>CM060924.1:940671125-941133625 GCA_030737875.1 Allium sativum
CGCCAGTGCCACGGCACGACCAGAAATGTCGTTTAATTAAATATGGCCATTTTTAAATAAATAAAAATGGCGAAAAATCGTTATAAAATATTATAAGCAATATTGATTGAGAATAAACCAAATGGGCTTGAATTGTTTGATATTTGATGGTTGTATGTCTATGACATGAAAATAACACTAAAGAACCGAAAGATGGATGTCGAATAATATAACCATAAAATGAATCGATTTAAATTCTAATGACGTGAATTATTTGAAAAGGCCGAGCTAACCCTCATTTCAAATAATTTATCGAGCGATTCGAATTGGAAAATGCAAAGACGATTCAAGACCGACGATCTTCGTATCGGTTGGATGGGCGCTACTGAGGTTCCTAACCGGAGTAGCTACCGGTAGGGGACGGAAGTAGTAGCCGTCTGAACGTGTGTGTTGATTGTACGGATTTGCGAGGAATTGACGCCTCTGGTTTCGTTCAGACCTAGAACGGACTTGTAAATGGACTGTGTGTCTGACATTGGATTTTGTTCTATATTGATTGGTCTCTGTTAAATATATATATGTTTGGCGGCGGAGAATTTATTCTTTTGCTTAACGCCCTTCTCTGAGACGTACGAGCTCAGGGGTTATATATCGATGGAAATCAATCGTATGGAGTGGACTGCCTATGTGGCATGCCAAGATGCTATGATCAAGGCTTCTGTTGCAAAGCAAAGTCTTGTGGATGATGATCAAAGCAAGGTCTACGTAGCCTAGCTTTGTGTATTTCGTAGATTCGCGAACCTCACACCCCGGTATGAGTTAAAAACGGGATACGGACTGCAGGGAGAGCACGACGTTTCTTTCTAGCTATGGTGGTGTCAGTGACTTACCAGCCCTGACATATATATCTACTTTTCACCTTTGTGGTTGTTGGAATGCGATGCGCCTCGATTATAGGTCTGTAATGTAACGACCCAGGGATTTTCGGCCTCGAAAATCGATATAAATACTTTTACCGTATCTTATACCGATCCTCTAATACCGAAAACACTGTAGTGTCTAGAAAGAAATTAGAGGATGAGATAAGAAAGATAGAAAGTTAGAATAGAAGAAGAAGAAGAACGAACACAGAGTCTCACATCGCAGCGGAACAAAATATAATACAGAAATAAATCTTTACTGAAAGCTTGAAAATACTTACAATATCAGAGTACAACACACAGCTAGACAGTTTGATAATCTGTCCTCATATACACAGCGGAATAAATTCTATATTTCACATGTCTGAATCATCTCCAGCTCATCTCTAGACTTCTCAGTACCTGATATCCTGAACCTGTACACCTCGGGCTAACCCAAGCATTTACAAAATACCGGGTCAGTCTGGTGCACCAGAGTGAGATAAACTCGCACAGCATTAAGGTATCACACAACAAGATTTTTATGGTAAAATCCTTTCGAAAGAAAAAGATAATCGTAAGACCAATCCACACATAAACACGGACGGTTTTTACCTTACGATAACCCAAACCAGTTTCGACATCAATATCTTGAATCTGATATTATGATAATGTCTAGATACAAATAATTAACAAATCTAGAGGAACGCTTGCATCTCACGCTCCCCGTATATAGTATACAATCGAAAAACCGCGGGCGCTTATTGGATATTGGATTTCCGACTTGACAAGGTATGGGACCACCTTCCGCACATGTATCTCTAGAGGCGAATACACAGGGTTCAACAAGAACGTCTTGCAACCCGGCCCTCACATGACCGACCACTCATTTCGCTTGAGTGTATCGAATGTATATCACCAACTGTTGGACTCAAACCACCGTTCCCGAATGGGCAGAATCGATAGAATAAGAAACAAAAGGAATTTCTCTAGATAGGTGATTATACACCCTAATGGGAGCGACCCACATAGCCATGCTGTCTGCCCGATTTCTGTCATTTCCCGGTTGATGAGGCTTGAGGTTTGAATTTCCTTTTGGAACACTTGGTCACCATTCACTTTGAATGCCACATCGTAAAATCCGCCAGATATCACTAATTGACGTCCACAAAAATACCCTGGTTAGGAACGACCCAACTATGGTACGTTTGAAGAAATCAACGTAATCCCTTTGGAAATACTCTGTCAGACATCCGTCCATACAAGTCATCCAGGAACAGGATGAACCGAAGGCACTCTCCTACTGCATCTCATATAGGAATCACCCCACGGATCAGTAGCGAGAAGTCCTTGCAACCCGTGGATTTCGACCACGACAGAATCACAGTTTATCTCAGGCCGCTAAGCCAGAGATTATAAGTAATCCTTCCGCTTATGAAGATCCACGGTCTTCAATGCGCCATCACGATCATCTTCTGATCTCTACACGTATTTGTTGGTCGGAATGGTTTCCGAATATAATTCGATCCCGGACTTTCCATACCAACAATTGTATTGGTCAACTTCGATAGTCAGTGTTTTAACTATCGAATAACGATAGTGTGCATACAATGGGTTTTGCTGATTCAATGCTTAACACAACTTGGCCCCTTTTAAAACATACTTAACGATATAAACCAAATTTTCTCTGATTAACTCTGATTGATTTACTTTGATTGATTAACTCTAATTTGACTAACTCGACATATTTAACTTGACTAGGTTACTACTATCGATTAATTAATACTTGACTTAACTCCATCCGCTCGACTCTAGATCGCAGCGATCACAATGGTTACGCCTGATTCCCTCAGGAAACATCCGACCGCCGTAGGCGATCTGCAGCCCTGCGAATTACGCTAGCAGTCGTACGCAATGGAAACTTCCCTAGATAACTTGGTTTGACTAACTCTAACTATATTCGATTAGTTCTAATTGACTAACAAATGTTTACTATAACTTGAAAACAATATTCTTATTTCCTTTGAACTCATATCATAATATTATTTAATTTCCAAAACCTTGCATCAATTTTGATATTCTCGTATAGGATAAAACCACTCTCAACACTTCACTCGTTCTAAACTAATACTATTCCTTGATAATAGTGAAGCCCATCAAGTTGGGGTATTTTAGTTACCTCTCAGACCTTGATTGACCCGTTCTTACCTCAGAATAACATTAGTTCGACCACTAACTTCAGAAATTCCTTTTTCTCTTTTTGGGTTTCAATCTGGTTTTTTACCCATATTTTATTTGTAATCCTCGTTTAAGGTCTTTTACTTAATTCCTTATTTAAGTAAACATTCCTTAAACCATCACTTAATCTTCAAGTATCCTTTCACTTTAAACCCCTTTGACTTATAATGACAATTCCTCGTCAAATGGTTTGATTCCATCTACTTGGACAACCTATAATAAACCCTTACCGCCTTTTTGGCTAAACCTCATTGTCAGTTAATCCCTTGTTAATTTGATTCCCCTTTTATCAAATCGTGTTTGAAACTTGGATTTACAAATCCCCTTATTAAAATTCTTACTTAGCATTAAATTGACTTCACTACTTCAAATCATTTTAAATTAAAGAATAAATTTGCTTTGAAATCTACTACATTAAAATATAGTTAACTTTAATCTTAACCAAATATAGCATTATTATCATGTTTACACGATTACTCAGTAATAATCCAGGTTATTCACAATAACCAATTCAATTATTCCTTTAGATTATAGTTAATCAAAGATTAACTAATATCCAACACTATTCGTTAAACTTTAACGAATATCTAAACCGATATTTATTTCCTTCGCCCATTTTACTCGAAATGGTGAATTTTACCAACCATACACATCAGTTAACTATTAACTGAATTCCAATTGTCATTTCCCCTTTCTTAAATTAATTAATTAACTTAATTAATTTAAAGTCACTTTTTCATTGTTTGAAACAATTATTCTCCTTTTTATCAATCTATGGAAAATTTTCGATTTCTGCTTTTCAACTGATCTAAACTATTTAACTAAATTTTCTTGATAACTCAATTAAAAATATTCCTTGTGAATTTCCAATCCATACAAAATAATTTGAAAACTTTAATCTAGTTATAAATGAATTTATAACTTTTAAATATACTTCAATTCACCCGACGGGTCGAACGACGTTAAAACCTCACATTTGACCATTTACTGCCAATTACCAAATCAATTAACATCCAATTCAAACAGTTCAAATAATTTCAAACACGTTTGTAAACGTGAACAACTCAAGGAGTTACTTTGTTATGGGTCATCCCCAAACAGTGGTTATTTCTAAATTTAAACAATCGATGAATCAACAATATATATCCTAACAGTCAACCTCTAACAATCATAACACGCAAGAATAAAATACCCGGTTTTTATAAAATATAAACGAGGAGGCTGAGTGAGTTTAACTCACCTGGATTTGATTTGTCAGTCAACAGTCTGGTTTTTGTCGAATTAAACTGACATTTAATTCGAATAGAAATTCCAGTCACTTCATACCCAAATTAGCTCCGCTCCATCTCGAAGTACCCGTCTCCACGGTTCCAACGCAACTGACCGCGCCTGAATCCGAGGTCGTATGAGTGAAAAAACGTATTACGAACTTTATAAACTAATTAAACTTTTTAAACATGAAATTTCTTTTGAAATTTTAAAATTGGGCTTTAGCTTTAATTCGTTTGGCCCAAAACAACCCGACCCGCCTTGTTTAAAACCCTCCCATCCTCCGATCCTTCATTTCATTAACCAGCCGCCTTATTATTTTTCCCCAAATCAAAACCTAAGATGGAAAAAAAAAATCAAACCTTAATCCCCCCTTTCGATCCTCATCTGCCAACCGGAGTTCGGCATCGCAACCCCCTCCCACTCTCCGACCTTCCCTCCTCCTTCCTACCACCCACCGAAACCCTAAGCAACCGTCGATAACCCCTAGCCATCGCAGACGAACCACGAGCCACCCGAGCCTTTCAGCACCACACGAGCAAACCAAATCAAGTCCTGACGGTCTCACCAGAAAAACGAAAGCTAAGTTTTTATTTTTACTTACTCAATTTTAATTGCTGTAATATTTTGATTTGATTTTTCCTGGTTTCGAATGGGATTTTCTGTTTTACTGTGTTGTTTCGAATGGGTTTGGTGTCGATGAAACACCATGCGTGACATGTATTTATAGTTGCAGTTCGACCTTAGATAAGATAACTGTCCATCAATGGTTTGAATTGTTGTTTCAATCAAATCTGTAAAATTAGATTTTTGGTATAGGTTTTCGAGCACATTTATGATCTGTTCGATGTGGATTTTGATGGATCTTTGTGTACAAATCTGCTCGAATATATGTATAAGTTAGATGAAGCTATGAGGCTATTGAATTGTTAATTTCATTTGAAAGATTCGAACTGTACATGTACATCACTTACTTAATGTATGGTAGAATAAATCCTTATGTGGATTTGTTCATGAGATCTCGATCATATATATAAATATTTTAGCTATTCATTTGTTCTTTAGCTGTTAAAGACTTATAGAGATTTGCATTGTTATGGCTTTCTTGTCAAAAACAAAACAGATCCTTTACAGGCTATATTAAATTGTTCAGATCCCCTCAGTTTATTAATCATTTTCAATAAGAACTAATTATATAGATGCATGTATATATTTGCATTGTAGTAAAATATTTCAGTGATGCGATTCAGATTTGATTTTTGTTGCGAATGTCATTGTTTAATATATTGTAGTACTCCTTTTGGATGTGTGATCTGTTCCTACAGTTATATGCTGCAGGATTCACTTGTACAACATGCTGTACATTTCTTTGTGTTGTAAAATTCTAAAAAACTATTTTTCTCTTATTTGTTTATCCCAAGGTGCTATCTTTAGATCGGCTATGTATTGTCTTGTCCTTCTGCTGTATAGATTTTATGATCACATTTTATTTTTCTGTTCTGATTTGTCTTGCTACAGATTGATGTGTGTGAATATATATATATATATATATATATACACACACATATTCTTCTGGTCATTGAATTGCTTACTTGGCCAAAGATGTACATCTATTCTGTTTAACTATGCATTGTACATCTCTAGCTGATTAAAGCTGTTCTTAAGATTTTGTGTTCTTTTCTCTTCACTGTTCATTGATGTAGATCTGATGGTGAAAATATATACATACATTTAGCTGTGCAGCTATTTTCCTTAGCTGTTCATGACATGTGCTTTAGCTGTTTTTTTTTCTCTTTCTTTTCTTTATAGCTGTTCATTGTAGCACATTTAGCTGTCTATATAGATTTTGTTGTTCATAAAATCTTGTTTCTTATTTAATTATGAATTTTCTTGTCTATGATCTTCCCTTTTTAATGGGTTTCTCTCCTTGTTTTCTTTTCGCAGGTCACACTGACCGAGAAGGATTTACTGGTACGGCACAGAGAAGAAGACATGGTCTACAAAATGTTGATTCTTTCTTTGTGTTTTGAATTCTTGAACATGTATATTTGTATATATATTTTCTTTTTGAACTTGTACTGTAATGAAATCTTATAAGTGAATAATGATGATTACCATGTCGCATGTTGGATTTTGAACTAAGTTTTGGCATGCTAAGGTTGAAAGTTAAAAACCAACAATGTTTACTGTGAACAAGCTTATTATTAATTAGCATATTCAATAACCCAATGGCAATATGAAAATACTAATGTTTACAGGGCTAAACTCCAAGCATATAAATTGTTATCATTGCTGCTACAAAATTTCATTACTTAGATTTAGTCTATCATTTTATAAAAACATAATTAGCTTCAGGACAAGCAAACGGTTCTGAATCTCGATAGGAGATGGTTGTTACCAAGATTGAAATATCCAATAATACAGGGTCATCCATGAGCCATTAAGAAATATGGTGATTATGAAAAGGGACGGATCGAAAGATACAACAATAAACTAACTGTTTTATAATTATTCTTTTAAATGCCAACTAGCTGTTTTATATGGAGATATACGTTGACGTATGTGTCAATATATATTCAAGGGTTTATTTATAAATCTAATATAATTTTTGTTAAAATACGAATTGAACTTAAACGGTTAGATTACTAAAATAAATAAATAAATATCGCCGTATTTATTGAACAATATTTGCAACATCTAACTGTATAAAAGTCAAACTTGACATTAAAATTCTAGTTTTAAAATAATATATAAATATATATATTCAAACTCTATTAAATAAATTTGATTAAATATCCATTATATTTCAAATATTATATATAAACAGTTTAAATATTCAAATTTAAATGGTCGAAAAATCTGAGACATTACATTCTTCCCCCCTTAAAATAATTTCGTCCTCGAAATTGCAAAGTAGGAAGAATATTCCGAACCGTATTATTCAAAATAAATACGAGCTCTACAAATTTCCTAAAACTTTGCCAGCACTCCATCTGCATGGCTTGCTCGGTACGGCTATAACTGCCATCCTGGGCCTCAACTCCTTCATAAGAAAATTCAATATCCAAATGGCAGCCCACTTTATCTGAATCCCAATTTAATTTCCAATAAATTTTCAAACCCTAATTCATTTCAAGTTCACTCAATTTGAATTCATTCTTGAATTGGTTTTACTTAACCAGATTCAGTTTCCATTCCTCATATCCGATTCAATTTACGAATTGATTTTCTAATAAATTCAATTTTATTTCATAATTCAAATTTGATTTCAAATCAAATCAATCAGAGCAAACAACCAAACACCCAACATTACTATAATATAGAAAATAAATTCCTTTTTCTATATAAAATATACATTGGGTAAAATTATTTCATTTACCCACCTTATAAAACAATATCGTGTCAATTCACTAGTTCAACGCTTCTCAACACTTGAACCAGTCAAATAACACAATACAAAACATTTGTATATAAAATCTTACAAATACGCTCTCATATATATATACACTAAAACTCAATCTAGGGTGTTACTAACCCCATCTCTATTAAGTTACGCCACAGAGCCAAGGTTACTACTCAACCAATAGCTCTGATACCACTGTAACGACCCAGGGATTTTCGGCCTCGAAAATCGATATAAATACTTTTACCGTATCTTATACCGATCCTCTAATACCGAAAACACTGTAGCGTCTAGAAAGAAATTAGAGGGTGAGATAAGAAAGATAGAAAGTTAGAATAGAAGAAGAAGAAGAACGAACACAGAGTCTCACATCGCAGCGGAACAAAATATAATACAGAAATAAATCTTTACTGAAAGCTTGAAAATACTTACAATATCAGAGTACAACACACAGCTGGACAGTTTGATAATCTGTCCTCATATACACAGCGGAATAAATTCTATATTTCACATGTCTGAATCATCTCCAGCTCATCTCTAGACTTCTCAGTACCTGATATCCTGAACCTGTACACCTCGGGCTAACCCAAGCATTTACAAAATACCGGGTCAGTCTGGTGCACCAGAGTGAGATAAACTCGCACAGCATTAAGGTATCACACAACAAGATTTTTATGGTAAAATCCTTTCGAAAGAAAAAGATAATCGTAAGACCAATCCACACATAAACACGGACGGTTTTTACCTTACGATAACCCAAACCAGTTTCGACATCAATATCTTGAATCTGATATTATGATAATGTCTAGATACAAATAATTAACAAATCTAGAGGAACGCTTGCATCTCACGCTCCCCGTATATAGTATACAATCGAAAAACCGCGGGCGCTTATTGGATATTGGATTTCCGACTTGACAAGGTATGGGACCACCTTCCGCACATGTATCTCTAGAGGCGAATACACAGGGTTCAACAAGAACGTCTTGCAACCCGGCCCTCACATGACCGACCACTCATTTCGCTTGAGTGTATCGAATGTATATCACCAACTGTTGGACTCAAACCACCGTTCTCGAATGGGCAGAATCGATAGAATAAGAAACAAAAGGAATTTCTCTAGATAGGTGATTATACACCCTAATGGGAGCGACCCACATAGCCATGCTGTCTGCCCGATTTCTGTCATTTCCCGGTTGATGAGGCTTGAGGTTTGAATTTCCTTTTGGAACACTTGGTCACCATTCACTTTGAATGCCACATCGTAAAATCCGCCAGATATCACTAATTGACGTCCACAAAAATACCCTGGTTAGGAACGACCCAACTATGGTACGTTTGAAGAAATCAACGTAATCCCTTTGGAAATACTCTGTCAGACATCCGTCCATACAAGTCATCCAGGAACAGGATGAACCGAAGGCACTCTCCTACTGCATCTCATATAGGAATCACCCCACGGATCAGTAGCGAGAAGTCCTTGCAACCCGTGGATTTCGACCACGACAGAATCACAGTTTATCTCAGGCCGCTAAGCCAGAGATTATAAGTAATCCTTCCGCTTATGAAGATCCACGGTCTTCAATGCTCCATCACGATCATCTTCTGATCTCTACACGTATTTGTTGGTCGGAATGGTTTCCGAATATAATTCGATCCCGGACTTTCCATACCAACAATCGTATTGGTCAACTTCGATAGTCAGTGTTTTAACTATCGAATAACGATAGTGTGCATACAATGGGTTTTGCTGATTCAATGCTTAACACAACTTGGCCCCTTTTAAAACATACTTAACGATATAAACCAAATTTTCTCTGATTAACTCTGATTGATTTACTTTGATTGATTAACTCTAATTTGACTAACTCGACATATTTAACTTGACTAGGTTACTACTATCGATTAATTAATACTTGACTTAACTCCATCCGCTCGACTCTAGATCGCAGCGATCACAATGGTTACGCCTGATTCCCTCAGGAAACATCCGACCGCCGTAGGCTATCTGCAGCCCTGCGAATTACGCTAGCAGTCGTACGCAATGGAAACTTCCCTAGATAACTTGGTTTGACTAACTCTAACTATATTCGATTAGTTCAAATTGACTAACAAATGTTTACTATAACTTGAAAACAATATTCTTATTTCCTTTGAACTCATATCGTAATATTATTTAATTTCCAAAACCTTGCATCAATTTTGATATTCTCGTATAGGATAAAACCACTCTCAACACTTCACTCGTTCTAAACTAATACTATTCCTTGATAATAGTGAAGCCCATCAAGTTAGGGTATTTTAGTTACCTCTCAGACCTTGATTGACCCGTTCTTACCTCAGAATAACATTAGTTCGACCACTAACTTCAGAAATTCCTTTTTCTCTTTTTGGGTTTCAATCTGGTTTTTTACCCATATTTTATTTGAAATCCTCGTTTAAGGTCTTTTACTTAATTCCTTATTTAAGTAAACATTCCTTAAACCATCACTTAATCTTCAAGTATGCTTTCACTTTAAACCCCTTTGACTTATAATGACAATTCCTCGTCAAATGATTTGATTCCATCTACTTGGACAACCTATAATAAACCCTTACCGCCTTTTTGGCTAAACCTCATTGTCAGTTAATCCCTTGTTAATTTGATTCCCCTTTTATCAAATCGTGTTTGAAACTTGGATTTACAAATCCCCTTATTAAAATTCTTACTTGGGATTAAATTGACTTCACTACTTCAAATCATTTTAAATTAAAGAATAAATTTGCTTTGACATCTACTACATTAAAATATAGTTAACTTTAATCTTAACCAAATATAGCATTATTATCATGTTTACACGATTACTCAATAATAATCCAGGTTATTCACAATAACCAATTCAATTATTCCTTTAGATTATAGTTAATCAAAGATTAACTAATATCCAACACTATTCGTTAAACTTTAACGAATATCTAAACCGATATTTATTTCCTTCGCCCATTTTACTCGAAATGGTGAATTTTACCAACCATACACATCAGTTAACTATTAACTGAATTCCAATTGTCATTTCCCCTTTCTTAAATTAATTAATTAACTTAATTAATTTAAAGTCACTTTTTCATTGTTTGAAACAATTATTCTCCTTTTTATCAATCTATGGAAAATTTTCGATTTCTGCTTTTCAACTGATCTAAACTATTTAACTAAATTTTCTTGATAACTCAATTAAAAATATTCCTTGTGAATTTCCAATCCATACAAAATAATTTGAAAACTTTAATCTAGTTATAAATGAATTTATAACTTTTAAATATACTTCAATTCACCCGACGGGTCGAACGACGTTAAAACCTCACATTTGACCATTTACTGCCAATTACCAAATCAATTAACATCCAATTCAAACAATTCAAATAATTTCAAACACGTTTGTAAACGTGATCAACTCAAGGAGTTACTTTGTTATGGGTCATCCCCAAACAGTGGTTATTTCTAAATTTAAACAATCGATGAATCAACAATATATATCCTAACAGTCAACCTCTAACAATCATAACATGCAAGAATAAAATACCCGGTTTATATAAAATATAAACGAGGAGGCTGAGTGAGTTTAACTCACCTGGATTTGATTTGTCAGTCAACAGTCTGGTTTTTGTCGAATTAAACTGACATTTAATTCGAATAGAAATTCCAGTCACTTCATACCCAAATTAGCTCCGCTCCATCTCGAAGTACCCGTCTCCACGGTTCCAACGCAACTGACCGCGCCTGAATCCGAGGTCGTATGAGTGAAAAAACGTATTACGAACTTTATAAACTAATTAAACTTTTTAAACATGAAATTTCTTTTGAAATTTTAAAATTGGGCTTTAGCTTTAATTCGTTTGGCCCAAAACAACCCGACCCGCCTTGTTTAAAACCCTCCCATCCTCCGATCCTTCATTTCATTAACCAGCCGCCTTATTATTTTTCCCCAAATCAAAACCTAAGATGGAAAAAAAAATCAAACCTTAATCCCCCCTTTCGATCCTCATCTGCCAACCGGAGTTCGGCATCGCAACCCCCTCCCACTCTCCGACCTTCCCTCCTCCTTCCTACCACCCACCGAAACCCTAAGCAACCGTCGATAACCCCTAGCCATCGCAGACGAACCACGAGCCGCCCGAGCCTTTCAGCACCACACGAGCAAACCAAATCAAGTCCTGACGGTCTCACCAGAAAAACGAAAGCTAAGTTTTTATTTTTACTTACTCAATTTTAATTGCTGTAATATTTTGATTTGATTTTTCCTGGTTTCGAATGGGATTTTCTGTTTTACTGTGTTGTTTCGAATGGGTTTGGTGTCGATGAAACACCATGCGTGACATGTATTTATAGTTGCAGTTCGACCTTAGATAAGATAACTGTCCATCAATGGTTTGAATTGTTGTTTCAATCAAATCTGTAAAATTAGTTTTTTGGTATAGGTTTTCGAGCACATTTATGATCTGTTCGATGTGGATTTTGATGGATCTTTGTGTACAAATCTGCTCGAATATATGTATAAGTTAGATGAAGCTATGAGGCTATTGAATTGTTAATTTCATTTGAAAGATTCGAACTGTACATGTACATCACTTACTTAATGTATGGTAGAATAAATCCTTATGTGGATTTGTTCATGAGATCTCAATCATATATATAAATATTTTAGCTATTCATCTGTTCTTTAGCTGTTAAAGACTTATAGAGATTTGCATTGTTATGGCTTTCTTGTCAAAAACAAAACAGATCCTTTACAGGCTATATTAAATTGTTCAGATCCCCTCAGTTTATTAATCATTTTCAATAAGAACTAATTATATAGATGCATGTATATATTTGCATTGTAGTAAAATATTTTAGTGATGCGATTCAGATTTGATTTTTGTTGCGAATGTCATTGTTTAATATATTGTAGTACTCATTTTGGATGTGTGATCTGTTCCTACAGTTATATGCTGCAGGATTCACTTGTACAACATGCTGTACATTTCTTTGTGTTGTAAAATTCTAAAAAACTATTTTTCTCTTATTTGTTTATCCCAAGGTGCTATCTTTAGATCGGCTATGTTTGTCTTGTCCTTCTGCTATATAGATTTTATGATCACATTTTTCTTTTTTTCTTTTTTTCTGTTCTGATTTGTCTTGCTACAGATTGATGTGTGTTGTAACAACCCGCAAAAATCATGACCAATTTAAAATTTTTATTTTAGAAATTTTTAATGAGTTTTGACAATATAAAATAATTTATTTAAATAATAATGATCACAAATTTGATTTAAATCGAAGTTAGAATGAATGATTTAATTTTAATTAACAAAAGAGTTAGAAATAACGCGGTAGTTTGAAAAGTCAAACTTGAACTTTGACTGACCGTACAGGATGCAAAATTTAACGAATTTTAGTGAAACCAAAAATATTAGAATCTATTTAAAAATATCTTTCTAACGAATCTGAAAAATTGAAATTTCATAACGGAAATCAAAAGTTATGGCCAATTCAATTTTTAGAAAGGTCGTTGTAGAATATATAGGGCCCGAAAGGCTACTTTTCACATATATAGGAATTTGGACTCGAAACCACTTCCATTGAGTTCGGAATGACGTTTCTGCATTGAAAAACAGTAAACACTTATATATTTTGAGTTTCAAAAATTATTTGTTTAAAAATATATTTTTAATATTAAATATATTGGCCTTAAAAATAGTCATTTTTCAAACGACCTCCGTTTTCGACGAAACCACTTTTGTTGGAACCGGAATGTCAAATTATTGCTAGGTTTCAAATTTCAGAATTTTTCGAATTAATATGTGAGCGTGGCGAAATAAAATGTGTTTTGACTATTTATAGTTAAATTTAAACGCCTTAAAAATAGCCATTTTTCAAACAGTCTCAGAATTCGACGAAAATAATTTTGTTGGATTCGTATCGGCATAAGAAAGCTAAAAATATTTTTTTTAGAATTTTCTGAGGTCGTATGTGGCCCCGGCATATTTAAATGTATGGTAGGAATTAAATAATTAATTTAATATTGTATTTTCAATTAAAACCGAAAAAAAAACGTGTAGACCTCAGAATTGGACATTGGGACATAGCCCATCGCGTTCAGAAGGCCTCAAAACGTTAAGATCGACAGTAAGCAGGCCCAAATCCGAGAAAGTCCAAAAATCCACTTTATTTCACGAAATTCGGAATTTAATATTAAAATAATATAAAAATCCGAAAAACCCTAACCCTAATACTGTTCATGGCAGCCGCCGCCCAGAAATTAAAGGCCAGAAAACACCGAACTTCAAACGCTAATATCTCCCAATCCGTTCGACGAAATTTGATGTATGACCTACCAAATCGAAGAGAATTCAGAGACCTTTCAATCTATACGGCTATGATCATCATTAGGTTCACGGATTTCACGAATTTCGAGGCCAAAGTCGCTGCGTTTTTGGGTGTTTTCTGGGCAAGATAGGGGACCGGAATTCGAGGGGTTCAGGCCGTGGGTGTGTCTCGAGATGGTCTTCGCGGTGGTGGTGTTGGATCGGCGAACGGGGGCTTCGTTGGTGGTGCGTGCAGAAATGGGAGGGAGCGGCTTTGGGTTTCGGCCGTGCGTTTCACGATGGGGAGGAAGAAGGTCCCGATTTCTTTTTTTTTTAATATTATTTTATTATTTAATTATTTAAATTATCCGATGTTTAAAAATTCATAACTCTCTCATACGAGGTCCGTTTGACAAACCGTAAATTGCGCTGGACTCGTCTTTTCGAGCTCTTCGCGATGGCGCAGACCACACCTGATTCTGAGACAGTTGATTTTCAGCCAAAATTTGGGGTGAGAATTCAAATTTTATTATTTAATTAATTATTAATTTATTTTCCCACATGAAAATAATTGTATGATGATGATGATTTAGTTCTGAAATGTTTTGGGTGTATGAATTATCGATTGTTGCGTGTGGTGTGCTTATTGTTCATGTTATGCTTAAATCCGTCTTTAAATTGTATATGTTATTGAGTTTAAATTGCAGTTGGAAAATTAAATCTAAATTTAGATTTAAAACATATTTTATTCAGATTTAGACGTTTTAATTTATTTTATTTTAATGTCATTTTCATTCTTCTGAAATGAACAAAGAAATGGAACGACAAATAAAACTTTAGTTGTATTTGTTGATGTTACAATGAAATTTGAACGACAATTAAAGCGTACCTCTATTTGTTGATACTACAATATAATCGGAATGACGAAGAAAAGAAAAGAGAAAAAAACTCTTTTTATTGGTTGATGTTACAATGAAATTTGAACGACAAATAGAATATTATTTTTATTTGTTTGTTTACAATAGACTACGAACAACGAATAAAATATATTTCTTTTTGTTCGCCTAAAAGGTTAACTAACAAAGTTCTCATTTTTGGTTGCATAAAAAGAAAACAAAAACTCTTAATTTTGTTGCATTAAAAGTTAACAAACAAAAATTCATATTTTTGTCATTGAATAAAAATGAAACAAAAATTCATATTTTTGTCATTGAATAAAAATGAAACAAAAACTCATATTTTTGTCATTGAATAAAGATGAAACAAAAATCCATACTTTTGTCATTGGAAAAAAAAAAAGGGAAAAAGAAAAAGAAAAAGAAAAAAAAAGGAAATTTTCCTTTTATTTGAATTGATGTGAAATATCAATTCAATATTAAAAAAAAAAAAAAAAAAAAAAAGAGGATTGTGTTTTGTTTGCATTTCTCAAACAGAAATGTACGAAGGAACAAAAAGATTGTATTTTGTTTGCTTCCCTTGATGCGAACAAAATGACAAAATATAGATTTACATTTAAAATAAAAAGAATTATATTTTTCTTGCATTTCTCAATGCAAACAAAATGTTTAAATAAAAAGAGAATTATATTTTGTTTGAATCCCTTGACGCAAACAAAGTATTGAAATAAAGATTTACATTAAAATTTATATTTTTAATTTATATTTTTATTTGTGTTTTCAAGACACAAATGAACTTGAAACTTACTTTTTATTTTTATTTTATTTATTTACATTTCATAATGTAAATATCACTTGAGAATAAAACTTACCTTTTTATTTATATTTTGTAATGTAAATATGACCTGAAAACTAAAACTTGTTTTATTATTTGCATATTATAATGCAAATGAGACTTGAATACAAAACTTACATTTTTGTTAACATTTCATGATGTGAATATAACTTGATGATAAAGCTATTTTTATTATTTGCATACTATAATGAAAATAAAACTTGAAAATAAAATTTACATTTTTATTTGCACTTTATAATACGAATATAACATTGAAAATAAAACTTACCTTTTCATTTGCATTTTATAATGCAAATACAACATAAGGATAGAACCTACTTTTTATATGCAATTTACAATGTAAAATAAAAAGTACATTTTTATATGTAATTAGAAAGGGGATTTGCAATAAAATTAAAACTTACATTTTTATATGTAATTTATGATGGGATATATAATTGTAAAATAAAGTTTACATTTTTATATGTAGCAAGAAATTGAAAATTTGCATTGATATTAAAATAACACTTTTGTAAAGATATTGCATTAGAATAAAAAGATAATTTTTGTCGCTTTTCTTTTAGAATTAAAAACATATTTTGTCATCTTTTCTTTTTAACATGAAAAGGGTCATTTTTGTCGCTTCTTCTTTTTAACATTAAAAGAACATTTTTATGTCATGTCTCTTTTTAGCATTAAAAGAAGCATCTTTGTTGTTTTTTCCTTTTAGTAATAAAAAGAACATTTTGCTTTCGTTTCTTATGATAATATTTTATTGTCATTTTGAATGCGGTAAAAATAGAATTGTTAATGTTGAATATTTTATTGTCATTTTGAATGCGGTAAAAATAGAATTGTTAATGTTGAATATTTTATCGTCATTTTGAATGCGGTAAAAATAGAATTGTTAATGTTGAATATTTTATCGTCATTTTGAATGCGGTGAAAATAGAATGGCTAATGTTGTCATTTTTATCGACATTTTTGGTGCGATAAAAATAGACAATGTTAGTGATTCATTTTTATTGACATTTTTGGTGCGATAAAAATAGACAATGTTAGTGATTCATTTTTATTGACATTTTTGGTGCGATAAAAATAGACAATGTTAGTGATTCATTTTATCGACATTTTTGGTGCGATAAAAATAGACAATGTTAGTGATTCATTTTTATCGGCATTTTTGATGCGGTAAAAATAGCAATGATAATGTTACATTTTTATCATCATTTTAGATGCGATAAAAAGAATATATTTTTGTGTTACATTTTATTGTCCTTCTAGAGACAATAAAAAGCATAAAATTAAAGAATTACAATTTTATGTAAAATTGCTTTTATTGAAAAAAATAAATATAGAAGACGAGATTTTTGCTGTTAATAATAAACAATGAAAAAGGGAACATTTACATTTTGATGTAAATAAACAATAAAAAGAAAAATTACATTCAAAATGTAAGTTAGAATAAAAAGGACATTTTGTTATAAAAAAAATGTAAATTACAATAAAAAGTATAGAAATAAAGACCACATTTTTATTGGCTGTTTATAGGCAATAAAAGAGACATTTTTATCGTCGTGTTATATATTGTGTATTACACTGCCATTCACAAGTTACCCGACTTGTGTATGTGATTGGGACGATAATTTTCACACATCGCCCAAGTGCACAAATTAGTTTATCATTTGCTTGATTGGTTGAAAACCCCACACGGGTGTTGGGATGAAAATTTACATACACTAATTCCAATATTTAGTTGTATGTTGATCGTTAGATCGACAGGCTGTGATGAGCATTATTAGTTAATTTTAACGCTTACACAGTGGAAATTACACTTTGGATGTAATAGATGACTTGATGACTATACTGTTATTGTCATATATATGATGTGTGTGAAATCCATATAATCCAAATTATATGGTAAATGTTTGAGTCGCATTTCGATTCAAGTGTTCTTTTAAATAAGACTATTTTCACATTAGAAATCCTTTTTATATAAAGTATATATATTTTAAAAAAAATATAGATTTTTAATTAAGTATAGGTTAAAACAAGGAATATTTGTAAAAGATAAAGATTTGTAAAATAAAGAATACTTCTCATTTAGAATCTTTTATATAAAGAATATTTTTATGATTATTTTAAAATATGTTTTTAAAGGGGTTACTAGTGTTTGCAATTATATTTTGTGATATGAAATAAATTGAGATGTGAAGTGGGTTTACCGTGGACGATGTTTTAAACGACATCTATCCTTTAATCCAATTTGCATTGAAATTATTATTTGGAACTTATGAATCTATTTTATAGAATTAAAAAGACATTTTCTATAAATCAAGTTTTTCAACTAATATATTAAATAGGAATTAAGTGGAAATTCTATTGGTAATAATTGAGATGGGCTTCTGTAAAAGAAGACCGATATTATATATGGAATTTAAGATGCTTTGCCGTTATTCCATTTATACTATTAGTCTGATACAGAAATCTATATCGATTATGTATTGATTGGATTTCTGTGGAATTCCATATTTTTAGAAATTGATTTATAGATTTTATTTTCAATATTTATCTTTGATAAAATTAATGAGAATCTTCTAAAACGAATATCTTATTAAAAGAATATTCTGAGTTGGGATGTGACGAAATGTGTGATTTTCCAATATTTGTTTTTAATCCCAAATTACGCAAGTTATTTAGAAAGACCGGGTTTAACCCATTCTGAATAATCAACACGACGATCAAGAGTCGAAGACGAAGACGGTGATTGAAGACCGAAGGTTTTCACATCGTTGGGATGATGATGACTGGTATCTTGAATTGGGATTGGCCTTCCAAGGCAAGGTATTTGGTAATGATCGTCCAAACGCATTTGGAGATCGACGGACACGATGTTTCACTCAGACCCAGAGCGGACTTGTAAATGGATTGCGTGTCTGACATTGTATTCTTTTCTACTGTATTTGTTGAACGCTACTAATTATATATTTCTGTTTGGTGTTTAACACCCTTCTCTAAGACGTATGAGCTTGGAGGTTATATATATATTGGTAGATGATCAATGATATGGTAGAGTCTGACAATGTGGCATGCTAAGATGCAATTGATCAAGGCTTTGTTGAAAAGCAGGCCTTGTGGTTGATGATCAAAGCACAGTCTATTTAGGCATAGCTTTGTGTATATCGTGACTTCGCGAGCCTCACAGCCCGGTAGAGTCTAAAACGGGAGAAGGGAACGCAGGGAGTGCACACGTTTCTTTCTAGCTAGAGTGGTGCCAGGGACCTACCAGCGCTGGCATTTATTCATTGTGGTTGTTGGATTTTTCGAGGCCTCGGGTTTATGCGGTCGCTACTGGCCGTAGTATAGGTCCAAAAGGACCGGGAAGCGTGTGTTCAGGCATAACCAATCCACAAAAGCAAGTGTGGACCGGCCCTGCAGGATCCAAGGGTTGGACAGAGTACCAATCCTGGGGCATTGCTAGAGTGTCTCGAATCGGTAAGGATCTCCTCCCTAGCCTTGACTCAGATGGAAACCCAAATTTCCAATACGACATCACGCGGTTTTGATTGTATACCTATATATGGCGACATAGTGGGATGGGGCACTCATGCCGTCTAGGATTGATACATTTACTTTGATGTATTTCAAATTGGTTGCACACTATTATTATATAATACCGTGTTTATCGTATCAAGCATCTTTTGATCATTATAAGGTAAAACCCTATCCTCCGGTTTGCGTTGCATTGTGTGATGGGACTTGGGTCTTATAATGGTTTCATTTTTCTAAAAAGGCATTGCGTTATTTGACGATTTACTTTATTTATGCACTGGCAATCCAATGGAGTAAACCCGTTCCGCGTTAGCGGCGTGGTCCTGTGATTAGCCTTATTATTAATTAAGATTAGTTTAAGAATTCTCACACCAGTCCCACGACTGACCTGTAGTTTGTTTCACTTTGCAAACTCGGGTGCCCTCTTTCCACACGGGCAGTCGAGTAGCTTATTTGACAGATAGATAAAACAAGATCCTAGATTGAAGATTGAAGCTGTGGCCATAGTGTTGATAGCCTTCCACCGAGATTAGTTCCGCTGCAATGTATTTAATTTAATTTAAATGTTTCTTCCGCTGTATTATTTATCGATGTACTCTGTATATTCTGTACTCTGATGTAACATTTATCATAGTGTTATAAAAGTCTTCTGTGTTTTGTTCTGATGTGTTGTATGCCCAAAGTTAAAGTATTCGTAGATTTTCACCTTTTGGGTCAGACCTGTGTGGTTTATGGTTAATTCAAAGGGCGGGAATTTGCGGGTCTTTACAGTTGGTATCAGAGCTCAGGTTAGCTCAAATCTTTGGGGTACAACTCGTTAGAACTGAACGAAAGACTCATCAGAGATTGGATTAGTAATGTCCAATAAGAATACTCATTAGAGATAGGATCAGCAGTATCCTAGAATGAGTGAGCTCGTTAGAGATGGGGTTAGTAATGCCCTAGAACGAGTTAAGAGTTACGAATTTATAATTGACGTATTTTCGATATTTATAATCTATTCTTTGAAATATGATTTTTATAAATATAAAGTTATATATATTTTGAAAAGATAATCAACCATTAAAATTTAAAATTAAGATAGTTAATTTTACAATTTTTTTTTTTTTGCTACGTTCCTTTTCGAGGACGAAAAGTTTTTAAGTGGGGGCGATTGTAACAACCCGCAAAAATCATGACCAATTTAAAATTTTTATTTTAGAAATTTTTAATGAGTTTTGACAATATAAAATAATTTATTTAAATAATAATGATCACAAATTTGATTTAAATCGAAGTTAGAATGAATGATTTAATTTTAATTAACAAAAGAGTTAGAAATAACGCGGTAGTTTGAAAAGTCAAAATTGAACTTTGACTGACCGTACAGGATGCAAAATTTAACGAATTTTAGTGAAACCAAAAATATTAGAATCTATTTAAAAATATCTTTCTAACGAATCTGAAAAATTGAAATTTCATAACGGAAATCAAAAGTTATGGCCAATTCAATTTTTAGAAAGGTCGTTGTAGAATATATAGGGCCCGAAAGGCTACTTTTCACATATATAGGAATTTGGACTCGAAACCACTTCCATTGAGTTCGGAATGACGTTTCTGCATTGAAAAACAGTAAACACTTATATATTTTGAGTTTCAAAAATTATTTGTTTAAAAATATATTTTTAATATTAAATATATTGGCCTTAAAAATAGTCATTTTTCAAACGACCTCCGTTTTCGACGAAACCACTTTTGTTGGAACCGGAATGTCAAATTATTGCTAGGTTTCAAATTTCAGAATTTTTCGAATTAATATGTGAGCGTGGCGAAATAAAATGTGTTTTGACTATTTATAGTTAAATTTAAACGCCTTAAAAATAGCCATTTTTCAAACAGTCTCAGAATTCGACGAAAATAATTTTGTTGGATTCGTATCGGCATAAGAAAGCTAAAAATATTTTTTTTAGAATTTTCTGAGGTCGTATGTGGCCCCGGCATATTTAAATGTATGGTAGGAATTAAATAATTAATTTAATATTGTATTTTCAATTAAAACCGAAAAAAAAACGTGTAGACCTCAGAATTGGACATTGGGACATAGCCCATCGCGTTCAGAAGGCCTCAAAACGTTAAGATCGACAGTAAGCAGGCCCAAATCCGAGAAAGTCCAAAAATCCACTTTATTTCACGAAATTCGGAATTTAATATTAAAATAATATAAAAATCCGAAAAACCCTAACCCTAATACTGTTCATGGCAGCCGCCGCCCAGAAATTAAAGGCCAGAAAACACCGAACTTCAAACGCTAATATCTCCCAATCCGTTCGACGAAATTTGATGTATGACCTACCAAATCGAAGAGAATTCAGAGACCTTTCAATCTATACGGCTATGATCATCATTAGGTTCACGGATTTCACGAATTTCGAGGCCAAAGTCGCTGCGTTTTTGGGTGTTTTCTGGGCAAGATAGGGGACCGGAATTCGAGGGGTTCAGGCCGTGGGTGTGTCTCGAGATGGTCTTCGCGGTGGTGGTGTTGGATCGGCGAACGGGGGCTTCGTTGGTGGTGCGTGCAGAAATGGGAGGGAGCGGCTTTGGGTTTCGGCCGTGCGTTTCACGATGGGGAGGAAGAAGGTCCCGATTTCTTTTTTTTTAATATTATTTTATTATTTAATTATTTAAATTATCCGATGTTTAAAAATTCATAACTCTCTCATACGAGGTCCGTTTGACAAACCGTAAATTGCGCTGGACTCGTCTTTTCGAGCTCTTCGCGATGGCGCAGACCACACCTGATTCTGAGACAGTTGATTTTCAGCCAAAATTTGGGGTGAGAATTCAAATTTTATTATTTAATTAATTATTAATTTATTTTCCCACATGAAAATAATTGTATGATGATGATGATTTAGTTCTGAAATGTTTTGGGTGTATGAATTATCGATTGTTGCGTGTGGTGTGCTTATTGTTCATGTTATGCTTAAATCCGTCTTTAAATTGTATATGTTATTGAGTTTAAATTGCAGTTGGAAAATTAAATCTAAATTTAGATTTAAAACATATTTTATTCAGATTTAGACGTTTTAATTTATTTTATTTTAATGTCATTTTCATTCTTCTGAAATGAACAAAGAAATGGAACGACAAATAAAACTTTAGTTGTATTTGTTGATGTTACAATGAAATTTGAACGACAATTAAAGCGTACCTCTATTTGTTGATACTACAATATAATCGGAATGACGAAGAAAAGAAAAGAGAAAAAAACTCTTTTTATTGGTTGATGTTACAATGAAATTTGAACGACAAATAGAATATTATTTTTATTTGTTTGTTTACAATAGACTACGAACAACGAATAAAATATATTTCTTTTTGTTCGCCTAAAAGGTTAACTAACAAAGTTCTCATTTTTGGTTGCATAAAAAGAAAACAAAAACTCTTAATTTTGTTGCATTAAAAGTTAACAAACAAAAATTCATATTTTTGTCATTGAATAAAAATGAAACAAAAATTCATATTTTTGTCATTGAATAAAAATGAAACAAAAACTCATATTTTTGTCATTGAATAAAGATGAAACAAAAATCCATACTTTTGTCATTGGAAAAAAAAAAAGGGAAAAAGAAAAAGAAAAAGAAAAAAAAAAGAAAAAAAAAGGAAATTTTCCTTTTATTTGAATTGATGTGAAATATCAATTCAATATTAAAAAAAAAAAAAAAAAAAAAAAGAGGATTGTGTTTTGTTTGCATTTCTCAAACAGAAATGTACGAAGGAACAAAAAGATTGTATTTTGTTTGCTTCCCTTGATGCGAACAAAATGACAAAATATAGATTTACATTTAAAATAAAAAGAATTATATTTTTCTTGCATTTCTCAATGCAAACAAAATGTTTAAATAAAAAGAGAATTATATTTTGTTTGAATCCCTTGACGCAAACAAAGTATTGAAATAAAGATTTACATTAAAATTTATATTTTTAATTTATATTTTTATTTGTGTTTTCAAGACACAAATGAACTTGAAACTTACTTTTTATTTTTATTTTATTTATTTACATTTCATAATGTAAATATCACTTGAGAATAAAACTTACCTTTTTATTTATATTTTGTAATGTAAATATGACCTGAAAACTAAAACTTGTTTTATTATTTGCATATTATAATGCAAATGAGACTTGAATACAAAACTTACATTTTTGTTAACATTTCATGATGTGAATATAACTTGATGATAAAGCTATTTTTATTATTTGCATACTATAATGAAAATAAAACTTGAAAATAAAATTTACATTTTTATTTGCACTTTATAATACGAATATAACATTGAAAATAAAACTTACCTTTTCATTTGCATTTTATAATGCAAATACAACATAAGGATAGAACCTACTTTTTATATGCAATTTACAATGTAAAATAAAAAGTACATTTTTATATGTAATTAGAAAGGGGATTTGCAATAAAATTAAAACTTACATTTTTATATGTAATTTATGATGGGATATATAATTGTAAAATAAAGTTTACATTTTTATATGTAGCAAGAAATTGAAAATTTGCATTGATATTAAAATAACACTTTTGTAAAGATATTGCATTAGAATAAAAAGATAATTTTTGTCGCTTTTCTTTTAGAATTAAAAACATATTTTGTCATCTTTTCTTTTTAACATGAAAAGGGTCATTTTTGTCGCTTCTTCTTTTTAACATTAAAAGAACATTTTTATGTCATGTCTCTTTTTAGCATTAAAAGAAGCATCTTTGTTGTTTTTTCCTTTTAGTAATAAAAAGAACATTTTGCTTTCGTTTCTTATGATAATATTTTATTGTCATTTTGAATGCGGTAAAAATAGAATTGTTAATGTTGAATATTTTATTGTCATTTTGAATGCGGTAAAAATAGAATTGTTAATGTTGAATATTTTATCGTCATTTTGAATGCGGTAAAAATAGAATTGTTAATGTTGAATATTTTATCGTCATTTTGAATGCGGTGAAAATAGAATGGCTAATGTTGTCATTTTTATCGACATTTTTGGTGCGATAAAAATAGACAATGTTAGTGATTCATTTTTATTGACATTTTTGGTGCGATAAAAATAGACAATGTTAGTGATTCATTTTTATTGACATTTTTGGTGCGATAAAAATAGACAATGTTAGTGATTCATTTTATCGACATTTTTGGTGCGATAAAAATAGACAATGTTAGTGATTCATTTTTATCGGCATTTTTGATGCGGTAAAAATAGCAATGATAATGTTACATTTTTATCATCATTTTAGATGCGATAAAAAGAATATATTTTTGTGTTACATTTTATTGTCTTTCTAGAGACAATAAAAAGCATAAAATTAAAGAATTACAATTTTATGTAAAATTGCTTTCATTGAAAAGAATAAATATAGAAGACGAGATTTTTGCTGTTAATAATAAACAATGAAAAAGGGAACATTTACATTTTGATGTAAATAAACAATAAAAAGAAAAATTACATTCAAAATGTAAGTTAGAATAAAAAGGACATTTTGTTATAAAAAAAATGTAAATTACAATAAAAAGTATAGAAATAAAGACCACATTTTTATTGGCTGTTTATAGGCAATAAAAGAGACATTTTTATCGTCGTGTTATATATTGTGTATTACACTGCCATTCACAAGTTACCCGACTTGTGTATGTGATTGGGACGATAATTTTCACACATCGCCCAAGTGCACAAATTAGTTTATCATTTGCTTGATTGGTTGAAAACCCCACACGGGTGTTGGGATGAAAATTTACATACACTAATCCCAATATTTAGTTGTATGTTGATCGTTAGATCGACAGGCTGTGATGAGCATTATTAGTTAATTTTAACGCTTACACAGTGGAAATTACACTTTGGATGTAATAGATGACTTGATGACTATACTGTTATTGTCATATATATGATGTGTGTGAAATCCATATAATCCAAATTATATGGTAAATGTTTGAGTCGCATTTCGATTCAAGTGTTCTTTTAAATAAGACTATTTTCACATTAGAAATCCTTTTTATATAAAGTATATATATTTTAAAAAAAATATAGATTTTTAATTAAGTATAGGTTAAAACAAGGAATATTTGTAAAAGATAAAGATTTGTAAAATAAAGAATACTTCTCATTTAGAATCTTTTATATAAAGAATATTTTTATGATTATTTTAAAATATGTTTTTAAAGGGGTTACTAGTGTTTGTAATTATATTTTGTGATATGAAATAAATTGAGATGTGAAGTGGGTTTACCGTGGACGATGTTTTAAACGACATCTATCCTTTAATCCAATTTGCATTGAAATTATTATTTGGAACTTATGAATCTATTTTATAGAATTAAAAAGACATTTTCTATAAATCAAGTTTTTCAACTAATATATTAAATAGGAATTAAGTGGAAATTCTATTGGTAATAATTGAGATGGGCTTCTGTAAAAGAAGACCGATATTATATATGGAATTTAAGAGGCTTTGCCGTTATTCCATTTATACTATTAGTCTGATACAGAAATCTATATCGATTATGTATTGATTGGATTTCTGTGGAATTCCATATTTTTAGAAATTGATTTATAGATTTTATTTTCAATATTTATCTTTGATAAAATTAATGAGAATCTTCTAAAACGAATATCTTATTAAAAGAATATTCTGAGTTGGGATGTGACGAAATGTGTGATTTTCCAATATTTGTTTTTAATCCCAAATTACGCAAGTTATTTAGAAAGACCGGGTTTAACCCATTCTGAATAATCAACACGACGATCAAGAGTCGAAGACGAAGACGGTGATTGAAGACCGAAGGTTTTCACATCGTTGGGATGATGATGACTGGTATCTTGAATTGGGATTGGCCTTCCAAGGCAAGGTATTTGGTAATGATCGTCCAAACGCATTTGGAGATCGACGGACACGATGTTTCACTCAGACCCAGAGCGGACTTGTAAATGGATTGCGTGTCTGACATTGTATTCTTTTCTACTGTATTTGTTGAACGCTACTAATTATATATTTCTGTTTGGTGTTTAACACCCTTCTCTAAGACGTATGAGCTTGGAGGTTATATATATATATTGGTAGATGATCAATGATATGGTAGAGTCTGACAATGTGGCATGCTAAGATGCAATTGATCAAGGCTTTGTTGAAAAGCAGGCCTTGTGGTTGATGATCAAAGCACAGTCTATTTAGGCATAGCTTTGTGTATATCGTGACTTCGCGAGCCTCACAGCCCGGTAGAGTCTAAAACGGGAGAAGGGAACGCAGGGAGTGCACACGTTTCTTTCTAGCTAGAGTGGTGCCAGGGACCTACCAGCGCTGGCATTTATTCATTGTGGTTGTTGGATTTTTCGAGGCCTCGGGTTTATGCGGTCGCTACTGGCCGTAGTATAGGTCCAAAAGGACCGGGAAGCGTGTGTTCAGGCATAACCAATCCACAAAAGCAAGTGTGGACCGGCCCTGCAGGATCCAAGGGTTGGACAGAGTACCAATCCTGGGGCATTGCTAGAGTGTCTCGAATCGGTAAGGATCTCCTCCCTAGCCTTGACTCAGATGGAAACCCAAATTTCCAATACGACATCACGCGGTTTTGATTGTATACCTATATATGGCGACATAGTGGGATGGGGCACTCATGCCGTCTAGGATTGATACATTTACTTTGATGTATTTCAAATTGGTTACACACTATTATTATATAATACCGTGTTTATCGTATCAAGCATCTTTTGATCATTATAAGGTAAAACCCTATCCTCCGGTTTGCGTTGCATTGTGTGATGGGACTTGGGTCTTATAATGGTTTCATTTTTCTAAAAAGGCATTGCGTTATTTGACGATTTACTTTATTTATGCACTGGCAATCCAATGGAGTAAACCCGTTCCGCGTTAGCGGCGTGGTCCTGTGATTAGCCTTATTATTAATTAAGATTAGTTTAAGAATTCTCACACCAGTCCCACGACTGACCTGTAGTTTGTTTCACTTTGCAAACTCGGGTGCCCTCTTTCCACACGGGCAGTCGAGTAGCTTATTTGACAGATAGATAAAACAAGATCCTAGATTGAAGATTGAAGCTGTGGCCATAGTGTTGATAGCCTTCCACCGAGATTAGTTCCGCTGCAATGTATTTAATTTAATTTAAATGTTTCTTCCGCTGTATTATTTATCGATGTACTCTGTATATTCTGTACTCTGATGTAACATTTATCATAGTGTTATAAAAGTCTTCTGTGTTTTGTTCTGATGTGTTGTATGCCCAAAGTTAAAGTATTCGTAGATTTTCACCTTTTGGGTCAGACCTGTGTGGTTTATGGTCAATTCAAAGGGCGGGAATTTGCGGGTCTTTACATGTGTGAATATATATATATATATATACACACATATTCTTCTGGTCATTGAATTGCTTACTTGGCCAAAGATGTACATCTATTCTGTTTAACTATGCATTGTACATCTCTAGCTGATTAAAGCTGTTCTTAAGATTTTGTGTTCTTTTCTCTTCACTGTTCATTGATGTAGATCTGATGGTGAAAATATATACATACATTTAGCTGTGCAGCTATTTTCCTTAGCTGTTCATGACATGTGCTTTAGCTGTTTTTTTTCTCTTTCTTTTCTTTATAGCTGTTCATTGTAGCACATTTAGCTGTCTGTATAGATTTTGTTGTTCATAAAATCTTGTTTCTTATTTAATTATGAATTTTCTTGTCTATGATCTTCCCTTTTTAATGGGTTTCTCTCCTTGTTTTCTTTTCGCAGGTCACACTGACCGAGAAGGATTTACTGGTACGGCACAGAGAAGAAGACATGGTCTACAAAATGTTGATTCTTTCTTTGTGTTTTGAATTCTTGAACATGTATATTTGTATATATATTTTCTTTTTGAACTTGTACTGTAATGAAATCTTATAAGTGAATAATGATGATTACCATGTCGCATGTTGGATTTTGAACTGAGTTTTGGCATGTTAAGGTTGAAAGTTAAAAACCAACAATGTTTACTGTGAACAAGCTTATTATTAATTAGCATATTCAATAACCCAATGGCAATATGAAAATACTAATGTTTACAGGGCTAAACTTCAAGCATATAAATTGTTATCATTGCTGCTACAAAATTTCATTACTTAGATTTAGTCTATCATTTTATAAAAACATAATTAGCTTTAGGACAAGCAAACGGTTCTGAATCTCGATAGGAGATGGTTGTTACCAAGATTGAAATATCCAATAATACAGGGTCATCCATGAGCCATTAAGAAATATGGTGATTATGAAAAGGGACGGATCGAAAGATACAGCAATAAACTAACTGTTTTATAATTATTCTTTTAAATGCCAACTAGCTGTTTTATATGGAGATATACGTTGACGTATGTGTCAATATATATATTCAAGGGTTTATTTATAAATCTAATATAATTTTTGTTAAAATACGAATTGAACTTAAACGGTTAGATTACTAAAATAAATAAATAAATATCGCCGTATTTATTGAACAATATTTACAACATCTAACTGTATAGAATTCAAACTTGACATTAAAATTCTAGTTTTAAAATAATATATAAATATATATATTCGAACTCTATTAAATAAATTTGATTAAATATCCATTATATTTCAAATATTATATATAAACAGTTTAAATATTCAAATTTAAATGGTCGAAAAATCTGAGACATTACATGTAAGGACCGGGAAACGTGTGTTCAGGCATAATTAATCCTCTAACGTAAGTGAGGACCGGCCCTGAAGATCCAGGATTACCCAGAGTGCGTAGTCCTGAGACATTTGCTAGAGTGTCTCGAAGCGGAGAGGAGCTTGCCCCTTGCCTCGACTCATGACGGAAATCCAATTTCCAATACGAGATAATGGATTCGATTGTAACTTATATATGGCGACATAGTGGCATGGGACGCTCATGTCGCCTATGATTGATATTTATGATGCTATTCATTTTTGAAACATATATGCACTAGTAATAATATCAAATGATTTTGCTTTATACGTATCAAGCATATTTGGCTATTATAAGGTAAAACTCTATCCTCCGGCTTGCGTTGCATTGTGTGATGGGACCTGAGTCTTATAATGGCTTCATTCTTTCAAAAAGCATTGCGTTGTTTTAAAAGAATTTACTTTGTTTTTAAATGCACTAGCAATCACTGGAGTAAACCCGTTCCGCGAAAGTGGCGTGGTCCTATGATTTGCTATTACTGTTGTTTAACTGTTAAATAGATTCCTCATACCAATCCCCATGACTGACTCGTTGTTTGTTTCACTTTGCAAATGCGGGTGCCCTTATTTTCACACGGGCAGCCTAGTACACAGGTGACAGGTTGTTTTTGGCTCTGCACTGCTGCATAGAGTGCATTTTTGGCTCATGGCGAGGCTGACTTCACAGAGATGACTTTGACTTTTTCCGCCATTACTGTACTTATATTATGATTCCGCCACGGGCGATGCAGACTGATTTACTTTCCGTATTTCTCACTATATGTATATGTATTCCGCCTCCGGCGATGTAGACTGATACCCTTATTATGTCTCACTGCATGTATGTATTCCGCCTCTGGCGATGATGACTGATCACTTCCTTTTTTATTTACTAAGTTATATCCCACGTTATGCCATTCTGATGTTCCTACATGTTGTGATTCCGCTGTCATATCCATGTAAAATTATTCTATTTATTGTTTCTGCTATTATCTGTACTCTGCTATGATGATTAATGTGTTATATTCCGATGATTATCCTTAATACCGCCCCTCGGATTTTGGGATCGTCACATGTAAGATGCGAAATAGAATTGTATTTGATTTGTGGTGATAATAATTCATATTTGAATGTTGCTTTGATTCTAAACGATTTGGGATGTTGTGGTATAACGATTGGATATTTGCAAGTATGTGATTCATGTTGAAAGTTAACAACTACATGTTTGTGGTAGTTTATTTGAGATTCATGCAAGTATATGATTCACTATTATGCCAACATAATATATATTATAATCAGTTTTAGTGTAGTTGGATCCATTTGGGTATTATGACTTATGTGAATTTATGTTGGAATTGGCATCATGATTCAAGTGTAAAACCATACTTTTGTATTAGAGACAAAAGTAAACATCTTTGTGAACTTGTGTTGACTCTATGAACATGACTAGACTATGTTTGGTGTTATGCCTAATTAGGAAACATGTTTTAGGCCTATGTTGTTATCAAAAATCATATGATAATATATGTGACACATAGCTAAGTTAGATTTACATTCCAATTGCAAGTTTGTATGAATAGATCAAAAACCATGATTTCATGTTTAGGTAAGTTTATGCCATGATTATATGAATAGATCAAAAACCATGATTTCATGCTTAGGTATGTTTATGCCATGACTATATTCTATTACAATGCAAGTTCACAAGTGCCAAATTTATGTTAATTAGTTCGCTATGTTGCAAGTTCATGCGTTCACACTCCCCTTTTTATGTTACTTAGAATATATAAACACCATGTTCCAAGCCTCCCCTTTTTCATGTGACTAAGTTGGGTTTAAATGTTAAACCCAACATATGTTATATTGTAGCGAACGTATAAAACGGGGGTAGTGACGTTTGGGTTAAAATATAAAACATATGTGTTGGCATGTTTGACGCATGCCAACGACCTTGAAAAACAATTAAGTGGTGTAAATTAATTTTACCCAATAAAGATGAATTTGAATAATGGGCCGCAAATATTTACATATAAAAAGAAAAGAGACAAAATATGTAAATTTAGAAAATACGATGTGTTTAACCCGAGGCTGGAATGAGTTGTGATATAAACATGTCCGGAATCGCCCGGCTGTCCAGTAGTCACAACAATATCTATCCAATGTGGGTGGTTAAACACGGAGCCCAAGAAAGACCCGAGGTTAGACTGAGTTGTGGCGTAAGACTGCCCGGACCCAACCGGCAACAGGCAGCCACAACAATATCTGTCTAATGTGAGAGGTCGAGGCTTTAATAAGACGATTAAGGCTGAGTCAGGATTGATAGGATTAAGTAAATTGAATTAATACTTAATCAAAATGGAACATGCTAAACTATACAGACTGATTGGGGGTTAGGTTTACAAAACACTTAACCAACTTAGCATGTTGGCTAGAAATAGAAAACCTAGTAGCGGGGGGGACCCTTTTCAGCAGTAACCCTACAAGGTGTATCAGGATACCTTGAACTAGGCAGGGTGGGGCACGATTACTGGGCTGACTGTAAGAGGTCAAATCGAGGGCGGTGGTGCGACAGTGTAGGTTCTAACGGGGTGTGGGCGTGCACACACTCCGGCGCAGAAAAATAAGGCATTGGGCACCAGTAGTATGCTTGTGCATTCTAGAATTGTGTCGGGCCGCCACCATGGGACTTGATACACCCCATGGTGGGACCAGCATAGGTAACTACAACATCGGGGGCCGTAAGACACATGTAACTATGCGAGTAGGAGCCGATTATTAGAAACGGATCACTTCACCCTGATTATAGGGTGCCTGTTGGGAACTGGTTTATGTGGATGCAGAGATTAATATGGGGTACGATAAGTATATTCGACTCTAGACAACTTAACTTAGTTTATGGTTCTTTCCCATTTCCAGTTTATACTTATCATGCCCAATTCTTTATTCATAGACTGAATAGTCCTAGACTTACTCAGGCTTTATGTCTGACTCTACTTTTCTTTCGTCTTCTTTTCTTTCGTTTCCCCCTCCCCCCCTCCAGGTCCACAGGGAGGGAATACCGCAGCTTGACCAGTTTTCACATCCAGCTTGAAGAGAAAGAATGTATTGCTTGGATCTCTTTCGTTTTGGACTATGGCTTTGGATTGCAACTATGGGGACTTATGCAGTTTACTTTTGTTTTTATGCTTCTTTAAGTTATGAAATCAAGACAGTATGAGAATGTAATGGTTTTTGGAAGTATTGTAAGACAATTATGACATGGTTTGTGTAACACGTATTTCGTTGAAATAAAAATTGCTGTTGTTTTCCGCTGTTCAAAAATATGTGTATTTATATCTGTCTTGTGTATCTATGATTTATACTTATAAACCTCCACAAAAATTAGGGCATTCCCTTTGAGAGTGACCCTAATGGAGGTGGGGTGTTTCAATAGTGGGGCACCAGGGGCCTGCGTATAGTTCTCATTTTTCAAGGTGTGCCTTTCATTAGTAGAGGGAGGGGTCAAGTGGGACCATAGCCACTGGAATAAAAACAGACCTTAGCATCTGCATCGGTAGATATCTGAAAGCTCCCGACCGAGTTCTGTATTCCTTGATTTTCCCTGACACAGGACTCGGGCCGCACATTACAGGACATGTGCATCTAGACAAGCGATAATGATTCGCGATACATGCGTGGGGAAGTCTAGGAACATATACCACCCTAGGTAGTGTGTCCTAGACTAGGGGGCATCGTTCGACGGGTAGTGTAATCCATAGTTGGACTAGGTGGCATAAACCCCGAATCCGAGAAGCGTTCAGCAGATAGCGTAAACTCTAGTTGAAACTAGAAAGCACTTGATAGAAAACCCTAGATTAGATCTAGGTAATAAATAATAAATGTATGCCTGAAGGCAATGGAAACTACAGGGATTGGGATCACGTTATCGTTACTATTTGGGACACTAGTTAGGCGGTGCAGAAATATAGAAACCAGTATAACAAGGAAATGGAGAAGCGGCGAAAGTATTAGAGCATATCCAGTTTATCTTAGCTTAGCATATCTTGTGTTAACCTTGTCTAATCTTGCCAACCCTATCATCATGGTGTTATCTTATATTCAGTTAATTCATGTCGTTTTGTTTTTCCATGTTCACATGCTAGAAGTTACTGAACTTACTCAGGCTTTATGTCTGACTCTGTTTCTCTTTCGTCTTCTTTTCTTCCGTTCCCCCCCCCAAGTAGTAAAGAAGGGAATAGTATAACTCAGGTTAAGTTGGACTGTCATTCTTTCCCAGCTTGAAGATTTGTCGAAGTTTGCTTGGATTCTCTTTTCAGATGCTATGGCTGGCTCTTGCTAAAATTGGGGAATAAAAATGTTGTTTTATGCTTCTTTATTTTGTAAGATAGATGATACTCTGATATTGTAAAGAAATCATTGTACAAACTATTTTATCAATAAAGCAAAGTTTTATTTTCCGCTGTTAAATTTCTGTCTGTCTTGTAATTTAACTACATCTTTTACCATAAATACTTCACAGAACTTCGTGCATTCCCTTTGTGAGTGACACTAACAGATGTGAGGTGTTACAAATAAACTCCAGGTCAGTCATGTGACTGGTGTGAGAACTAAAACAGTTATTTATCTTTATTTTAAAGTTAGGTAAATCAAGGGACCACGCTGTATAACACGGAACGGGTTTCCTCCCAAGAACACCAGTGCATAAAACAAATAGCGCAATGCTAAATAAAGAACAATGAAGCTATTATAAGACCCAGGTCCTATCACATAATGCAACGCAAGCCGGAGGATAGGGTTTTTACCTTATAATAGCCAAAGAATGCTTGATACGCTAAATTTCATGTTTTAATTCTTAATCAGATTCCAACCGTAAATTAGTAAGAGAACGATTCGCTAAGTATTAACCCCGAGGGCCGAAACCAACATCAGACTAATACCCAGAAAACCACCCATCTTAGCTCGTTTCCAGTTAGTTTTTGATTTTATATACAATCATAAATATCAATCATAGACGGCATGAGCGCCCCATCACAATATGTCGCCATATATAGGATTACAACTAAAACCGAAACGTCACGTATTGGAAGTTGGATTTCCATCTGTGAACCGAGGCAAAAGATATTCCTCTACCAATTCGAGACGCTCTAGCCCGCCCCTCAGGACCCAGGCTCAGGTGGGCCCTTGGATCATCAGGGCCGGTCCACTGCCTGAACACTGCGTTTCCCCACCCTTTGGGGTGTCAATGAGCCAACGAATGACCCCATCGGCTTCACATTGTCATCGATATATCCGAGGCGCCTCGCAGCAGCAACAACCACATAAGTCAAACTCGTCAGGGCGTGTCAAACCACTAACGCCACTTCTAACTAGAAAGAAACGCATGTCCTCCCTGAGGTCCTCTCTCGTTTTTGGTTCACCACCGGGATGTGAGGCTCGCGAATCAACGCAACACAAAGCTATGCCACAAAGGTCGTGCTTTGATCATCAACCACAAGACTTTGCTTTTCAACAAAAGCCTTGATCATTTGCCACTTAGGCATGCCACACAGGCAATTCACTCCATGCATTTGATATCCGTCAATATATAACACCTGAGCTCGTACGTCTCAGAGAAGGGCGTTAAGCTAGAGAATAAGTTCTCCGCCGTCAAACAGATATATATATTTAATAGAAATCAGTCACATAGAATAAAATCCAATGTTAGACACACATTCCACTTACAAGTTCGTTCTGGGTCTGAACGAAACCGGAGGCACCTAGTACCCCGCATATCCATCGATCTCCAAGTACGTCTGGACGACCAATAACTGATTCCCTCCTCTTGGGTGTATGGCCCAATCAAGATCATTAGTAATCACCTAAACAACGTGAAGACCTCCGGTCTTCAACCACCATCTTCATCTTCGAGTTATCGTCGTATCAGTTATTCAGAATGGGATAACCCGGTCTTTCCGAATAACTTGCGTATATAATAAACAAGTGTTACACAAACACAACATACGCCTCATTCCAATTCATCGGTCACTAACCGTAAATTAGTAAGGGAACAATTCACCAAATAATAAACCCGAAGGCCGAAACCAACATCAGATTAATACCCAGGAAACCATTCATTTTAACTAATCTTCAGTTAGTTGTTAAACTTCACATTCTTAGGGATAGGTTCCCGTTAATTTTATCAAAGATAAATTCCTCAAATTTATTCTTTAATCTTCTACTGGATATCAATTCAACTAGTCAGGATTAATGAACCTTACCGAAGTAATCATTTGTTTTAATTTCCCAATCCCAACCTATTCATCCCATGAAGTAAAACTGGTCATACTTTATATCTAACACCACGGTGTTAATGGTAAATTCAATTACCATTTCACGTTTAAATCTAATTAAAGATTTAACTATCGCCTGGAGCAAAACCGGTGATACTCCATTCTCGATCATTTCAATCTGATTAAAGATTCATTAAAACTCCACTTGGTTTTAATCTTTAACTGGGTTAAAGAACCAATGTCACTTAAAACACGGTTCACGATAAACCCACATCACGTTCCATTCTATTAGTCCCTAACCGTAAATTAGTAAGAGAACAGTTCCCTAAATATTAACCCCGAAGGCCGAAACCAACATCAGATCAATACCCAAGAAACCATTCAACTTAACTAATCTCCAGTTAGTTTCTGATTTTCTTAACTCAGTTGGGTCTAAGAACAGTATTATTGAAGATACCGTTCACGACAACCCAAAATCACATTCCATTAATTATCGGGTTAAAGAACAAGTGTTATTTAAAACACCATTCACGATAAACCCAAAAATCAATTCAAATTCATTTCCAATTAAACACCATTTAATTGGTACACTTCATTAAATCTAAATAAAAAGATTTAATCACTTTCTGAACTGGGTTTAAGAACAGTGTTAATGAAGACACCGTTCACGACAAACCCAAATCACATTTGATATTAAATACAAGGCTCTGAATAGAAAATATATCGGCTTATATTCAATATCAAATTCTACGACCAACAAATATCATATTGGAAATAACGATATAATTATATCTTTCAAATTTCCATAACAATATCTGTATAATCACGAAATCCAACATCGAAATATTCCAAAGATAATTTCGATTCCAATCCATTCCAATTCAATTATTGGAAATTCTGTTTATTTTCAAAACCATTTCAAATCCACTTTACTAATTTTTAAAAATAAATAGAAGTATAATTCTAGTTCAAAACTAGTTCATTTCGATAAAAATCAATTTTTATCTTTTCAAACATGGAGTTTTTCATCCCAATTCTTCATAAATCATTTCTTATGGTATCACACAAATTATTACTATTTTTAATAATTTTATCAATGCCCGTACAGTCGATTTCCATCAACGGCCATCGAACTGCACTTACAACGACCTTTTCCAAATTTGATTTGGACATAATTCCAAATCCAACAATTAGATTTCAAATCTCTAAGATTCATTAGAAAGCCCTTTTCAATACGAACCCAACGGTTCCGATTTTAGGACAATCCGACGGTCGGATCTCCCGTAATATCCATTCGAAGTCAATGGTCAAAATTCGCAAACTGTCGCGGCGCGGCGCGTTCTATTCAGGCCATTATATATATATATATATATATATATATAATATACATTATATATTTCGTCGATTTCCTTTTAAAATGTATTTTATAAATCGTTTTAAATTCGTTTTCAAAACGATTTCAACTTCATATTCAATTTCAAATCAAAATTGAATATTCCACATCATCGATGTACAAATGATAATATTTTCAAAACGTTGTATTTTGAAATCAATTCCTTTTCTATATTCATTATAAAAATGAATAAAATCGATATAAATATCGTTCACGTCAAAATGGCGTCAATCTAATCAACACGGTTTTTATTCAACACATGAATATTTATTCTCTATTCAACACATGAATTTATTTTCTATTCAACACATGAATATATATTTTCAATTCAACAAATGAATTTTCTTTACAATTCAACAAATGAATTTTCATTAAAATTCAACAAATGAATTTTCTTTACAATCCAACAAATGAATTTTCTTTACAATCCAACAAAGGAATTTTCTTTACAATTCAACAAATGAATTTTCTTTATATTTTCCAAATTGGAATGAGGTCCAATCAATCAAACACAGATTTTATTTTTGTAGTTGGGCGATGTGTAAAATTTATCGTCCCAATCAATATCAGTCAAATCAGTGTATATAAACAAATCGTCCGATTTGTTTATAAATATTTATTTTATATACACGTTAAAAATAATATTTTTAACTATAAAATATTTTCCACTATAAAATATTTTATTTTATTTCACATCACACAATCAAATTTCACAACATAGCAATCCAACAAACAAGTCATCCATGGTCTGTGGACGACGGGTGTCGGGTGCTACTAAACACCGTTCCTAGTATATATTTCAAACTAGAAATAAATTAAAGGTGAGGAGTTCTCACCGACTAGCTAAACCAAACGCCATGACTCTTCATATGCAGAAATCTTCTCCGTTCTCGCCTTTTGTCACTTTCGTTGCCCGTAGTCGCTACATATATAAAAATCACATTTTTATATTGTTGCTATGTATATAAAAATTCTATTTTTACACCGCTACTATATAGATAAAAATTCTATTTTTATACCGCTACTATATAGATAAAATTTTATTTTTATACCACTACTATATAGATAAAAATTCTATTTTTACACCGCTACTATATAGATAAAAATTCTATTTTTATACAGGTGTTCATATAATAAAGATTATATTTTTACATCACTACTATATAGATAAAAATTATATTTTTATCTTGCTAGTAATATAATAAAGATTATATTTTTATTATCTACATGAATAAAAAACATATTTTTATTGTGTCTACTATATAAAAATCATATTTTTAAAGCTAATCCGTTCATGTAAAATTCATATTTTTACAATGCTAAAAATCATAACAATATGTAATCAAAAATCGCTTCTTTAACCACAATAAAAATTGCTTCTTTAACCATGCTATAATATGTTAAAACAGAAAACAAAATAAATGTAAATTATTATAAAAAGAAACTCACATTTCTAGGGTTTTTTTCTTTCTTCCAGCAGGGGAGGGTCTTCATGCGGGCACCGGGGTCTTGAACGAAGAGGGGGGCTTCGGAGTTGCGGTAGAGGTCGGGGGGTGGCGGAGTATCGAGGCACAAAGGGTTTTTGGGGTCTGAAGGGGGAAATGGGGTTCGGCGTGGATCGAGGAAGGGGGGTCCTACGTGGAACGAGGAAGGGGGGTCATTGCCGGAGCGGCGGTGAGCGGCGCCGCCCTGGGGCGGGGTGCGACGTGGATCGGCTTCTCTCTTCTTCTTTTTTTCTATCTAAATTGATTTCTGAAAAGTCAACGGGGGGGCTAAGAGTATAAGGAGAAGTTTATTTATTTATTTATTTATTTAATTTAATTTCAAAAAGGTACTTTTCATTTCGACCTCGAAACGAGATCCACCGCCTGTCATCAATAGCTAATTACCCCCATTCCGAACACAATGGGATATGTATCATAAGCTGATTCGATTGTTTCGATCAGTTTCCGTCGAAATCAAAATATAACTCTATACATTGAATTTGAACGCACATTTCAATTTACCGGGGGTCACATACTAACTCGAAAAATTTTCCAAAAATATTTTCTAGCTTCGTATTGACGATAAGTTCCTAAAAAAACTAATTTCGTCAAATTCCGAGACCGTTTGAAAAATGGTCATTTTCCAGTCGATTAAAATCAACTGAAACTGGTCAAATGTGTTTTCCTTTGCCACGCTCACATATTCATTCGAAAAATTACAAATTTTGAAACCTAGCAATAACTTGACATCACGGATCCAAAAAAAGTGGTTTCGTCGAAAACCGAGGTCGTTTGAAAATTTTCCATTTTAAAGGGCCAGAATTCCATAGCGACTATTCTGAATTTTCAATTGGACATAACTTTTGATTCCCGCTATGAAATTTTGATTTCCCGGATTCGTTTGAAAGATATTCTCAATTAGATTCAAATATTTTTGGCTTCATTAAAATCCGGTTTATTTTGCACCTGGTACATTGATTTGCATTTTGAGATCGAATTGTCGAACTACCGCGCCATTTCGGGCTCGTTATATAATTAAAATAAATTATTTATATTCTAACGACGATCTATATAAATATATACATTCGAATTCTGTCCAAAATAAATTTCTCGTCGTTATTATTTAAATTAATTCATTTTAAATATAAAAATTCGCTAAAATTGCCAAAATAAAAAATTTTAAATTGCCCCAGATTTCCGGGTTATTACATATATATATATGTGAAATGTGAATAATATATATATGAAGTGTGACTGAAATAAATATTGGTTTGTTAAAAATATTATTTTTAACATATATATGAGATGTATAAAATTGTCATGGAATGAAATATTCAATTTTGATTAAAAATTTAAATGGAAGTTGGGATCGTTTTTAAAATGGATTTATAAACGATATATAAAATACGTTTTAAATGAAAATCGATTGAATATATACATATACATATATATATATATATTTGTGTGTGTGTGTATATATGTATGTATGTATGTATATTATAAGGGCCTGAATAGAACGCGTCGCGCAGCGGCTGTTCGCGAAGTTCAACCACTAACTTCAAATTGATGTAACGGGAGGTCCGACCATCGGATTCTCATAAAACAAGAACCGTTGGGTTCGTATCGAAAAGAGCTTTCCAATGAATATAAGAGATTTGAAATTTAATGGCCGAATTTGGAGATATGTCCAAATAAAATTTGGAAAAGGTCGTTATGGATGCAGTTCGGTGGCCGTTATTGGAAACCAACTGTACGGGCCTTACTAAAATTATTAAAAATAATAATAATTTGTGTGAAATCATAATTAATTATTTGGAAAGATTATGGATGAATAATTCTAGTTTTGAAAAGATAAAAAAATATTTTTATCAAAATGAACTAGTTATTACCTAGAATAATAATCCAATTATTTCTAGAAATAATAAATTGGATTGAAAATGGGTTTTAAATTAACTAGAATTTTCCAATGAACAAATTGGAATGGATTTGAGTGGAAATAATCTTCCAAATATTTCAACATTAGATTCCGTGATTTTACAGATATTGTTGAGGAATTTGGTAGATATATATATATATCGTTTTTTTCAAAACGATATTTGTTGGTTTCAGAATTTGATATTGAATATAAGCCTATATAATTTCTATTTAGAGCCTTGTATTTATATATCGAAATGGATTTTGGGTTTGCCATGAACTATGTTTTAAATAACATGAGTTCTTTAACCCGTTTAACAGTGAAGTTATGATTTGGAATTTATAATTCTTTTAATTAAGATTAATGGAATTTTCCAAAGTAAAGTTTTCCAATTTAATCTATTGAATTGGAACTAAATGGAATTTGATTTGGTAATAATCGAGATGAGCTTCTTTGAATGAAGAGTGTTACTATATATGGAACTTAAATGGCTTTGTCGTTATTCCATTTGTAGTATTTGTTTGATACAGAAACTTTTATCAATTATATACTGTTATGATTTCCGTGAAAATTCCATTTTGATGGAAGATGATTTTGGGTTTATCGTTAATAAGATTTTAATGAATAAATGGTAATTAAATTGGCCAAAACATGAAGTGTGATATAAACCAAATACACTTGGTTGTTGATATTGATTATGATTGATTGGTTGTCTCGGTTGTGCTCGACCAGTTTATGAGCAAGATATGCTTTTACATTTAGCACTGGGTTGGGTAAAAATATTTGTATGTTAACATCTTATGAAATACTTCACGATTTGACTATGAGATGTGTAGATGTTGTTGGGTTCATTTCAAATTTAAAGAATGATTCTGAAATGATATTTTTCTTAAGTGAAAAGAAATGTTTCCCAATTTTGGATAGGGAATGTTTTATAAAACATAAAGGATTTCGAGGCCTAAACCTGAAGTTGTCTAAATGATTTCGAAATGTATTATGTGTTGCATTATAGTTCATCACATATTCGATTAGTTGCTATTGATGATATGTCTATTTGATGGCATAGAATTTATTCTCTTGATTAACACCCTTCTTTGAGACGTACGAGCTCAAAGGTTATGTAACTAATAGTGACTAATCATACGTGTGAATTGCTGATGTGAAGTACTATAGTTTGAAAGTACTTGTGATTACTATGTTGTGAAATGATCTCCCCCACTTCGGGATATAAAACAATTTAGCAAGTATGTGGCTAAAGATTCGAGAAACCTGAGAGTGACTAAAAGTATGGGTGTTGTAGCATTGGCTTTAGGCGGTGTATGCTTCCATGCATGGGAGGTGCATCGTCAGCGTAGCCTGCTCCATCGTGGGAGGTGCACATGTATATATCGAGTTGGATGGTTGCGTATAGCCTGGTCTGAGGGTCGTGCACGAGATTTCGTTGCATACTTGTTTGTATGCAATGTTATGTTTTGGAATTCACATTTCCAAAGATTTTGGTTTGAGATCCCAAAGTGAAATTTACTTTGATATAAAATCCAGTTATGTATTTCAAATGATTTGAAATAAGAAATCGCGAAATAAAGTCCAAAGAAACAATTTCTGTAAAGTGAATTGGATTTCAAAAAAACTTAGTTTGGGGATTAAGCCTAAATTGGTAGATTGGGATATTGCATGTTGATTGATGCATAGTAGATCTATATCTCTATTACTGATTGTTGTCTATACGCTGACATTCATGAGGGTAAACCCATTCCGCGTTAGTGGCATGGTCCTGTGATTGGTCTTATTATTAAATAAATTAATTTTAAATGTAGAGTTTTTCACACAAGTCCCATGACTGACCTGTAGTTTGTTTTTCCCATGAAAACTCGGGTGCCACTATTTTCCAAACGGGCAGTCAAGTATTTTATTTTGTAGATATATAAGTAGGATTCTGGATTGATGTCTAAAGCTGTGTCCAAAGCATTGATAGTCTTCCTCTGTGTTAGTTTATTTGTTTCCACTACATTGTATTATATTTGTTGTAAATTTATTTTCCGCGGTATTATATTTCGATATACTCTGATATATTTTGTACACTGATGTAACATTATCATGATGTTTATAAAAGCCTTTTTTATTTGTTCTGATGTGTTGGATGCCTAGAATTAGCGTACCCGGGTTTTGACCGGTCTTGGTAGATTTAGCGATCGATTAGGTCCGGGCGAAATCCGTATCGTTGCATATGGTATCAGAGCTTTGGTTAACTCAAATCTTTGGGGTTCAACTCGTTAGAACGGAATAAAAGACTCATCAGAGATTGGATTAGCAATATCCTATGAAAGAAAAGTAATTAGAGATAGGATCAGAAGTATCCTACAACGAGAAACACGTTAGAGATGGGGTTAGAAATGCCCCGGAATGAGTTGAGGGTTATATGTTTATAAGTAACATATTTGTGATAAAAAAATAATAATTCTATTTTAGAAAATATGATTTTTGAATAAATAAAAGTTATATATATTTGAAAATTTTAACAACTAATTGATTGTTGGTTATGATGTTTGATTATTAATTAAACTAATAAAACCAATATGTAAATGAAATTTAAACTAAGCCCATCATATCAAATATTGAACTGAATTGGAAATTGATTGGAATTGCATGCATGTACATATATAATGAACGGGTCATAGCATGAAAGCTAAGAAGAGGAATGAAATTGTACGCCCAACAAATAGGTACATGTTTATTGTATTTCTTGGGTTTTGATGATTTTATGAGCCGATTGGCTTTTATTTTTGGATTGGTCAGGGCTTTGTGAGGCAAGTTGCGGTTTTAAAGGTCTCCCCGTACAAAGGAGGTTATAGTGAAATTTTTCAAAAATTAAGGGTGTTAGCTAAATTTTTGAAAAACTAGAAATTCTTAGAAACTAAAAAGTTGAAGAATGAAAGTAGAATTGGTTAGTTCAACAACTTTCAGCTCCGTTCCTTTTCGAGGATGAAAAGATTTTAAGTGGGAGAGATTGTAACAACTCGGATTTTCAGAACTAATTTAATTTTTTTTTAGCTATTTTGATGGATTTTGAATTAAAATGATTTACTTTAAATAATAATGATTTAAAATTTATTTAAATCAAATTTAGAACGAATAATTTTATTTTAATTATATAACGAGCCTGAAATGGCGCGGTAGTTTGAAAATTCGATTTTAAATTTCAACTTAATGTACAGGATTCAAAATAAATCGGATTTTAATAAAACCAGAAACATTTGGATCTGTTTAATTATATCTTTCTAGCGAATGTGAAAAATTGAGATTTCATAATATAAATTGAAAGTTATGTCCAGTTTAAAGTTTGAAATAGTCACTATGGAATATATATATATTTTTTATAATATATAGCCCTTAAAAATAGAAATTTTGCAAACGACCTCCGTTTTCGACGAAACCAATTTTGTTGGATTTAGAATGTCAAATTATTGTTAAGTTTCAAATTTCATAATTTTTGGATTTAATATGTGAGCGTGTTAAATTTAAATGTGTTTGGTAATTTCCGTTCGAATTGGATCGACCAGAAAAAGCCCATTTTTCAAACAGTCTCCAAATTCGATGAAATTAGTTTCTTTAGGACCATATTGTCAAAGAATAGCTAGATTTATTTTTCTGGAATTTTTGGAGTCAATATGTGGCCCCGATAAATTAAAATGTACGTTTAAATTCAATATATGTTGATTTATATTTTAATTTTGATAAAAACTAATCAAAATGATAGAATTAGCTTACGAAACATATCCCATTATGTCCGGAATGGAGGTACTGGGCTAGGGGTGACAGTCGTTGGGATTCGTTTGGAGATCGGATCGATAAACAAGTAAATTGGAATTAAATAATAATTAAATATTAGTGTATATATTGGAAAACGAGGAAAACCCTTCAGATTAAATTCTGCCAGCCAAAAGTCATTTCGATGGCCGATTTCAAGCGATTTTCAATCCTAAATTTTCCCCATCCTCACATCAATTTCAAAATCCTATAAAACAAAAATCAAAGAGGGTCCTGAGATCTCCATCTTCATACGGGTATGATCAATTACCATTGACCGTGGAGCGCGAATCGTGGGTTTAAAGAGGACGGGTTCGAGCTCCTTTTTCATGGTGTCTGGGAATTCAAGCTTCAAGCCACTCATGGTGGAGGAAGGGTGCTTCAAGGCGGTTGTTTTGGTAGGTGACGATGGTTGTACAGTCAAAGGTGGGGGGCGCGAGCACGAGCCCTAATGGTCGAGGTTTCGCTTCAGCGGCTTCAATAGAAACGACGAAGCAGTAGTCAGGAGGAAAGTTTTAAAGAAATAAGTCATTTAATTTTAAATTCATTATGTTTTTAATGTAATTAATGTTTAAACACCAATATTTTATCCATACGACAGCGGAATTCAATGAAACAAGTTTCTATGGAATCGTGTGGACAAGAGCTTCGCTATGGAACAGACCGGGACGGAAACAGAAGTAGATGCAAATTTTGATTAAATTAAACATCAGGTTTAATTTAATTAAAATAGTTGTTATTTAACAGTTCTGAAACCAATCAAGTTGAGAACTCCTTCTCGCTCAAATTATTTCCAGTTATTATATAATAGGTTGCAAACGGGGCTTAGTAGCTCCTAACACTACTTTTTATACAAACCATGGATGATTAGTGTATTATTTGTGTTGTATATAATATATTGTGATGTGAATAATATATATATATGCGAAGTGAATAATATATATATATGATGTGAATAATATATATAAATATATATATATATATGCAAAGTGAGTACTATATATATATATATAATGTGAAATATGTATATGCGATGTGGATAAAATATATGTGTGTGTGACGTGATATATATATATGCGTTGTGAAAAATATATATATATATATATATATGCAATAAAAATAAAATATATATATGAAATGTGAATAATATATATATGAAATGAAAATAACATATATATGAAATGAAAATAAAATGTATATGAAATGTGAATATATATATATATATGAAATGAAAATAATATATACATGGAATGTGAAAAATATATATTTGAAGTGTGAATAAAATATATACATATAATGTGAATAATATATATATATATCTATGAAATGAAAATAATTTATATATGAAATGTGAAAAAAAAATATTTGAAGTGGATAAAATAAATAAATATATATATATATGAAGTGTGAATAAAATATATATATGAAATGTGAATAATATATATATTAAATGTGAATAATATATATATATATATGAAATGAAAATAATATATATATATATGAAATGTGAATAATATATATATGAAATGTGAATAATGTATGTATGAAGTATGAATGAAATGAATATTGGTTTGTTAAAAATATTATTTTTAACATATATATGAGATGTATAAAATTGTCACGTAACGGATTATTCAATTTTGATTAAAAATTGAAATGTAAGTTGGAATTGTTTTTAAAAATGTATTTATAAACAATATATAAAATACGTTTTAAATGGAATCGACGAAATATATTATATATATTATAATGGCCTGAATAGAACGCACCGCGCAGCGACCGTTCGCGAATTTCGACCATTAACTTCAAATTGATGTAACGGGAGATCCGACCATCGGTGTGACGACCGCCCATAACCCCCGCACTAAACAAGAGGAATAATGCGCTGAAAGGCGTGCCAGCTGCTATGGACGATCATCATAGTAAGTGAACACATCGAAACCTGTCGTAGAACTCACAGCGCAAGGATAAAATATAATAGAACATATACAACAGGTGATAGTAATGAGGTATCATATAGCAAACTTTTGAAACTCTTTCAACATCCAGAAAGATTATCCAACTGATATCCAAGTTTGTACATAAGGCCTCACTACAACTCTCAAGCAACTCAAACAGCGGAAACAGAAATACTAGATAGAATAAAACTGGTACGCTAGCCTCCTGCTCGTCATCGCTCAGCTTCCTCGTATCACTAAGCTCCATTACCTGTAACCTGCTACTTAGTCTTCCCATCCACAACCGGATGAACAGCCCAAGGTAATAAGAGGAGACATAAAACCTTGAGTCAGACAATAGTCTTAGTGAGCGATAATACAGCTAACAAACTTCAACAAGAAAGCATATGAGAATGGGTAAATGAAAAACTTATCTACCCACAACACCAGAGAAGAACTCATCCTTATCTTCCCCACATCGGACAGTGATAGCCTTTACGACATGCATTTCAACCATTCATCCATAGAAATCAGAACACCCATTCAATCATAGAAAACACACATGACATCCAGATAAGTCTCACGCAGACAACCCTAATCGAGTTTAACATTCCTCAAGTACTCTCGCCAGAGGCCTAGACCAATATCACTTAAGCACTCAAAGAACGTCTCCCTCGACTTTGGATAATCTATGTGAGATAGTACAAATAGAACAAACAATCATCCATAACCGACTCTGGCTATCACCGCCAATCCTGCTTCGAAACCATCATTATCGTATGACGGCCAACCTTGCCATATGTCAAGGGCTAATGATAACCCCAGTTCTAGCATGAACTCCATATGCCCAACCTTGGCAATGTCCAACCTTGACACTAGGCCTTTCCCCAACCAGAAAGACCCAGGGTACTCGACCAACAACCGGTCTTTTGGGCCTTTCAACGATACCCATCGTACCCCTGCTTTGAGCCTGCTAGAACTTACGACAACGATGACTTCTCGGCCTTCGCATCTCTAATCGTCCAACCTTGACGATGTTTCATAGCTCAAGCAACCTTCTCGAGCAGTCATTATCCACCAACTCACGACCTTTGAGTTGTCCCCGCATTCGTTGTTCACCTTGATCAACGAACACATTCATCACTTCGAGCCTTCCTACTTGAACCACCTCGAAGTTACGTCATCACTAGAAGTGTCCGATCAGAAATTTCTACTAGAAATGCCGAACAGACCCATTCTGGACCGACCAGACCTCTTCCGGTACTTCTGGACCGATCAGACCCCCTGGACCGACCAGACCTCCCTTTGCTCCTCCTGGACCGACCAGGACCCTCCTGAGCCGACCAGACTCCCTCCTCAGCCTTCTGGACCGATCAAACCGACCCGCTCCAAGACCCAGTCAAAACCGACAAGAATTGCTCCAGAACGACCAGTCAAAACCGACCAGCATTGCTCCAGAACGACCAGTCAAAACCGACCCCGATGCCTCCATTCCAACCAACTAGCTCCCTGACTTACTTCCCAAGCCATAACGTGACCGACCACCTCAGTCCAGACCCTTCTGGACCGACCAGAGCCATCAGACCGCCTCAACCGACCCGACTAGCTCCAAAACCGACCAGAAACCTGCACTGCTCCATTTCGACTTCGATTTCGACCAAAACTTCGCCAAACGCCGAATCCGACGAAACCGGCTCATCCAATTCATCCAAACGCAACCACAAACATGTTATGCAACCAACTATATCACCAATCTAACAATTTCCATCAAAACACATAAATTTCCCAAAAACATGATAATTGAACATATGAACACAAATATAGATCTAACTTGCATAAACTCATGAAATAACATGAAACTTACCATTTAAATTATCTAGATCAGATCCTAAAGTGATTCACATGTAAAATAAACTTAGCATGGTGTAGATCTAAGGAAAATAACATGGAAATGATGAAATTAACAACATAAGACCCATATACTTGCATGCATCCGAAAGAGAGATGTAAATCACTCACCAATTATCCAAATCTAAGCAAAAGCAATGAAAACGCAATCCGGACAGCGAACGCTTCGAATCAAACTCTTTAATCCGATGAATTCGCCCTTGAGACGATGTAGATCTAGCCTCTTATGGTGTAGATCTTCGATTTCCCTCCTTGGTTTTGGAATTTTAATGGTGGAAAGATGTTAGAGGAAGAAGGAGATCAAAGCATCCCCATAAGAGAATGGAAAATGCCAACCTTTATCCATACCCCTTACCCCCTATTTATAGTCTCCACCCACCCTCTAATGGGCCTTCTCCAAATCAGCCCATTAGTCTTCCAAAACCTGAACAGCCAACTGAAAAACCTTAAAACAGCGATTTCTCCCAAACCGCTGAACCAAATCCTTAATGTAACCACTCTACGGAAAGGGAATCATCAATTCCTTTCCAATGGCACAGGTCTCACCCTCTGATTCGACCTGAGTCAAAAGTTATGCCCAGTACAAGACTGACAGGGGCAAAATGGTCACAAACAAAATCGGTAAAAATTATGGACATGTCACACATCCCCATAAGCAACATATCAAAAGATGAGAATGATCCAACCCTCAGGGAATAAAATTAAAATATTTTACGATCTTCCGATACGTAAAATGCGGGCTGTTACAATCGGATTCTCATAAAACAAGAACTGTTGGGTTCGTATTGAAAAGAGCTTTCCAATGAATATAAGAGATTTGAAATCTAATGGTTGAATTTGGAGATACGTCCAAATAAAATTTGGAAAAGGTCACTATGGATGCAGTTCGGTGGCCTTTATTGGAAACCAACTGTACGGGCCTTAATAAAATTATTAAAAATATTAATAATTTGTGTGAAATCATAATTAATGATTTGGAAAGATTATGGATGAATAATTCTAGTTTGGAAAAGATAAAAATATATTTTTATCAAAATGAACTAGTTATAACTAGAATAATATCAAAATGAACTAGTTATTAACTAGAATAATAATCCAATTATTTTTAGAAATAATAAGTTGGATTGAAAATGGGTTTTAAATTAACCAGAATTTTCAAATTAATAAATTGGAATGGATTAGAGTGGAAATAATCTTGGGAATATTTCGATATTGGATTCCGTGATTTTACGGATATTGTTGAGGAATTTGAAAGATATATATCGTATTTCCAAAACGATATTTGTTGGTTTTAGAATTTGGTTTTGAATATAAGCCGATATAATTTCTATTTAGAGCCTTGTATTTAATATCGAATTGGATTTTGGGTTTGTCATGAACTATGTTTAAATTACACGAGTTCTTTAACCCAGTTAACAGTGAAGTTATTATTTGGAATTTATAAATCTTTTAATTAAGATTAATGGAATTTTCCAAAGTAAAGTTTTCCAATTTAATCTATTAAATTGGAATTGAATGGAATTCGATTTGGTAATAATCGAGTTGAGCTTCTGTGAATGAAGACCGTTACTATATATGGAATTTAAAAGGCTTTGTCATTATTCCATTTATAGTATTTGTTTGATATGGAAATTTATATCGATTATATACTGTTATGATTTCGGTGAAAATTCCACTTTGATGGAAGATGATTTTGGGTTTATCTTTAATTAGATTTGAATGAATAAATGTTAACTAAATTTGCCAAAACAGAAATGTGATATAAACCAAATAAACTTGGTTGTTGATATTGATTCTGATTGATTGGTTGTCTGGATTGTGCTCGACCAGTTTATGAGCAAGATATGCTTTTACATTTAGCATTGGGTTGGGTAAAAATATTTGTATGCTAACATCTTGTGAAACACTTCTCGGTTTGACTATGAGATGTGTAGCAATGTTGTTGAGTTCATTTCAAATTTAATGAAAGATTTTGAAATGATATTTTTCTTAAGTGAAAAGAAATGTTTCCCGATTTTGGACAGGGAATGTTTAATAAAAATGTTTTGTAAAACAGAAAGGATTTCGAGGCCTAAACCCGATGTTGTCGAAATGATTTCGAAATGTATTATATGTTACATTGCAGTTCATCACGTATTCGATTAGTTGCTGTTAATGATATATCTATTTGGTGGTGGGGTATTTGTTCACTTGCTTAACACCCTTGTTTGAAATGTACGAACTCAAAGGTTATGTAATTAATAGTGATTAATCATATGTGTGAATTGCTGATGTGAAGTACTATAGTTTGAAAGTACTTGTGATTATTATATTGTGAAATGATCTTCCCCACTTCGGGATATAAAATGATTTAGCAAGTATATGGCTAAAGATTCAGGTAACCCGAGAGTGACTAAAAGTATGGGTGTTATAGCCTTAAATGGCTTTAGGCGTTGTATGCTTCCATGCGTAGGAGGTGCATCGTCAATGTAGCCTGCTCCATAGTGGTAGGTGCACATGTATATATTGAGTTAGAGGGGCGCGTACAGCCTGGTCTAAGGGCCTTGCACGAGATTTGGTTGCATACTTATTTGTATGCATTATTGGGTTTTGGAATTCATATTTCCAAAGATTTTGGTTTGAGATCCCAAATTGAAATCTACTTTGATATAAAAGCTAGATATGTATTTGAAATGATTTGAAATAAGAAATCGGAAAATAAAGTCCAAAGAAATAATTTTTTTAAAAGTGAATTGGAATTTGAAAAAAATCTAAATTTGGGTATTAAGCCAAAATTGGTAGATTGGGATATTGCATGTTGATTGATGCATAGTTGATCCATACCTCTATTACTGATTGTTGTTTATACACTGACATTCATAGGGGTAAACCCATTTCGCGTTAGTAGCGTGGTCCTGTGATTTCTCTTATTATTAAATAAGTTAATTTTAACTGTAGAGTTTCTCACATCAGTCCCATGACTGACCTGTAGTTTGTTTTTTCCTTGCAAACTCGAGTGCCCCTATTTTCCACACGGGCAGTCGAGTAGTTTATTTTGCAGATATATAAGCATGATTCTGGATTGAAGCTTAAAGCTGCGTCCAAAGCATTGATAGTCTTCCGTTGTGTTAGTTTATTTGTTTCCGCTGCATTGTATTACATTTATTGTAAATTTATTTTCCGTTGTATCATATTTCGATATACTCTGATATATTCTGTACTCTGATGTAACATTATTATGATGTTTGTAAAAGTCTTCTGTTATTTGTTCTTATGTGTTCTATGCCCAGAGTTAGCGTATCCGGGTTTTGAACGGTCTTGGTCGATTTAGCGATCGATTAGGTCCGGGCGAAAGCTGTATCGTTACATGTATTAATTAAAAAAGTAATATTTTGGAATTTTCTAAAATATATTTAGTGTTATTCATAAATTTTAAATATAAAATTTTGAAGTTTTTATAAGATTCGAAAATATTCTCTTAAATTAATCTACAAATTTGTAAAATATTCAAAATTATAAAGAATTCCAAAATGATTAAAAAAATTCAAAATTTGAAAACACAACAAACATTACCTTGCAAATTATTACCAACATGCATATTTACAGATTTTCAAATGTAACCATTTTCTTTGGGGAACTCGCTTGAATCTAAACGTGGATAAAACTTAATTCGCTTCAACATAGCAGATACCACGATGGAGGTCCCATAAAAAAGGCACGTTGTATTGAACAAATGAACTTGCATCATTTGAAAATCTAAATAGTTAAAAGTTTCAAAACTAGTTCGGATAAGACGCTTGTCACATGTACATGTTTTGATTATGTTTGCAATTTATTAGAATGTTATAATAATTAATTTACAAATAATTACTCTTGTTATTGTATTTTTATCTTAATTTTCGAGATAATATCATTAAATAGATTTACCTTATGCAAATTATGAAATTCTAAAAAAGGCAATAAAAAGATTAATTTTGTTACATACTAATAGCTTGAAATACAAACACAATAGTAGTTTTTATATATTACGTTGCAAAGTTTTAACATTTAACCATTATCATTTGAAATTTATGAAATATAAAAATTAGTGCCACTTTTTTCATTAAAAAACACACGGTTTTGTTTTTTAAAATATTTCCAAATTTGGAAAATGTAAAATAATCTTACTATTTTGACTAACATACGAAAGTTTTTTACATTGGCTCACACCTGGAATTTTGGCTCCAACCCTAATTTTTTTGTTTCGAAACATGGATTTTTTAAACGTGAATTTTCAGTTAATATTCGACCCTAAAACATATTAAAATTCAGTCTATACTGTAAACCATTTTTGCTCCAAATAACTAAATTTTTGGCTCCAAACTTATAACTTTTGGCGCCCTTCTGATTATTTCACGTTATCTTTCCTGTTACTTCTCAAATTCATACTTTTCTAACCTAAATCCCTAAAATTCACTTCCGCCTCTGTAACACCCCACATCTTTTAGTGTCACTCACAAAGGGAATGCACTAAGTTCTGTGGAGCATTTAGGATAAAAGATGCAGATAAATTACAAGACAGACAAAATTAAAACAGTGGAAAATAAAACTTTACTTTATTGATAAAATAGTTTGTACAACAATTGTTTTCCAATATCAGAGTATCATCTGTCTTACAAAATAAAGAAGCATAAAATAACATTTATATTCCCCCAATGTAGCATAAGCCAGCCATAGCAGCAGAAAAAGAGAGTCCAAAGCACTTTGTCAAAGAATCTTCGAGCTTGGGAAGAGTGACGGTCCAATCTAACCTGAGCAATACTATTCCCTCCTTAACTACCTGGGGAGGGGGAAACGAAAGAAAAGAAGACGAAAGAAAACTGGGTCAGACATAAAGTCTAGTAAGTTCAGTTACTTCTAGCATGTGAACAAGGAAAAACAAAACGACATGAATTAACTGAATACAAGACAATACCATGATGATAGGGCCAACAAGATAGATTAAGATTAACACAAGATATGCTAAGACAAGATAAATTGGATATGCTTTACTACTTTCTCCGCTTCGCTATTAACCTGTTATGGTTTCTATGTCTCTACACCACCTATCTAGTGTCCCAACTAGTAATCTATCTAAAATGATAACGCGATCCCAATCCAAGTAATTGTGGTTGCCTTTAGGCGTACATTTATTATTTATTACCAAGATCTAATCTAGGGTTTTATATCAAAGTGCTTCCTAGATTCCACTCGGGTTTACGTGGCTTATCTAATGCTTCATAGATTCAGGGTTTATGCCACCTAGGTCCAACTAGGGTTTACGTTACCTGTCGAACGATGCCCCTAGTATAGGACGCACTACCTAGAGTGGTATATATTCCTAGACTTTCCCCACGTATGTGTCGCGAATCGTTTATCGCTGTCTAGATGCACATGTCCTGAAATGTGCGACCCGAGTCTCGCGGCAGGGCTATTCTAGAAACATGGAACTCGGTCGGGAGCTTTCAGATATCTGCCAATGTAGATGCTAAGGTCTGTTTTTCCAGTGGCTATGGTCCCACCTGACCGCTCCCTCAACTAATGAAAGGCCACCCTTGAAAAATTGAGAACTATATGCAGGCCCCCTATGCCCCACTGTCTTATAGCCATCCTCACCCATAACTAGATAGCAAGTATATGGTCTTTTGGAGTTCTCCGCCTTTCCGCTTTACGAATCTCGACTGACTCAAGATGGTAGGTAGACGACGAGTTGCTATCACAGGGCTACTGGTCTCGCCGAATCACGCTGGTCCACCCTAGTCTTTAGGTTGCCTTAAATTGCAACCAAGGCATACCCTTTGTAACAACCCGAAAATCTGGGCCAGTTTAAAATTTTTATTTTGGCAATTTTAGCGAATTTTGATTATTTAAAATGAACTATTTTAAATAAAATCGACGAGAAACTTATTTTGAATATAATTCGAACGTATATATTATACGCGTCGTCGTTAGAATATAAATATTTATATATAATTATAAATAGAATTGAAAATGGCGCGGTAGTTCGATAATTCGATTTCAAACTTCAATTGAATGTACCGGGTGCAAAACAATCCGGATTTTAGTGAAACCAAAAATCTTGGGATCTAATTGTGAATATCTTTCCAACGAATCCGAAAAATCAAGATTTCATATCGGGAATCAAAAAGATATGTCCAGTTGAAAATTCTGAATAGTCGCTATGGAATTCAGGCCCTTAAAAATGGACATTTTGCAAATGACCTCGGATTTCGACGAAACCAGTTTTGTTGGGTCCGGGATGTCAAATTATTGCTAGGTTTCAAATTTCATAATTTTTCGATTCAATATGTGAGCGTGGCAAAGGAAAACGCGTTTGACCAGTTTCAGTTGATTTTAATCGACTGGAAAATGGCCATTTTTCCAACGGTCTCAGAATTCGACGAAACTAGTTTTGTTAGGACCGTATCGTCAGTACGAAGCTAGAAAATATTTTTCGAGAATTTATAGAGTTAGTATTTGACCCCGGTAAATTGAAATGTACGTTTAAAATTCAATATAATGATTTGAATGTAAATGCAACGGAAACGGATTCAAACAGTCGAATCAGCCTACGATACATATCCCATTGTGCTCGGAATGGGGGTAGAACGTTATGGACGACAGGCGGTGGACCTCGTTTCGAGGTCGTATGTAAAAGTCAACTATTTGCAAATAAAATAATTAAAATAAAATAATAAAAAAATAAACCCTTCCCTCTATAACTTATCTGCCCCCCCCCCCGTTCGATTCATTTCAAAACAGAACAGAAAAAAAAAAAAAAAGAGAAACGAAAATCGCGATCCCCCCCCACCCCGCCGTTGCCTCGACCGCCGCCAGAGGCGGAGCTCGCCAGCATCCCCTTCCGCCCTCCTCCGACGCAGCTGCGAGCTTCCCTTCCCCCTCCTACCTGAAGCCGACGCGACCCTCCCCCCTTTCTTTCCAAACCCTAGGGCGTCGCCCCTCCTAGCCGCTCCACCACCAGACGCCGACCCCCCCCCCCCCAGCTGCTCCGACGTGAAATGCCATCTCCACCCCATTATCCACTGTAAGCTTCTTCTTTATTTCATTTATTTTATTTAATTATAATACACTTTTAATTTCTGATTTATATTTATATAATTTACTTGTATAAAGATAGCGATTTCTATATATAATACATCTGTTTTAATTTAACAAAGATATGAAATTTTATAAGTAAAGATTCGGTTTTTCTATGAAGTTAGCAAAGTAAAAGACATGTTTTTTTAAAATCTAAAAGACGTGATTTTTTAAAAAAGGTTTTAAAAGATTTGATTTAAAAAAAAAAGGTTTTAAAAGATTTGAATTTTGAAAAGTAAAAGATTTGAATTTTGAAAAGTAAAAGATTTAAACTTTAAAAAGAAAAAGAAAAGATTTGATCTTTGAAATGGAAAAGGCGGAATCTATATTTTTGAAATTCGATTTTTATATATTGAATAGCGAACTAAAAATATGATTTTTATATATTGAATAGCGAACTAAAAATATGATTTTTATATATTGAATAGCGAACTAAAAATTCGATTTTTATATATTGAAAGTCGAAGTAAAAATCATATTTTTATATATTGAATAGCGAAATAAAAATATGATTTTTATATATTGAATAGCGAACTAAAAATATGATTTTTATATATTGAATAGCGAACTAAAAATATGATTTTTATATATTGAATAGCGAACTAAAAATTCAATTTTTATATATTAAATAGCGAAATAAAAATATGATTTTTATATATTGAACTTCGAAATAAAAATTCGATTTTTATATATTGAATAGCGAAGTAAAAATTCGATTTTTACATAGGTAGTGAAAGCGGGCAACGAAGATGCGATGACGTTGAAGATTTCTCTAAATGAAGAGTCAAGATGATTGGATAGCTATGGGTGAGAACTTCTCACTCAAAATTCTTTTTCTAGTTATATATATATACTAGGATGTAGACGGTGTTTAGAAGCACCCGACACCCGTCATCCACAGACCATGGATGGCTTGTTTGTTAAATTGTTTGGTTCAGTAGTTAGTTAGAATATTTGATTGAATGGAAATTGTTTGGTGAAATAAATTGATTTGATTGATGTGTGAATGGCGTGGGCCTTCACTAGACCGGGGATAAGGCTAGGCCTCGTCCCGTTTCTAGTATCGTGCCGTTATGCCGTCGAAATTTTCTAAAATATGTTAGAAAAATAAAAATATCATTTTATTTAAAGAATGAACTGAATAGAAATTCATATGTTGGAATAAAATGTTTTATCGTTAAAAATATAATTTTTAACGTGAATGTGAACAAATAAATATTCATTTACAAACCAGACGGTTTGTTTATGTACACCTATTTGAAGAACATCGATTGGGACGATAAATTTTACACATCGCCCAACTGCACGAATAAAATATTTGCTTGATTGTTTGAAACCCCACACGGGTGTTGGGATGAAATTTGAAGTTCACTCATCCCGATTGAATAAATATGTCGATCGATTGATTGACAGGCTGTTATAAGCGTTAGATATCTATATTTGATGCTTATACAGTGTAGTGCACTTTGGTTGATGGTTGATTATTTATCGTTGCTGTTATATACATGTGTTGTATGAAAATCCATATAATTAACATTATATGGTAATTGATTGGGCCTCATTCCAATTTGAAAAATAAAGAATATTATAAAATAAAAGTTCATGTGTTGACAGTACTCATCCATTGAGATTGGTCATGTGTTGAACGAAATATTTTAGTAATAAAATTTACATCTTTATCAATATAAAATAAAAGTTCATGTGTTGACAGTACTCGTCCATTGAGATTGGTCATGTGTTGAACGAAATATTTTGATAATAACAACTATTTTGGAAATAGAAATATGTGAAGCCGTGATGATTAGATTGACGCCATTTTGACGTGATCGATATTTATATCGATTTTAAAACGATTTCGAAATGAATTGAATTGAAAACGAATTCAAATTGAACTGAAATTTGAATTGAATAGAAATGAATTTTAAAACGAATTTATAAAGAAGAATTCAATTTTGAATTGAATTGAAAAGAAAGTTGAAATTGCTTTTGAAGCGGATTTTAAAACTATTCATATAATTCGTTTTAAATAGAAATCGACGAAGTATATATTATATATATTATATATATAATATAATGGCCTGAATAGAACGCGCCGCGCCGCGGCAGTTCGTGAATTTCGACCATTTATTTCAAACGGACATTACGGGAGATCCGACCGTCGGATTCTCCTAAAACCGGAACCGTTGGGTTCGTATCGAAAAGAGCTTTCTAACGAATATTAGAAATTTGAAATCTAACGGTTGGATTTGGAATTATGTCCAAATCAAATTCGAAAAAGGTCGCTGTAAGTGCAGTTCGATGGCCGTTGATGGAAATCGACTGTACGGGCCTTGATAAAATTATTAAAAATAGTAATAATTTGTGTAAAATCATAAGAAATGATTTGTGAAGAATTGGGATGAAAAACTCCATATTTGAAAAGATAAAAATAGATTTTTATCGAAATAAACTAGTTTTGAACTAGGATTATAATTCTATTTATTTTTAAATAAATAAATTGAATTTGAAAAGGGTTTTGAAAATAACCAGAATTTCCAATGATTGCATTGGAGTGGATTTGAATCGAAATTGTCTTCGGAATATTTCGATGTTGGAATTCGTGATTATACGGATGTTGTTATGGAAATTTGAAAGATATATATTTATATCGTTATTTCCAATACGACATTTGTTAGTCGTAGAATTTGATATTGAATATAAGCCGGTATATTTTCTATTCAGAGCCTTGTATTGAATATCAAATGTGATTTGGGTTTGTCGTGAATGGTGTCTTCACTAACACTGTTCTTGAACCCAGTTGAGAAAAGATTAAATCTTTTTATTTAGATTTAATGAAGTGTACCAATTAAATGATATTTAATTGGAATTGAATTGGTATTGATTTTTGGGTTTATCGTGAACAGTGTTTTAAATAACACTTGTTCTTTAACCCGATAATTAATGGAATGTGATTTTGGGTTTATCGTGGACCGTGTTTTAAATGACACTGATTCTTTAACCCAGTTAACGATTAAAACTAAGTGGAGTTTTAATGAATCTTTAATTAGATTGAAATAATCGAGAATGGAGTATCACCAGTTTTGCTCCAGGCGATAGTTAAATCTTTAATTAGATTTGAACGTGAAATGGTAATTGAATTTACCGATAACACTGTGGTGTTAGATATGAAGTATTGCCAGTTTTACTTCATGGGATAAATAGGTTGGGATTGGGAAATTAAAACAAATGATTACTTCGGTAAGTTTCGTTAATCCCGGCTAGTTGAATCGAAATTCAAAAGAATAGAATAAAGAATAAATTCAAGGAATTTATCTTGGATAAAATTAATGGGAACCTTTCCCTATGAACGTGAAATTTAGAAACTAACTGTCGGTTAGCCAAGCAGAATGGTTTTCTGGATATTGATCTGATGTTGGTTTCGGCCTTCGGGGTTAATATTTGGGAAATTATTCTCTTGATTAATTTACGGTTAGTGACTGATGAATTGGAATGAGGCGTATGTTGTGTTTGTGTAACACTTATTTAAAATATACGCGAGTTATTCGGAAAGACCGGGTTTATCCCATTCTGAATAACTGATACGACGATAAGTCGAAGATGAAGACGGCGGTCGAAGACCGGAAGTCTTCACGTTGTTTGGGTGATTACTGATGATCTTGATTGGGCTGTACACCCAAGAAGATGGAAACGGTTGGTGATCGTCCAGACGTACTTGGAGATCGAAGGATATGCGGGGTACTAGGTGCCTCCGGTTTCGTTCAGACCCAGAACGGACTTGCAAATGGACTGTGTGTCTGACATTGGATTTTAGTCCGTGTGATTGATCTCTATTAAATATATATCTGTTTGGCGGCGGAGAATTTATTCTCTTGCTTAACGCCCTTCTCTGAGACGTACGAGCTCAGGGGTTATATATTGATGGATATCAAACGCATGGAGTGAATTGCCTGTGTGGCATGCCTAAGTGGCAATTGATCGAGGCTTCTGTTGAAAAGCAAAGTCTTGTGGTGATGATCGAAGCACGGCCTTTGTGGCGTAGCTTTGTGTAACGTTTACTTCGTGAGTTTCACACCCGGTATGAACCAAAAACGGGAGAGGACCTCAGGGAGGACATGCGTTTCTTTCTAGCTAGAAGTGGCGTCAGTGGTTTTACACGCCCTGACGAGTTTGACTTATGTGGTTGTTGCTGTTGCGAGGCGCCTCGGATTGATCGGTCGTTCTCGAACCGATGGAGTCATTTAGTTGGCTCATTTACGCCCCAAAGGGCGGAGAAACGTATTGTTCAGGCACTATAATCCACATCGGTGGACCGGCCCTGTCGCTCCAAGGGGCAGTTGCAGCTGCTCCGGAGACATGGGCTAGATTGTCTCGAATCGGTAGAGGACGATCCCTAGCCTCGGTTCATAGACAGAAATCCAATTTCCAAATACGTGACATTTGCGGTTTTATTTGTAAACCTATATATGGCGACATGATATATGGTACCCATGCCGCCTATGATTGATACTTATGATTTGAAGTTGTTTTATACACTATGCACTTATAATAGTATCAAATGATTTGTTTTAAACGTATCAAGCATTCTTTGGCTGTTATAAGGGAAAACCCTATCCCCCGGCTTGCGTTGCATTGTGTGATAGGACCTGGGTCTTATAACAGCTTCATTTTTCTTCATTTAGCACTGCGCTGTTTGTTTTATGCACTGGTATTCTTGGGAGGAAACCCGTTCCGTGTTACGGCGTGGTCCCTTGATTTGCCTAACTTTAAAGTAAAGATTTATAACTGTTTTAGTTCTCACACCATTCACATGACTGACCTGGAGTTTATTGTTTTAACCTAAACTCTGGGTGCCCTTATTTTGACACGGGCAGCTATTAGTTTTGGTTTTGCAGATTTATATTCACAGGATCCTGGTTTACAGCTGGAACGATATCCGGAAAGCTTTGTATCCGTATATCCCTTCTAGTTGTGTATTGTATTATTTTCCGCTGCTATGTATTTAAATGTAATTTAAATCTCTGATATCTCTGTGTAATATTTATTCATACCCTGTATATTCTTGTAATCTGATGCATTGTTGTAATATACAATGAAATGTTCTTCTGTATGCGTTCTGTTGTGGTTTGTTCTCGAACTATCCGACGCTTTCCTTTACGGGGAAGTTACGGGTTTTCACAGTTGGTATCAGAGCTTTGGTTTACAAAGCAGAGAACAAGACACATTAGAACCGTACGAAAGAATTCATCAGATATTGGATCAGTAATATCCAATGAGAATGGCTCGTTAGAGATAGGATCAGTAGTGTCCTAGAACGAGTGTGAAGGGTATATTTTTAAAATGAAAGCCAATTTTGTTTTGAAAATTTAAAATCAATTATTCGTATTTGATTATTTATTTATATTGATTTGGACAGTCCAGTATATAAAGATTTTGCATATACGCCTTGCAAACGTGTATTTGAAGTTTTAATATACTGGATAGATATAGAATTACACTCTAGTCGCCCGGGGGTGATCCTGATGATTGATCGATCATCATCCGAATTTATGTTCGAGTGACGAAAGTGGACTTTCTATATATTTCCTATTGATTGGTGTGAGAACCAAAATTAGATAGGGCTTATTGTTGTGATTTGGCATCAAAAATCTAATTTTTGTATATGTATCAAAATTATGAATTTGAAACTCTAATTCACTAATTGATTGATGTTTGTGTTGTTTGTTTAGTTGTTTGCTAATTTTGAACCATTTAGCCTAATTGAATCAAATATTGAATTGTATTGAAAATGGGTCGCATTTGTTTGCATATGCATATATATCATTGAACAGGTCATAGCAAGGAGGCTAGAGCAGAGAATAAAATTTGTTTGCCCGACAAATAGGTACATGTTTACTACATAATTTCCTGTTTTGTTTGGGTGATGATGATTTTATGAGCCTATTGGCTAGCCGCTTGGCTTTTTCTTTTTCTTTTTGAGATCTGAAGGACCGGGGAAGCTATTTGAAATTCCCCGATGCTCCCATTGCAGGGGAGGTTATGGCGAAATTTTTCGAAAATTTAGGGTGTTAGCCAAATTTTTGAAATTTTGAAAATTCTCAGAAACTAAAGAGTTGGAGAATGGAAGCCTGATCGAGCGTAGAGTTGATTAATCAAACCACTTTCGACTTTGTTCCTTTTCGGGGACGAAAAGTTTTAAGTGGGGGAGATTGTAACAACCCGAAAATCTGGGCCAGTTTAAAATTTTTATTTTGGCAATTTTAGCGAATTTTGATTATTTAAAATGAACTATTTTAAATAAAATCGACGAGAAACTTATTTTGAATATAATTCGAACGTATATATTATACGCGTCGTCGTTAGAATATAAATATTTATATATAATTATAAATAGAATTGAAAATGGCGCGGTAGTTCGATAATTCGATTTCAAACTTCAATTGAATGTACCGGGTGCAAAACAATCCGGATTTTAGTGAAACCAAAAATCTTGGGATCTAATTGTGAATATCTTTCCAACGAATCCGAAAAATCAAGATTTCATATCGGGAATCAAAAAGATATGTCCAGTTGAAAATTCTGAATAGTCGCTATGGAATTCAGGCCCTTAAAAATGGACATTTTGCAAATGACCTCGGATTTCGACGAAACCAGTTTTGTTGGGTCCGGGATGTCAAATTATTGCTAGGTTTCAAATTTCATAATTTTTCGATTCAATATGTGAGCGTGGCAAAGGAAAACGCGTTTGACCAGTTTCAGTTGATTTTAATCGACTGGAAAATGGCCATTTTTCCAACGGTCTCAGAATTCGATGAAACTAGTTTTGTTAGGACCGTATCGTCAATACGAAGCTAGAAAATATTTTTCGAGAATTTATAGAGTTAGTATGTGACCCCGGTAAATTGAAATGTACGTTTAAAATTCAATATAATGATTTGAATGTAAATGCAACGGAAACGGATTCAAACAGTCGAATCAGCCTACGATACATATCCCATTGTGCTCGGAATGGGGGTAGAACGCTATGGACGACAGGCGGTGGACCTCGTTTCGAGGTCGTATGTAAAAGTCAACTATTTGCAAATAAAATAATTAAAATAAAATAATAAAAAAATAAACCCTTCCCTCTATAACTTATCTGCCCCCCCCCCGTTCGATTCATTTCAAAACAGAACAGAAAAAAAAAAAGAGAAACGAAAATCGCGATCCCCCCCCCCCCCCCGCCGTTGCCTCGACCGCCGCCAGAGGCGGAGCTCGCCAGCATCCCCTTCCGCCCTCCTCCGACGCAGCTGCGAGCTTCCCTTCCCCCTCCTACCTGAAGCCGACGCGACCCTCCCCCCTTTCTTTCCAAACCCTAGGGCGTCGCCCCTCCTAGCCGCTCCACCACCAGACGCCGACCCCCCCCCCCCCCCAGCTGCTCCGACGTGAAATGCCATCTCCACCCCATTATCCACTGTAAGCTTCTTCTTTATTTCATTTATTTTATTTAATTATAATACACTTTTATTTTCTGATTTATATTTATATAATTTACTTGTATAAAGATAGCGATTTCTATATATAATACATCTGTTTTAATTTAACAAAGATATGAAATTTTATAAGTAAAGATTCGGTTTTTCTATGAAGTTAGCAAAGTAAAAGACATGTTTTTTTAAAATCTAAAAGACGTGATTTTTTAAAATAGGTTTTAAAAGATTTGATTTTTAAAAAAAAGGTTTTAAAAGATTTGAATTTTGAAAAGTAAAAGATTTGAATTTTGAAAAGTAAAAGATTTAAACTTTAAAAAGAAAAAGAAAAGATTTGATCTTTGAAATGGAAAAGGCGGAATCTATATTTTTGAAATTCGATTTTTATATATTGAATAGCGAACTAAAAATATGATTTTTATATATTGAATAGCGAACTAAAAATATGATTTTTATATATTGAATAGCGAACTAAAAATTCGATTTTTATATATTGAAAGTCGAAGTAAAAATCAGATTTTTATATATTGAATAGCGAAATAAAAATATGATTTTTATATATTGAATAGCGAACTAAAAATATGATTTTTATATATTGAATAGCGAACTAAAAATATGATTTTTATATATTGAATAGCGAACTAAAAATTCGATTTTTATATATTAAATAGCGAAATAAAAATATGATTTTTATATATTGAACTTCGAAATAAAAATTCGATTTTTATATATTGAATAGCGAAGTAAAAATTCGATTTTTACATAGGTAGTGAAAGCGGGCAACGAAGATGCGATGACGTTGAAGATTTCTCTAAATGAAGAGTCAAGATGATTGGATAGCTATGAGTGAGAACTTCTCACTCAAAATTCTTTTTCTAGTTATATATATATACTAGGACGTAGACGGTGTTTAGAAGCACCCGACACCCGTCATCCACAGACCATGGATGGCTTGTTTGTTAAATTGTTTGGTTGAGTAGTTAGTTAGAATATTTGATTGAATGGAAATTGTTTGGTGAAATAAATTGATTTGATTGATGTGTGAATGGCGTGGGCCTTCACTAGACCGGGGATAAGGCTAGGCCTCGTCCCGTTTCTAGTATCGTGCCGTTATGCCGTCGAAATTTTCTAAAATATGTTAGAAAAATAAAAATATCATTTTATTTAAAGAATGAACTGAATAGAAATTCATATGTTGGAATAAAATGTTTTATCGTTAAAAATATAATTTTTAACGTGAATGTGAACAAATAAATATTCATTTACAAACCAGACGGTTTGTTTATGTACACCTATTTGAAGAACATCGATTGGGACGATAAATTTTACACATCGCCCAACTGCACGAATAAAATATTTGCTTGATTGTTTGAAACCCCACACGGGTGTTGGGATGAAATTTGAAGTTCACTCATCCCGATTGAATAAATATGTCGATCGATTGATTGACAGGCTGTTATAAGCGTTAGATATCTATATTTGATGCTTATACAGTGTAGTGCACTTTGGTTGATGGTTGATTATTTATCGTTGCTGTTATATACATGTGTTGTATGAAAATCCATATAATTAACATTATATGGTAATTGATTGGGCCTCATTCCAATTTGAAAAATAAAGAATATTATAAAATAAAAGTTCATGTGTTGACAGTACTCATCCATTGAGATTGGTCATGTGTTGAACGAAATATTTTAGTAATAAAATTTACATCTTTATCAATATAAAATAAAAGTTCATGTGTTGACAGTACTCGTCCATTGAGATTGGTCATGTGTTGAACGAAATATTTTGATAATAACAACTATTTTGGAAATAGAAATATGTGAAGCCGTGATGATTAGATTAACGCCATTTTGACGTGATCGATATTTATATCGATTTTAAAACGATTTCGAAATGAATTGAATTGAAAACGAATTCAAATTGAACTGAAATTTGAATTGAATAGAAATGAATTTTAAAACGAATTTATAAAGAAGAATTCAATTTTGATTTGAATTGAAAAGAAAGTTGAAATTGCTTTTGAAGCGGATTTTAAAACTATTCATATAATTCGTTTTAAATAGAAATCGACGAAGTATATATTATATATATTATATATATAATATAATGGCCTGAATAGAACGCGCCGCGCCGCGGCAGTTCGTGAATTTCGACCATTTATTTCAAACGGACATTACGGGAGATCCGACCGTCGGATTCTCCTAAAACCGGAACCGTTGGGTTCGTATCGAAAAGAGATTTCTAACGAATATTAGAAATTTGAAATCTAACGGTTGGATTTGGAATTATGTCCAAATCAAATTCGAAAAAGGTCGCTGTAAGTGCAGTTCGATGGCCGTTGATGGAAATCGACTGTACGGGCCTTGATAAAATTATTAAAAATAGTAATAATTTGTGTAAAATCATAAGAAATGATTTGTGAAGAATTGGGATGAAAAACTCCATATTTGAAAAGATAAAAATAGATTTTTATCGAAATAAACTAGTTTTGAACTAGGATTATAATTCTATTTATTTTTAAATAAATAAATTGAATTTGAAAAGGGTTTTGAAAATAACCAGAATTTCCAATGATTGCATTGGAGTGGATTTGAATCGAAATTGTCTTCGGAATATTTCGATGTTGGAATTCGTGATTATACGGATGTTGTTATGGAAATTTGAAAGATATATATTTATATCGTTATTTCCAATACGACATTTGTTAGTCGTAGAATTTGATATTGAATATAAGCCGGTATATTTTCTATTCAGAGCCTTGTATTGAATATCAAATGTGATTTGGGTTTGTCGTGAATGGTGTCTTCACTAACACTGTTCTTGAACCCAGTTGAGAAAAGATTAAATCTTTTTATTTAGATTTAATGAAGTGTACCAATTAAATGATATTTAATTGGAATTGAATTGGTATTGATTTTTGGGTTTATCGTGAACAGTGTTTTAAATAACACTTGTTCTTTAACCCGATAATTAATGGAATGTGATTTTGGGTTTATCGTGGACCGTGTTTTAAATGACACTGATTCTTTAACCCAGTTAACGATTAAAACTAAGTGGAGTTTTAATGAATCTTTAATTAGATTGAAATAATCGAGAATGGAGTATCACCAGTTTTTCTCCAGGCGATAGTTAAATCTTTAATTAGATTTGAACGTGAAATGGTAATTGAATTTACCGATAACACTGTGGTGTTAGATATGAAGTATTGCCAGTTTTACTTCATGGGATAAATAGGTTGGGATTGGGAAATTAAAACAAATGATTACTTCGGTAAGTTTCGTTAATCCCGGCTAGTTGAATCGAAATTCAAAAGAATAGAATAAAGAATAAATTCAAGGAATTTATCTTAGATAAAATTAATGGGAACCTTTCCCTATGAACGTGAAATTTAGAAACTAACTGTCGGTTAGCCAAGCAGAATGGTTTTCTGGATATTGATCTGATGTTGGTTTCGGCCTTCGGGGTTAATATTTGGGAAATTATTCTCTTGATTAATTTACGGTTAGTGACTGATGAATTGGAATGAGGCGTATGTTGTGTTTGTGTAACACTTATTTAAAGTATACGCGAGTTATTCGGAAAGACCGGGTTTATCCCATTCTGAATAACTGATACGACGATAAGTCGAAGATGAAGACGGCGGTCGAAGACCGGAAGTCTTCACGTTGTTTGGGTGATTACTGATGATCTTGATTGGGCTGTACACCCAAGAAGATGGAAACAGTTGATGATCGTCCAGACGTACTTGGAGATCGAAGGATATGCGGGGTACTAGGTGCCTCCGGTTTCGTTCAGACCCAGAACGGACTTGCAAATGGACTGTGTGTCTGACATTGGATTTTAGTCCGTGTGATTGATCTCTATTAAATATATATCTGTTTGGCGGCGGAGAATTTATTCTCTTGCTTAACGCCCTTCTCTGAGACGTACGAGCTCAGGGGTTATATATTGATGGATATCAAACGCATGGAGTGAATTGCCTGTGTGGCATGCCTAAGTGGCAATTGATCGAGGCTTCTGTTGAAAAGCAAAGTCTTGTGGTGATGATCGAAGCACGGCCTTTGTGGCGTAGCTTTGTGTAACGTTTACTTCGCGAGTTTCACACCCGGTATGAACCAAAAACGGGAGAGGACCTCAGGGAGGACATGCGTTTCTTTCTAGCTAGAAGTGGCGTCAGTGGTTTTACACGCCCTGACGAGTTTGACTTATGTGGTTGTTGCTGTTGCGAGGCGCCTCGGATTGATCGGTCGTTCTCGAACCGATGGAGTCATTTAGTTGGCTCATTTACGCCCCAAAGGGCGGAGAAACGTATTGTTCAGGCACTATAATCCACATCGGTGGACCGGCCCTGTCGCTCCAAGGGGCAGTTGCGGCTGCTCCGGAGACATGGGCTAGATTGTCTCGAATCGGTAGAGGACGATCCCTAGCCTCGGTTCATAGACGGAAATCCAATTTCCAAATACGTGACGTTTGCGGTTTTATTTGTAAACCTATATATGGCGACATGATATATGGTACCCATGCCGCCTATGATTGATACTTATGATTTGAAGTTGTTTTATACACTATGCACTTATAATAGTATCAAATGATTTGTTTTAAACGTATCAAGCATTCTTTGGCTGTTATAAGGGAAAACCCTATCCCCCGGCTTGCGTTGCATTGTGTGATAGGACCTGGGTCTTATAACAGCTTCATTTTTCTTCATTTAGCACTGCGATGTTTGTTTTATGCACTGGTATTCTTGGGAGGAAACCCGTTCCGTGTTACGGCGTGGTCCCTTGATTTGCCTAACTTTAAAGTAAAGATTTATAACTGTTTTAGTTCTCACACCAGTCACATGACTGACCTGGAGTTTATTGTTTTAACCTAAACTCTGGGTGCCCTTATTTTGACACGGGCAGCTAGTAGTTTTGGTTTTGCAGATTTATATTCACAGGATCCTGGTTTACAGCTGGAACGATATCCGGAAAGCTTTGTATCCGTATATCCCTTCTAGTTGTGTATTGTATTATTTTCCGCTGCTATGTATTTAAATGTAATTTAAATCTCTGATATTTCTGTGTAATATTTATTCATACCCTGTATATTCTTGTAATCTGATGCATTGTTGTAATATACAATGAAATGTTCTTCTGTATGCGTTCTGTTGTGGTTTGTTCTCGAACTATCCGACGCTTTCCTTTACGGGGAAGTTACGGGTTTTCACACCCTTGGTTCTCCTAACGCAGACCTTAACCTCTGTGAGCCCAGGAGGATCATCTGCAGCCTCACAGAGGGACACCAAGAGTACCCTCACGTCCCCTCGGAGCCTCGGTGTAAAGACCCGCAACCTCCCCGTAAGGGAAAGCGTCGGATAGTTCGAGAACAAACCACAGCAGAACGCATACAGAAGAACATTTCATTTCATATTACAACGATGCATCAGATTACAAGAATATGCAGAGTATAAAAGAATATTACACAGAAATATCAGAGATTTAAATTACATTTAAATACATCGCAGCGGAAAATAATACAATACACAACTAGAAGAAGATATACGGATACAAAGCTTTCCGGATATCGTTCCAGCTGTAAACCAGGATCCTGTGAATATAAATCTGCAAAACCAAAACTACTAGCTGCCCGTGTCAAAATAAGGGCACCCAGAGTTTAGGTTAAAACAATAAACTCCAGGTCAGTCATGTGACTGGTGTGAGAACTAAAATAGTTATTATTCTTTATTTTAAAAGTTAGGTAAATCAAGGGACCACGCCGTATAACACGGAACGGGTTTCCTCCCAAGAATACCAGTGCATGAAACAAACAGCGCAATGCTAAATAAAGAAAAATGAAGCTGTTATAAGACCCAGGTCCCATCACACAATGCAACGCAGTCGAGGATAGGGTTTTCCCTTATAACAGCCAAAGGATGCTTGATACGTTTTAAAACAAATCATTTGATACTATTATAAGTGTATAAAACAACTTCAAATCATAAGTATCAATCATAGGCGGCATGAGCGTCCCATGCCACTATGTCGCCATATATAGGTTTACAAATAAAACCGCAAATGTCACGTATTTGGAAATTGGATTTCCATCTATGAACCGAGGCAAAAGATAGTCCTCAACCGATTCGAGACGCTCTAGCCCGCCCCTCAGGAACAGCCGCAACTGCCCCTTGGATCGTCAGGGCCGGTCCACACGGAGTGGATTATTATGCCTGAACAATACGTCTCCCCACCCTATGGGGTGTAAGTCTGGTCCGTCAGCCGACCAGAATGCATTCGGCCGAAACCGATATAACCGAGGCGCCTCGCAACAGCAACAACCACATAAGTCAAACTCGTCAGGGCGTGTAAAACCACTGACGCCACTTCTAGCTAGAAAGAAACGCAAGTCCTCCCTGAGGTCCGTCTCCCGTTTTTGGTTCATACCTGGTGTGAAACACGCGAGGTAAACGTTACACAAAGCTACGCCACAAAGGCCGTGCTTTGATCATCACCACAAGACTTTGCTTTTCAACAGAAGCCTTGATCATTTGCATCTTAGCATGCCACACAGGCAAACCATCCTATGCAACCGATATCAGTCACACAGAATGAAATCCGATGTCAGACACACAGTCCATTTACAAGTCCGTTCTGGGTCTGAACGAAACCGGAGGCACCTAGTACCCCGCATATCCATCGATCTCCAAGTACGTCTGGACGATCACCAACTGTTTCCATCTTCTTGGGTGTACAGCCCAATCAAGATCATCAGTTATCACCCAAACGACGTGAAGACTTCCGGTCTTCGACCATCGTCTTCATCTTCGACTTATCGTCGTATCAGTTATTCAGAATGGGATAAACCCGGTCTTTCCGAATAACTCACGTATATATTATAAAAGTGTTACACAAACACAACATACGCCTCATTCCAATTCATTAGTCACTAACCGTAAATTAATCAAGAGAATAATTCCCCAAATATTAACCCCGAAGGCCGAAACCAACATCAGATCAATATCCAGAAAACCATTCTGCTTGGCTAACCGACAGTTAGTTTCTAAATTTCACATTCAAATCTAATTAAAGATTTAACTATCGCCTGGAGCAAAACTGGTGATACTCCATTCTCGATCTTTTCAATCTAATTAAAGATTCATTAAAACTCCACTTAGTTTTAATCTGTGACTGGGTTAAAGAATCAGTGTCATCTAAAAACACGGTTCGCGATAAACCCAAAGTCACATTCCATTAATTATCGGGTTAAAGAACGAGTGTTATTTAAAACACTGTTCACGATAAACCCAAAAATCATTCCATTAATTATCGGGTTAAAGAACGAGTGTTATTTAAAACACTGTTCACGATAAACCCAAAAATCAATATCAATTCAATTCCAATTAAATATCATTTAATTGGTACACTTCATTAAATCTAAATAAAAAGATTTAATCTTTTCTCAACTGGGTTCAAGAACAGTGTTAGTGAAGACACCATTCACGACAAACCCAAATCACATTCGATATTCAATACAAGGCTCTGAATAGAAAATACATCGGCTTATATTCAATATCGAATTCTACGACTAACAAATGTCGTATTGGAAATAACGATACAAATATATATCTTTCAAATTTCCATAACAACACCTGTAATATCACGAATTCCAATATCGAAATATTCCGAAGACAATTTCGATTTAAATCCACTCCAATGCAATCATTGGAAATTTTGGTTATTTTCAAAACCCTTTTCGAATTCAATTTATTTATTTAAAAATAAATAGAATTATAATTCTAGTTCAAAACTAGTTCATTTCGATAAAAATCTATTTTTATCTTTTCAAATATGGAGTTTTTCATCCCAAATCTTCACAAATCATTTCTTATGATTTTACATAAATTATTACTATTTTTAATAATTTTATCAAGGCCCGTACAGTCGATTTCCATCAACGGCCATCGAACTGCACTTACAGCGACCTTTTTCAAATTTGATTTGGACATAATTCCAAATCCAACCGTTAGATTTCAAATTTCTAACATTCGTTAGAAAGCTCTTTTCGATACGAACCCAACGGTTCTGGTTTTAGGAGAATCCGACGGTCGGATCTCCCGTAATGTCCGTTTGAAATAAATGGTCGAAATTCGCGAACTGCCGCGGCGCGGCGCGTTCTATTCAGGCCATTATATTATATATATAATATATATAATATATATTTCGTCGATTTCTATTCAAAACGAATTATATAAATAGTTTTAAAATCGTTTCAAAACCTATTTCAACTTCCATTTCAATTCAAAGAAAAATTGAATTCTTCCTTATAAATTCGTTTTAAAATTCATTTCTATTCAATTCAAATTTCAATTCAGTTTGAATTCATATTCAATTCAATTCATTTCGAAATCGTTTTCAATTCAATTCAGTTCGAAATCGCTTTCAATTCAATTCATTTCGAATTCGTTTTCAATTCAATTCATTTCGAAATCGTTTTCAATTCAATTCATTTCGAAATCGTTTTCAATTCAATTCATTTCGAATTCGTTTTCAATTCAATTCATTTTGAATTCGTTTTCAATTCAATTCATTTCGAAATCGTTTTCAATTCAATTCATTTCGAATTCGTTTTCAATTCAATTCATTTCGAAATCGTTTTCAATTCAATTCATTTCGAATTCGTTTTCAATTCAATTCATTTCGAAATCGTTTTCAATTCAATTCATTTCGAAATCGTTTTCAATTCAATTCATTTCGAAATCGTTTTCAATTCAATTCATTTTGAATTCGTTTTCAATTCAATTCATTTCGAAATCGATAAAATCGATATAAATATCGTTCTCGTCAAAATGGCGTCAATCTAATCAACACGGCTTCATATATTCCTTTATTTTCAAATATTCTATTTCAAATATTTCTTTTTCAAAACTGGAATGAGGCCCAATCAATTACCATATAAAATTAATTATATGGATTTTCATACAACACATGTATATAATAGCATTGAAAATAATCAACCATCAACCAAAGTGCACTACACTGTATAAGCATCAAATATAGATATTCAACGCTTACAACAGCATGTCAATCAATCGATCGACATATTTAATCAATCAGGATGAGTGAACTTCAAATTTCATCCTAACACCCGTGTGGGGTTTCAAACAATCAAACACATATTTTATTTGTGCAGTTAGGCGATGTGTAAAATTTATCGACCCAATCAATGTCATTCAAATAAGTGTACATAAACAAACCATCTGGTTTGTAAATGAATATTTATTTTATTCACTTTCACTATATTCATATTCACGTTAAAAATTGTATTTTTAACGATAAAACATTTTATTCTATCATATGAATTTCTATTATTCATTTACACAATAAAATGATATTTTTATTTTCTAACATATTTTAGAAAATTTCGGCGGCATAACGGCACGATACTAGAAACGGGACAAGGCCTAGCCTAATCCCCGGTCTAGTGAAGGCCCACGCCATTCACTCATCAATCAAATCAATTTCATTTTGCAAACCACAAAATTTGGAGTAAGAGTCTAACCTAGTCTTACTCCTTCGCCTTATAACGGCGCACGTCTAATCCTAACCAATTTATCGATTCGATTTTTCACACCACAAACCACATTCAAACCAATATCTCGATCAATCACCAAACAATCCAAACAAACAAGTCCATGGTATGTGGACGGGTGTCGGGTGCTTCTAATAAGCACCGTCTGCATCCTAGTATATATATATATAACTAGAAATATAAATTGAAAGGTGAGAAATTCTCACTTATAGCTATCCTAGCTCCACGGCACTTCATTTGCAGAAGTCTTCGTCGTTTCGCCTTTTTGTCACCTTCGTTGCCCAAGGCCACTATATATATAAAAAAAAAAAAATCGAATTTTTATTTCAAAGTTCCATATATAAAAATCGAATTTTTAGTTCAAAGTTCAATATATAAAAATCGAATTTTTAGTTCAAAGTTCAATATATAAAAATCGAATTTTTAGTTCAAAGTTCAATATATAAAAATCGAATTTTTAGTTCAAAGTTCAATATATAAAAATCGAATTTTTAGTTCAAAGTTCAATATATAAAAATCGAATTTTTAGTTCAAAGTTCAATATATAAAAATCGAATTTTTAGTTCAAAGTTCAATATATAAAAATCGAATTTTTAGTTCAAAGTTCAATATATAAAAATCGAATTTTTAGTTCAAAGTTCAATATATAAAAATCGAATTTTTAGTTCAAAGTTCAATATATAAAAATCGAATTTTTAGTTCAAAGTTCAATATATAAAAATCGAATTTTTATATTCTCCATTATATTTTCAAAAGTGATGTCTTTTTATTTTCAAATCAAGATTGCTTGTATTTTTGAATCAATGACCATTTCAGTTTCTTTTCTTTTTAACAATGTAAAAATCAAATTTTTAAAATATAGATTTCACCTTTATAAAAATAAAGTTTTCGCTTTTATAAAAATCACCACTTTATTTCAATGTATATAAAATAAAAATCAGATTTTTATTTCGCTACATATACAAAGATGATATCTTTATATTCTCTATCCTATAAAGATTATATTTTTAATACTTTAAAAAAATATAAAAATCATATTTTTACTTCACATTCATATCGATAAAAATCTAATCTATTTCATTTTCAAAATCTAATCTTTTTGACATATGAATTTCTATTTTTACTTCAATGCCCTATACATATAAAAATAAAAATTCTTTTCTATTAAAAATCTAAACTATATACTATATAAAATAAAAATCTAGCTTCAGCTTTTAAAGTAGATAAAACTCAGTTTTAAAAATAAAACAAATTCAGTTTTTTTTCATTTTTAAATCAAAATCAGTTTTAACATTTTTAAATCTAAAATCAGTTTAACATTTTTAAATCTAAAATCAGTTTAACATTTCTGTTTTTAAATCTAAAAAAAAAAAAACAGTTTTTAAAATTAATTAAAATCAGTTTTCTAAAACTTGAAAATAAAATAGCAAAGCCAAAAACAAAAACAAAAACTTACAGATGGGGGGGGGGGGGGTTCTGCTGATCGTCGGAGGCTCCTGGCTTCGAGGCGGCGGCACAGGCTCGCTGGCCAGGGTCGCGGAGGCGTCGAACGATTTGGGGGGGGGGGGGCGTCTCGTCTTCGTCGAGGAGGGCAGGGGTGGGGCCTTCGCGCCAGGCGCCAGTCGAGGGGAGGGGTCTTCTGTCGTCGCGGTGGCCAAGGTGAGGCTGGAGGGAGGTGGGTCGGTGGAGGGTTCGGGCGGCGGTAGGCTGTCGCCATCGCGCGATGGCTTTCCCCCTTTTTTTTTTTTATTTTATTTAAGAACTGAAATTGAAACGGGGGGGGCCAGAAGAAATAAAGGAGAGTAAGGAATATTTTTTTTTTTTTTTTTTTGTATTATTTTATTTATTTAATTATTTAAAGGTTGACTTTCACATACGACCTCAAAACGAGGTCCACCGCCTGTCGCCCATAGCGTTTCCCCCCCATTCCGAACACAATGGGATATGTATCGCAAGCTGATTTGACCGTTTCGATCAGTTTCCTTTGAATTTACATTTAAATCACTTTATTGAATTTTAAACGTACGTTTCAAATTACCGGGGTCACATACTAACTAGAAAAATTCCATAAAAATATTTTCTAGCTTCGTATTGACGATACGGTCCTAACAAAACTAGTTTCGTCGAATTCTGAGACCGTTAGAAAAATGGCCAATTTCCAGTCGATTAAAATCAACTGAAATGGTTAAAACACGTTTTCCTTTGCCACGCTCACATATTGACTCGAAAAATTATGAAATTTGAAACCTAGCGATAACTTGACACTGCGGATCCAACAAAAGTGGTTTCGTCGAAATCCGAGGTCATTTGCAAAATGTCCATTTTTAAGGGCCTGAATTCCATAGCGACTATTCAGAATTTTCAACTGGACATAACTTTTGATTCCCGCTACTAACTTTTGATTTTTCGGATTCGTTGGAAAGATATTCACTATTAGATTCCATTATTTTTGGTTTCACTAAAATCCGGATTGTTTTGCACCCGGTACATTCAATTGAAGTTTGAAATCGAATTATCGAACTACCGCGCCATTTTTAATTCTATTTATAATTATATATAAATATTTATATTCTAACGGCGACGCGTATAATATATACGTTCGAATTCTATTCAAAATAAGTTTCTCGTCGATATTATTTAAAATAATTCATTTTAAATAATCAAAATTCGCTAAAATTGCCAAAATAAAAATTTTAAACTGGCCCAGATTTTCCGGGTTGTTACAATCTCCCCCACTTAAAACTTTTCGTCCCCGAAAAGGAACAAAGTCGAAAGTGGTTTGATAATTCAACTCTACATTCGATTTGGCTTCCGTTCTCCAACTTTTCAGTTTCTGAGAATTTTCAAAGTTTCAAAAATTTGGCTAACACCCTAAATTTTCGAAAAATTTCGCCATAACCTCCCCTGCAATGGGAGCATCGGGAAATTTCAAATAGCTTCCCCGGTCCTTCAGATCTCAAAAAGAAAAAGAAAAAGCCAAGCGGCTAGCCAATAGGCTCATAAAATCATCATCACCCAAACAAAACAGGAAATTATGTAGTAAACATGTACCTATTTGTCGGGCAAACAAATTTTATTCTCTGCTCTAGCCTCCTTGCTATGACCTGTTCAATGATATATATGTATATGCAAGCAAATGCAACCAATTTTCAATACAATTCAATATTTGTTTCAAATGAACTAAGTGGTCCAAATTTTAATTATTCAAACAATAATCAAACAATACAACCATCAATCAATTAGTGAATTAGCTTTTCAAATTCATAATTTTGATATATATAAAGAAAATCATGTTTTGATGCCAAATCACAACAATGTATTCTAGCTATATATAAGTTTTGGTTCTCACACCAGTCTAATGGAAATATATAGAAAATCACACCTTCGAAACTCGAATACCAATTCTGATGATGTCTAGACTATCATCAGAATCGTCTCCGGGCGACTAGAGTGTGACTCTATATCTATCCAGTATATTAAAACTTCGAATACACGCGGATCAGACGTATACGCAAAATCTATATATACTGGACTGTCCAACTCAATATAAATAGATAATCAAATACGAATAATTGCTTTAAATTTTCAAAACAAAAATTGTTTTTATTTGAAAAATATACTCTTCACACTCGTTCTAGGATACTACTGATCCTATCTCTAACGAGTCATTCTAATTGGATATTACTAATCCAATATCTGATGAATCCTTTCGTATGTTTCTAATGTGTCTTGTTCTCTAGCTTTGTAAACCAAAGCTCTGATACCAACTGTGAAGACCCGCAACCTCCCCGTAAAGGAAAGCGTCGGATAGTTCGAGAACAAACCACAGCAGAACGCATACAGAAGAACATTTCATTTCATATTACAACGATGCATCAGATTACAAGAATATGCAGAGTATAAAAGAATATTACACAGAAATATCAGAGATTTAAATTACATTTAAATACATCGCAGCGGAAAATAATACAATACACAACTAGAAGAAGATATACGGATACAAAGCTTTCCGGATATCGTTCCAGCTGTAAACCAGGATCCTGTGAATATAAATCTGCAAAACCAAAACTACTAGCTGCCCGTGTCAAAATAAGGGCACCCAGAGTTTAGGTTAAAACAATAAACTCCAGGTCAGTCATGTGACTGGTGTGAGAACTAAAATAGTTATTATTCTTTATTTTAAAAGTTAGGTAAATCAAGGGACCACGCCGTATAACACGGAACGGGTTTCCTCCCAAGAATACCAGTGCATGAAACAAACAGCGCAATGCTAAATAAAGAAAAATGAAGCTGTTATAAGACCCAGGTCCCATCACACAATGCAACGCAGTCGAGGATAGGGTTTTCCCTTATAACAGCCAAAGGATGCTTGATACGTTTTAAAACAAATCATTTGATACTATTATAAGTGTATAAAACAACTTCAAATCATAAGTATCAATCATAGGCGGCATGAGCGTCCCATGCCACTATGTCGCCATATATAGGTTTACAAATAAAACCGCAAATGTCACGTATTTGGAAATTGGATTTCCATCTATGAACCGAGGCAAAAGATAGTCCTCAACCGATTCGAGACGCTCTAGCCCGCCCCTCAGGAACAGCCGCAACTGCCCCTTGGATCGTCAGGGCCGGTCCACACGGAGTGGATTATTATGCCTGAACAATACGTCTCCCCACCCTATGGGGTGTAAGTCTGGTCCGTCAGCCGACCAGAATGCATTCGGCCGAAACCGATATAACCGAGGCGCCTCGCAACAGCAACAACCACATAAGTCAAACTCGTCAGGGCGTGTAAAACCACTGACGCCACTTCTAGCTAGAAAGAAACGCAAGTCCTCCCTGAGGTCCGTCTCCCGTTTTTGGTTCATACCTGGTGTGAAACACGCGAGGTAAACGTTACACAAAGCTACGCCACAAAGGCCGTGCTTTGATCATCACCACAAGACTTTGCTTTTCAACAGAAGCCTTGATCATTTGCATCTTAGCATGCCACACAGGCAAACCATCCTATGCAACCGATATCAGTCACACAGAATGAAATCCGATGTCAGACACACAGTCCATTTACAAGTCCGTTCTGGGTCTGAACGAAACCGGAGGCACCTAGTACCCCGCATATCCATCGATCTCCAAGTACGTCTGGACGATCACCAACTGTTTCCATCTTCTTGGGTGTACAGCCCAATCAAGATCATCAGTTATCACCCAAACGACGTGAAGACTTCCGGTCTTCGACCATCGTCTTCATCTTCGACTTATCGTCGTATCAGTTATTCAGAATGGGATAAACCCGGTCTTTCCGAATAACTCACGTATATATTATAAAAGTGTTACACAAACACAACATACGCCTCATTCCAATTCATTAGTCACTAACCGTAAATTAATCAAGAGAATAATTCCCCAAATATTAACCCCGAAGGCCGAAACCAACATCAGATCAATATCCAGAAAACCATTCTGCTTGGCTAACCGACAGTTAGTTTCTAAATTTCACATTCAAATCTAATTAAAGATTTAACTATCGCCTGGAGCAAAACTGGTGATACTCCATTCTCGATCTTTTCAATCTAATTAAAGATTCATTAAAACTCCACTTAGTTTTAATCTGTGACTGGGTTAAAGAATCAGTGTCATCTAAAAACACGGTTCGCGATAAACCCAAAGTCACATTCCATTAATTATCGGGTTAAAGAACGAGTGTTATTTAAAACACTGTTCACGATAAACCCAAAAATCATTCCATTAATTATCGGGTTAAAGAACGAGTGTTATTTAAAACACTGTTCACGATAAACCCAAAAATCAATATCAATTCAATTCCAATTAAATATCATTTAATTGGTACACTTCATTAAATCTAAATAAAAAGATTTAATCTTTTCTCAACTGGGTTCAAGAACAGTGTTAGTGAAGACACCATTCACGACAAACCCAAATCACATTCGATATTCAATACAAGGCTCTGAATAGAAAATACATCGGCTTATATTCAATATCGAATTCTACGACTAACAAATGTCGTATTGGAAATAACGATACAAATATATATCTTTCAAATTTCCATAACAACACCTGTAATATCACGAATTCCAATATCGAAATATTCCGAAGACAATTTCGATTTAAATCCACTCCAATGCAATCATTGGAAATTTTGGTTATTTTCAAAACCCTTTTCGAATTCAATTTATTTATTTAAAAATAAATAGAATTATAATTCTAGTTCAAAACTAGTTCATTTCGATAAAAATCTATTTTTATCTTTTCAAATATGGAGTTTTTCATCCCAAATCTTCACAAATCATTTCTTATGATTTTACATAAATTATTACTATTTTTAATAATTTTATCAAGGCCCGTACAGTCGATTTCCATCAACGGCCATCGAACTGCACTTACAGCGACCTTTTTCAAATTTGATTTGGACATAATTCCAAATCCAACCGTTAGATTTCAAATTTCTAACATTCGTTAGAAAGCTCTTTTCGATACGAACCCAACGGTTCTGGTTTTAGGAGAATCCGACGGTCGGATCTCCCGTAATGTCCGTTTGAAATAAATGGTCGAAATTCGCGAACTGCCGCGGCGCGGCGCGTTCTATTCAGGCCATTATATTATATATATAATATATATAATATATATTTCGTCGATTTCTATTCAAAACGAATTATATAAATAGTTTTAAAATCGTTTCAAAACCTATTTCAACTTCCATTTCAATTCAAAGAAAAATTGAATTCTTCCTTATAAATTCGTTTTAAAATTCATTTCTATTCAATTCAAATTTCAATTCAGTTTGAATTCATATTCAATTCAATTCATTTCGAAATCGTTTTCAATTCAATTCAGTTCGAAATCGCTTTCAATTCAATTCATTTCGAATTCGTTTTCAATTCAATTCATTTCGAAATCGTTTTCAATTCAATTCATTTCGAAATCGTTTTCAATTCAATTCATTTCGAATTCGTTTTCAATTCAATTCATTTTGAATTCGTTTTCAATTCAATTCATTTCGAAATCGTTTTCAATTCAATTCATTTCGAATTCGTTTTCAATTCAATTCATTTCGAAATCGTTTTCAATTCAATTCATTTCGAATTCGTTTTCAATTCAATTCATTTCGAAATCGTTTTCAATTCAATTCATTTCGAAATCGTTTTCAATTCAATTCATTTCGAAATCGTTTTCAATTCAATTCATTTTGAATTCGTTTTCAATTCAATTCATTTCGAAATCGATAAAATCGATATAAATATCGTTCTCGTCAAAATGGCGTCAATCTAATCAACACGGCTTCATATATTCCTTTATTTTCAAATATTCTATTTCAAATATTTCTTTTTCAAAACTGGAATGAGGCCCAATCAATTACCATATAAAATTAATTATATGGATTTTCATACAACACATGTATATAATAGCATTGAAAATAATCAACCATCAACCAAAGTGCACTACACTGTATAAGCATCAAATATAGATATTCAACGCTTACAACAGCATGTCAATCAATCGATCGACATATTTAATCAATCAGGATGAGTGAACTTCAAATTTCATCCTAACACCCGTGTGGGGTTTCAAACAATCAAACACATATTTTATTTGTGCAGTTAGGCGATGTGTAAAATTTATCGACCCAATCAATGTCATTCAAATAAGTGTACATAAACAAACCATCTGGTTTGTAAATGAATATTTATTTTATTCACTTTCACTATATTCATATTCACGTTAAAAATTGTATTTTTAACGATAAAACATTTTATTCTATCATATGAATTTCTATTATTCATTTACACAATAAAATGATATTTTTATTTTCTAACATATTTTAGAAAATTTCGGCGGCATAACGGCACGATACTAGAAACGGGACAAGGCCTAGCCTAATCCCCGGTCTAGTGAAGGCCCACGCCATTCACTCATCAATCAAATCAATTTCATTTTGCAAACCACAAAATTTGGAGTAAGAGTCTAACCTAGTCTTACTCCTTCGCCTTATAACGGCGCACGTCTAATCCTAACCAATTTATCGATTCGATTTTTCACACCACAAACCACATTCAAACCAATATCTCGATCAATCACCAAACAATCCAAACAAACAAGTCCATGGTATGTGGACGGGTGTCGGGTGCTTCTAATAAGCACCGTCTGCATCCTAGTATATATATATATAACTAGAAATATAAATTGAAAGGTGAGAAATTCTCACTTATAGCTATCCTAGCTCCACGGCACTTCATTTGCAGAAGTCTTCGTCGTTTCGCCTTTTTGTCACCTTCGTTGCCCAAGGCCACTATATATATAAAAAAAAAAAAATCGAATTTTTATTTCAAAGTTCCATATATAAAAATCGAATTTTTAGTTCAAAGTTCAATATATAAAAATCGAATTTTTAGTTCAAAGTTCAATATATAAAAATCGAATTTTTAGTTCAAAGTTCAATATATAAAAATCGAATTTTTAGTTCAAAGTTCAATATATAAAAATCGAATTTTTAGTTCAAAGTTCAATATATAAAAATCGAATTTTTAGTTCAAAGTTCAATATATAAAAATCGAATTTTTAGTTCAAAGTTCAATATATAAAAATCGAATTTTTAGTTCAAAGTTCAATATATAAAAATCGAATTTTTAGTTCAAAGTTCAATATATAAAAATCGAATTTTTAGTTCAAAGTTCAATATATAAAAATCGAATTTTTAGTTCAAAGTTCAATATATAAAAATCGAATTTTTATATTCTCCATTATATTTTCAAAAGTGATGTCTTTTTATTTTCAAATCAAGATTGCTTGTATTTTTGAATCAATGACCATTTCAGTTTCTTTTCTTTTTAACAATGTAAAAATCAAATTTTTAAAATATAGATTTCACCTTTATAAAAATAAAGTTTTCGCTTTTATAAAAATCACCACTTTATTTCAATGTATATAAAATAAAAATCAGATTTTTATTTCGCTACATATACAAAGATGATATCTTTATATTCTCTATCCTATAAAGATTATATTTTTAATACTTTAAAAAAATATAAAAATCATATTTTTACTTCACATTCATATCGATAAAAATCTAATCTATTTCATTTTCAAAATCTAATCTTTTTGACATATGAATTTCTATTTTTACTTCAATGCCCTATACATATAAAAATAAAAATTCTTTTCTATTAAAAATCTAAACTATATACTATATAAAATAAAAATCTAGCTTCAGCTTTTAAAGTAGATAAAACTCAGTTTTAAAAATAAAACAAATTCAGTTTTTTTTCATTTTTAAATCAAAATCAGTTTTAACATTTTTAAATCTAAAATCAGTTTAACATTTTTAAATCTAAAATCAGTTTAACATTTCTGTTTTTAAATCTAAAAAAAAAAAAACAGTTTTTAAAATTAATTAAAATCAGTTTTCTAAAACTTGAAAATAAAATAGCAAAGCCAAAAACAAAAACAAAAACTTACAGATGGGGGGGGGGGGGGTTCTGCTGATCGTCGGAGGCTCCTGGCTTCGAGGCGGCGGCACAGGCTCGCTGGCCAGGGTCGCGGAGGCGTCGAACGATTTGGGGGGGGGGGGGGCGTCTCGTCTTCGTCGAGGAGGGCAGGGGTGGGGCCTTCGCGCCAGGCGCCAGTCGAGGGGAGGGGTCTTCTGTCGTCGCGGTGGCCAAGGTGAGGCTGGAGGGAGGTGGGTCGGTGGAGGGTTCGGGCGGCGGTAGGCTGTCGCCATCGCGCGATGGCTTTCCCCCTTTTTTTTTTTTTATTTTATTTAAGAACTGAAATTGAAACGGGGGGGGCCAGAAGAAATAAAGGAGAGTAAGGAATATTTTTTTTTTTTTTTTTTTGTATTATTTTATTTATTTAATTATTTAAAGGTTGACTTTCACATACGACCTCAAAACGAGGTCCACCGCCTGTCGCCCATAGCGTTTCCCCCCCATTCCGAACACAATGGGATATGTATCGCAAGCTGATTTGACCGTTTCGATCAGTTTCCTTTGAATTTACATTTAAATCACTTTATTGAATTTTAAACGTACGTTTCAAATTACCGGGGTCACATACTAACTAGAAAAATTCCATAAAAATATTTTCTAGCTTCGTATTGACGATACGGTCCTAACAAAACTAGTTTCGTCGAATTCTGAGACCGTTAGAAAAATGGCCAATTTCCAGTCGATTAAAATCAACTGAAATGGTTAAAACACGTTTTCCTTTGCCACGCTCACATATTGACTCGAAAAATTATGAAATTTGAAACCTAGCGATAACTTGACACTGCGGATCCAACAAAAGTGGTTTCGTCGAAATCCGAGGTCATTTGCAAAATGTCCATTTTTAAGGGCCTGAATTCCATAGCGACTATTCAGAATTTTCAACTGGACATAACTTTTGATTCCCGCTACTAACTTTTGATTTTTCGGATTCGTTGGAAAGATATTCACTATTAGATTCCATTATTTTTGGTTTCACTAAAATCCGGATTGTTTTGCACCCGGTACATTCAATTGAAGTTTGAAATCGAATTATCGAACTACCGCGCCATTTTTAATTCTATTTATAATTATATATAAATATTTATATTCTAACGGCGACGCGTATAATATATACGTTCGAATTCTATTCAAAATAAGTTTCTCGTCGATATTATTTAAAATAATTCATTTTAAATAATCAAAATTCGCTAAAATTGCCAAAATAAAAATTTTAAACTGGCCCAGATTTTCCGGGTTGTTACAATGGCTTCGTAACCCAATTCGTTGGAGCCTTCTTTAAGATCAGATGGACGTTCGCCCCTCCTCGTGTTATACTAAGAATTACTACTTAGTTTTCCTAACTAAGGTTTACCACTTAGTTTCCTGAATCATCGTTTTCTTAACTAAGGTTTACCACTTAGTCCTTTTAACTAAGGTTTACTACTTAGTTCTCTTTCTCGTCAAGTTGGATTGGTTAAGTGTCATTAGTCGATACAAGTTAACTTAACCTATTCATTTGTCATGTTAAACTGGTTAAGTGTTACCAGTAATTCACGTTGACTTAACCCTACCAGCATCAAGTTATATTGGTTAAGCATTTACTAACCCTACCCATTCATCTTGTATTGGTTAAGTGTTCCTTTTTAACTTAACCTTGCCTATCTGTTTTAACTAACATGTTATAACGGTTAAGTGTTCCCTTAGTTAAATTAACCCTAACATTGGTTTGATTAACATGTTCTAATGGTTAAGTATTGTCCCTTCATGTTTTTTAACTTAACCCTATTCATTTATCACACTCTGATGGTTAAGTGTTCAAGCTTACTTAACCCTACGGTCTAGTACAGCTAACATATTAAATTGGCTAAGTGTATTAAATTTACTTAACCCCAACCTCTAGTCTAGTTAGCATGTTAAATTGGCTAAGTGTATTAACTTTACTTATCCCCAACCTCTAGTCTAGTTGACATGTTAAATTGGCTAAGTGTATTGAATTTACTTAACCCCCACTTTCTAGTCTGGTTAACATATTAAATTGGCTAAGTGTTTTTCTTAGTTACTTAACCCCTACAAATCTTGTCTTGTTACCATGTTAAGTCGGTTAAGTGTTCTAGTTAACTTAACACTATCGTTCTAACTTAAATGTGTTAAGTTGGTTAAGTGTTCTTATGGACTTAACCCTCCCATTCTAGCTTAACTTTAATTGTCTTATTAAAGCACCAGCCACTCACATTAGACAGGTATTGTTGTGGCTGCCGGTATGCCGGTTGGTTCCGGGCAGTCTTACGCCACAATTCAGTCTAACCTCGGGCCTTTATCGGGCTCAATGCCTTAACCTCCCACATTGGATAGGTATTGTTGTGATCACTGGACAGCCGGGCGAGTCCGGGCAGGTTTACATCACAACTCAATCCAACCATGGGTTAAGCATGTTCGTATTGTCTAAATTTTCTTTTCTCATTTAGGATAAATTCTATAAGTAAATTTTCCCTAATTTACTTATTCCACTATTACTCTTTTAATGTACATTGTCAATATTTATTATTATGGCCCATTTTCCCTATATATCATAATTATAGTTTTTGGTATGTAAATTATACCAAATTAAGTGTCACTAACCATGATTATTCTAAACATGACAATTACTCACAATTATGACTAAATTCAAAATTTGTGCTAATATTCTTATTATGCCAAATTAACTTTAATTGACCCAATTCTGATTTAACATCCTAATTTACAGTTTATGGCAATACTAGAATTATTATTCTAGTTTACCGTTTACGCCTAAAACTTAGCTTACTTGCCAATACTAAATTTAATATGTCAAATTACAAATTCCATAATTCATGTCAAAATTTTCAAATTTGCGTTCTAATAAACATGCCATAATACATGTTCTAAATTATGTCAATCATAATTATGTTCATGTTCCACATTATGCCAATTTCCAAGTTTACAACCATGTTTAAGTCAAATTTATGATTTGCCCAAATCGTATTCCCATCGTTCGTGTAATCGTGATTTCATCCTAGATTATAGATAAATCTAGATTCGTGGATAAAAAGGGAATGAACCAAAATGCCATGAAAAGATAGACATAATGACTGGCAGAAGATGATAATTCAATAATCACAGGTCTAACCAATTACACTGAATAAATTGATTAAAGCATCGAAGGCCTATAGATCTAATAATATTATGACATAAAAAGGGTTGAACAAATAATATAGGTTCAAGTATATGGGTAGATCTAACTTAATAGATAAATTCCCATAATCAAGATCCAAGGATAATTAAGAATAAACTGAATAGATAATCAAGTTTAGATCCAATCTCACAGTCATAATCCTAGGCAATAATATCATGTTCATGAATCATAGGTAATTATCCACTATTGTCCTTGTCATAGTCATAGGCATTGGCTTATGCTCCTAGTCAAAGGCTTATGTTCATAATCAAAGGCTTATGTTCATAGTCAAAGGCTTATGTTCATAGTCAAAGGCTTATGGTTTCAAAGGCCATAGTTCCATAGTCATAATCTTAAGCATTGGCAATTTAGTCACAATGTGTTCTTGGCCATAATCAAGAATCAGATCCAAAGTCATAAACAAGCACAGATTCAATGAAATGATAAGGCATATTTCTTATATTCTTTTAATTCCATGTCACAAATAGAAAAGGCGTTCAAATCTAAAAAGTAACCGACTTACATTGATTGGATCTAGAAAAGAATAGAAAGATAGCGTTGCTTGAAGCCGTTGAATCTTTACTTGAATCCTAACTTGTTTTGAATCTTCTCTTGAAAGACTTGAGCAGGATATCCTCGTCTTGATTTATATTTAATTTTAATCTATTTATTTAGATTTAGAGGAAGAAGAAGAAGCCATGTCCATCAAGAATTTGTGCAGCATAAGGTTAGAGAAGAATGGTGCAAAGAGAAGGAGACTAGGGGGCTGTTTATATAGGATTGCAAGTTAATTTGAGCCATCGATGAAGCCAAGGTTAATCAAAGCCATCCGTTCTAAAGAGAAGCCAATTATGTTCAAAACATTTATTATTAAATTTGTATGCACATAAGATACATCCCCCTTTTACACATTTATTATTAAATTTGTATGCACATTAGATACATCTCCCCTTTACACATTTATTATTAAATTTGTATGCACATTAGATACATCTCCCCTTTACACATTTATTATTAAATTAGTAACTTTAGTGTTAACAGAAATACGGGGTGTTACCTTCTCCCCTCCTTAAAGGATTTCGACCCCGAAATCTTCAAGTCAAGAAGAATGTAAATCCTACCATCCAATCATCCATCTACTCAACCATCAAACACGGGCTTCCATTGTCCTTAAAGACTTCTAATGCTTGTATGTTCATATGCATAGTGTGTGTACATGTCTCTATCTAATTCAAAATCAGGCGGTCTACTGATTCAGTTGACCTCCTTAATGCAAATCATGTCAGTGCCATGCGTCCAATATGTATGCAAATCCTAATGATACATATTATTTTTATATGAGTGCACAATCATTCATTCAAATGCGACATCCATATGATAACACATTAAGTTCAATTCGTAAACAAATACATATATGTAAATGAAATATGAAGGCATCTGAGCTGATCTAGTGCCTAATACGTGTGTATATGCATTCACGAGCAACCACTAGCAACCATTCGCAACCATCAACCATAACATGTTTCAAATACATGTTTACATCCAAAAGGGTTTCTACCTAAGGATCGATGATACGTCCTAGAGGATATACCTTAAAAGCTAGAAATTAGTATGCATAGAATTCCTAAAAAAAGGAATCAAGGATGTACCCTTAAGAAAAAGGGTATGAGGCGCGTATGCCTTATCTTCAATCTCCCGTATCACGTCTTCTTGAGCTTTACTTAACTGTACCTTAACAGATTCAACTTCACGATTGCGAAGTTTCTTGACCTCCATTTCCAAAATAAACAAATGTCAACCATGATACTGAGTGTATATACTAGGATGATCAGAGGTCTCTCCTCTTAGCTTATCCATCATGCCATAACTATGAGGGTCAAAAGGTCACTATGTACTTTTTACCTCTCTTAAGGCTAGTCCTTCTCTATATGGAGCGCCTGCCACAACTATTCATCTCTCAAGCAAACCATCCTAGTCGAACTCGACATCCCTCAAGTACAAGCCCCAAAGCCCTAAACCAATATCAGACAAGCACCCGAGGAATGTCTCCTTCGAATTTGGACGATCTACGTGAGATGATCTAAGCAAAAACAACCAAACACTTGAGCACTAGTTGGGATCTTTTACTATACAAGTACTAAGGTGCAGAGACTCAACTATGGAAGCAAATATGAACAAATGCGAAGTGCTAAAACCAAAAGAAAGAGTACAAATAGAAAAGCTAGACTCTTCCAACAGAACTTTACTACCTTTCTCCTAGGTACGCTTAGTGGTGAAAGCATGTACTTGCCCTTCTGAAAATCTTGTCCTTTGTTCTTAATTATATGCCATATTCTGTCATAGTAAAGATACTTCCTCTTGTCTTAGGTTTTATAATCCCTTCCTCCTTCGTAAGCCAAGTCTACATCCATGAATTCCTCATCCTTGGGTTGTGCTCCTTAGCCAAACTCCTCATCCTTTTTCGTCTGTAATCATGTTGGCAAATCTCTCGAAAGCTGCCTCCATCGCACAGAAAACCCTACTAAGCTTGAAAGAAAACTAGCCACAGGTGAAACGACTACGGTTATAGATGGAAGTCGGGCACTACTTCGCCCTTCGATGAGGTTACCTCCCAGAAAGTCATGAGCCCCAGAGACTCAATAAAGAAGGGGACAAGAATTCAAACAGAGAATCAGAAGATAGTACATATGGCTTTTGGGGAATATGCCTTTAAAACAAAACTTTTCTTTTGAAAATGCTTCTTTTAAAACTGTTTGAAAATAATAATTTTTTCAAATCTTTTATCTGATCCGGTAACCTTCAGCTCTGATACCAAGTGTAACACCCCACAACCTTTAGTGTCACTCACAAAGGGAATGCACTAAGTTCTATGGAGCATTTAGGGTAAAAGATGCAGATAAATTACAAGACAGACAAAATTAAAACAGTGGAAAATAAAACTTTACTTTATTGATAAAATAGTTTGTACAACAATTTTTTTCCAATATCAGAGTATCATCTGTCTTACAAAATAAAGAAGCATAAAATAACATTTATATTCCCCAATGTAGCATAAGCCAGCCATAGCAGCAGAAAAAGAGAGTCCAAAGCACTTTGTCAAAGAATCTTCGAGCTTGGGAAGAGTGACGGTCCAATCTAACCTGAGCTATACTATTCCCTCCTTAACTACCTTGGGGGGGGACGGAAGAAAAGAAGACGAAAGAAAACTGGGTCAGACATAAAGTCTGGTAAGTTCAGTTACTTCTAGCATGTGAACAAGGAAAAACAAAACGACATGAATTAACTGAATACAAGACAATACCATGATGATAGGGCCAACAAGATAGGATAAGATTAACACAAGATATGCTAAGACAAGATAAACTGGATATGCTTTAATACTTTCTCCGCTTCGCTATTAACCTGTTATTATGGTTTCTATGTCTCTGCACCACCTATCTAGTGTCCCCACTAGTAAACTGTCTAAAATGATAACGTGATCCCAATCCCAGTAATTGCGGTTGCCTTACCTAGATCTAATCTAGGGTTTCATATCAAAGTGCTTCCTAGATTCCACTCGGGTTTACGCGGCTTATCTAATGCTTCACAGATTCAGGGTTTATGCCACCTAGGTCCAACTAGGGATTACGCTACCTGTCGAACGATGCCCCTAGTCTAGGACGCACTACCTAGAGTGGTATATGTTCCTAGACTTTCCCCACGTATGTGTCGCGAATCGTTTATCGCTATCTAGATGCACATGTCCTGAAATGTGTGACCCGAGTCCCGTGGCAGGGCTATTCTAGAAACACGGAACTCGGTCGGGAGCTTTCAGATATCTGCCGATGCAGATACTAAGGTCTGTTTTTCCAGTGGCTATGGTCCCACCTGACCCCTCCCTCAACTAATGAAAGGCCACCCTTGAAAAATTGAGAACTATACGCAGGCCCCCTATGCCCCACTGTCTTATGGCCATCCTCACCCATAACTAGATAGCAAGTATATGGTCTTTTGGAGTTCTCCGCCTTTCCGCTTTATGTATCTCGACTGACTCAAGATGGTAGGTAGACGACGAGTTGCTATCACAGGGCTACTGGTCTCGCCGAATCACGCTGGTCCACCATAGTCTTTAGGTTGCCTTAAATTGCAACCAAAGCATACCCTTGGTTCTCCTAACGCAGACCTTAACCTCTGTGAGCCTAGGAGGATCATCTGCAGCCTCACAGAGGGACACCAAGAGTACCCTCACGTCCCCTCGAAGCCTCGGGCTTCGTAACCCAATTCGTTGGAGCCTTCTTTGAGATCAGATGGACGTTCGCTCCTCCTCGTGTTATACTAAGAATTACTACTTAGTTTTCCTAACTAAGGTTTACCAATTAGTTTCCTGAATCAATATTTTCTTAACTAAGGTTTACCACTTAGTCCTTTTAACTAAGGTTTACTACTTAGTTCTCTTTCTCGTCAAGTTGGATTGGTTAAGTGTCATTAGTCGATACAAGTTAACTTAACCTATTCATTTGTCATGTTAAACTGGTTAAGTGTTACCACTAATTCACGTTGACTTAAACCTACCAGCATTAAGTTATATTGGTTAAGTATTTACTCAACCCTACCCATTCATCTTGTATTGGTTAAGTGTTCCTTTTTAACTTAACCTTGCCAATCTGTTTTAACTAACATGTTATAATGGTTAAGTGTTCCCTTAGTTAACTTAACCCTAACATTGGTTTGATTAACATGCTCTAATGGTTAAGTATTATCCCTTCATGTTTTTAACTTAACCCTATTCATTTATCACACTCTGATGGTTAAGTGTTCAAGCTTACTTAACCCTACGGTCTAGTCCAGCTAACATATTAAATTGGCTAAGTGTATTAAATTTACCTAACCCCAACCTTTATTCTAGTTAGCATTTTAAATTGGCTAAGTGTATTAACTTTACTTATCCCCAAACTCTAGTCTAGTTAACATGTTAAATTGGCTAAGTGTATTGAATTTACTTAACCCCCACTTTCTAGTTTGGTTAACATATTAAATTGGCTAAGTGTTTTTCTTAGATACTTAACCCCTACAAATCTTGTCTTGTTACCATGTTAAGTTGGTTAAGTGTTCTAGTTAACTTAACCCTATCGTTCTAACTTAACTGTGTTAAGTTGGTTAAGTGTTCTTATGGACTTAACCCTCCCATTCTAGCTTAACTTTAATTGTCTTATTAAAGCACCAGCCACTCACATAAGACATGTATTGTTGTGGATGCCGGTATGCCGATTGGTTCCGGGCAGTCTTACGCCACAATTCAGTCTAATCTCGGGCCTTTATCGGGCTCAATGCCTTAACCTCCCACATTGGATAGGTATTGTTGTGATCACTGGACAGCCGGGCGGGTCCGGGCGGGTTTACATCACAACTCAATCGAACTATGGGTTAAGCATGTTCGTATTGTCTAAATTTTCTTTTCTCATTTAGGATAAATTCTATAAGTAAATTTTCCCTAATTTACTTATTCCACTATTACTCTTTTAATGTACATTGTCAACATTTATTATTATGGCCCATTTTCCCTATATATCATAATTATAGTTTTTGGTATGTAAATTATACCAAATTAAGTGTCACTAACCATGATTATTCTAAACATGACAATTAATCACAATTATGACTAAATTCAAAATTTGTGCTAATATACTTATTATGCCAAATTAACTTTAATTGACACAATTCTGATTTAACATCCTAATTTACAGTTTATGGCAAGACTTGAATTATTATTCTAGTTTACCATTTACGCCTAAAACTTAGCTTACTTGCCAATACTAAATTTAATATGTCAAATTACATATTCCATAATTCATGTCAAAATTTCAAATTTGCGTTCTAATAAACATGCCATAATACATGTTCTAAATTATGTCAATCATAATTATGTTCATGTTCCACATTATGCCAATTTCCAAGTTTACAACCATGTTTAAGTCAAATTTATGATTTGCCCAAATCGTATTCCCATCGTTCATGTAATCGTGATTTCATCCTAGATTATAGATAAATCTAGATTCGTGGATAAAAAGGGAATGAACCAAAATGCCATGAAAAGATAGACATAATGACTGGCAGAAGATGATAATTCACTAATCACGGGTCTAACAAATTACACTGAATAAATTGATTAAAGCATCGAAGGCCTATAGATCTAATAATATTATGACATAAAAAGGGTTGAACAAATAATATAGGTTCAAGTATATGCGTAGATCTAACTTAATAGATAAATTCCCATAATCAAGATCCAAGGATAATTAAGAATAAACTGAATAGATAATCAAGTTTAGATCCAATCTCACAGTCATAATCCTAGGCAATAATATCATGTTCATGAATCATAGGTAATTATCCACTATTGTCCTTGTCATAGTCATAGGCATTGGTTTATGCTCCTAGTCAAAGGCTTATGTTCATAATCAAAGGCTTATGTTCATAGTCAAAGGCTTATGTTCATAGCCAAAGGCTTATGGTTTCAAAGGCCACAGTTCCATAGTCATAATCTTAAGCATTGGCAATTTGGTCACAATGTGTTCTAGGCCATAATCAAGAATCAGATCCAAAGTCACAAACAAGCACAGATTCAATGAAATGATAAGGCATATTTCTTATATTCTTTTAATTTCATGTCACAAATAGAAAAGGCGTTCAAATCTAAAAAGTAACCGACTTACATTGACTGGATCTAGAAAAGAATAGAAAGATAGCGTTGCTTGAAGCCGTTGAATCTTTACTTGAATCCTAACTTGTTTTGAATCTTCTCTTGAAAGACTTGAGCAGGATATCCTCGTCTTGATTTATATTTTATTTTAATCTATTTATTTAGATTTAGAGGAAGAAGAAGAAGCCATGTCCATCAAGATTTTTTGCAGCATAAGGTTAGAGAAGAATGGTGCAAAGAGAAGGAGACTAGGGGGCTGTTTATATAGGATTGCAAGTTAATTTGAGCCATCGATGAAGCCAAGTTTAATCAAAGCCATCCGTTCTAAAGAGAAGCCAATTATGTTCACAACATTTATTATTAAATTTGTATGCACATTAGATACATCCCCCCTTTACACATTTATTATTAAATTTGTATGCACATTAGATACATCTCCCCTTTACACATTTATTATTAATTTGTATGCACATTAGATACATCTCCCCTTTACACATTTATTATTAAATTAGTAACTTTAGTGTTAACAGAAATACGGGGTGTTACAGCCTCCTTCATCGAAATCCCCTCCTCAGCCAGATCCTTAATCTTTCATCGAATCAGCCTTCTTCGCCACCCTCCTCTTCCTCCTCCGTGCCTCCACCGATTCCAATTCTCCTTGTGCTTCCACAACAACCTTTAGCCAAATCCCTAATCTACATTGACTTGGATTTCGAAGTCGATTTCGAATTCAAAATTGATTTCGTTCTAAATTTCCAAATCGATTTCTAGGTCGATTCGGTCTGAATTTCGAAATCGATTCCGATTTCGAGATCTCGATTATGAAATCGTTTCGATCTGGATTTCCAAATTGAAATCTATTTCAATATCGAAATCCATATCAAAACGAAGTTTGGGCATTACACGGTGGAGACTGTTAAAGATTTAGGTTGACAGATTTTCAAAATTAAACATGGGCATCGAGGTCAAAATCATATGGTTTCTGGTCATTGCAATTGACGTTATGAGTTCATTGCTTAGGTTAGTATATTGTTTCAAACAAAAATTTCATATATTCTGTATTGGCATTAGATTTATTGTTTTAAACACAAACATTAATAAATGTATATTTTATTTCCGTTGGTTATTCATGGCACAACCGTGCTCGTAGTTTACTTTTTGTTGAATGTACATTGTGACAACCCGAAATCCCCCTTACGGGAAATCGCGGATTATATTGAGAACAAGACGAATCAGAACACAAATAGAAGAACATTTCATTGTATATTACAACAATTTCATTAGATTACTAGAATATATAGAGTATGAATGAATAAAATGCATTCGATAAATATCAGAGATTATAATAAATTGCATAGCAGCGGAAAATAATACAACACACAACTGAAAGGAATGTACGGATACAGAGCTTTCCGAATATCATTATAGTTATAAACCAGGTTTCTGTGAATATAAATCTGCAAAACCAAAACTACTAGCTGCTCGTGTCAAAATAAGGGCACCCAGAGTTTAGGTTAACACAATAAACTCCAGGTAAGTCATGTGACTGGTGTGAGAACTAAAACAGTTATTAATCTTTATTTTAAAGTTAGGTAAATCAAGGGACCACGCCGTATAACACGGAACGGGTTTCTCCAAAGAACACCAGTGCATAAAACAATAGCGCAATGCTAAATAAAGAACAATGAAGCTATTATAAGACCTAGGTCCCATCATACAATGCAACACAAGTCGTAGGATAGGGTTTTACCTTATAATAGTCAAAGAATGCTTGATACGCTAAATTTCATGTTTTATTATTACTATAAGTATATAGTGTCAAAACAATTTCAATCATAAGTATCAATCATAGACGGCATGGGTACCATATATCATGTCACCAATACTAGGTTCTACAATCAAAACCGCAAAGTCACGTATTGGAAGTTGGATTTCCATCTATGAACCGAAGCAAAAGATAGTCCTCTACCGATTCGAGACGCTCTAGCCCGCCCCTCAGGGCCGGTCCACCGATGTGGATTAAAATGCCTGAAAACTGCGTTTCCCCACCTTTTGGGGCGTCAATAAGTCCAATGACTCCATCGGCTCCACATAGTCACCGATATATCTGAGGCGCCTCGCAACCCAACAACCACATAAGTCAAACTCGTCAGGGCATGTCAAACCACTGACGCCACTTCTAGCTAGAAGGAAACACATGTCCTCCCTGAGGTCCTCTCCCGTTTCTGGTTCACAATCGGGGTGTGAGGCTCACGAATTCACGTTATACACAAAGCTATGCCACACAGGCCGTGCTTTGATCATCAACCACAAGACTCTGCTTTTCAACAGAAGCCTTGATCATTTGCATATTAGCATGCCACACAGACAAACCACTCCATGCAACCGATATCCATCAATCACACAGAATGATATCCAATGTCAGACGCACAGTCCATTTACAAGTCCATTCTGGGTCTGAACGAAACCGGAGGCACCTTGCACCTCACATATCTATCGATCTCCAAGTACGTCTGGACGATCACCAAATGATTACCTCCTCTTGGATGTACGGCCCAATCAAGATCATCAGTAATTATCCAAACGATGTGAAGACCTCTGGTCTTCGACCACCGTCTTCATCCTTGACACATCGTCGAATCAGTTATTCAGAATGGGATAAACCCGGTCTTTCTGAGTAACTCGCGTAAATTTATTCTTTAATCTTCCTTTAAATATCAATTCAAACAAAATTATGGTTTATCCAAACTAGTCGGGATTAACGAACCTTTCCGAAGTAATCATTTGTTTTAATTTACCAATCCCAACCTATTTATCCCATGAAGTAAAACTGGTAATACTTCATGTCTAACACCAAGGTGTTATCGGTAAATTCAATTACCATTTCACGTTCAAATCTAATTAAAGATTTAACTATTGCCTGGAGAAAAACTGGTGATACTCCATTCTCGATCATTTCAATCTAATTAAAGATTCATTAAAAATCCACTTGGTTTCAATCTTCCCAAAAATCAATATTAATGATTATTTAACTTGGGAAATCATATCCTGTCTTTAACTGGGTTAAAGAACCAATGTCATTTAAAAACACTTTTCACGATAAACCCAAAATCACATTCCATTCTATCAGCCTTTAACCGTAAATTAGCAAGTGAACAATTCCCTAAATATTAACCCCGAAGGCCGAAACCAACATCATAACAATACCCAGGAAACCATTCAACTTAACTAATCTCCAGTTAGTTTCTGATTTTTCTTAACTCCATTGGGTCTAAGAATAGTATTATTAAAGACACCATTCACGACAACCCAAATCACATTCCATTTACAATGGAATCTTCAGGGAAAACGAATTGGTATATATAATCGATATAAACTTCCATATACAACTAATAATATAAATGGAATAACGGCAAAGCCTTTTAAATTCCAGATATATTAATTGTCTTCCTTCACAGAAATTCACTTCGATTATTACCAAATCGAATTCCATTCCAATTTATTTTATTAAATTGGAAAACTTTACTTTGGAAAATCTCATTTAAATCTTAACAAAAGATTTATAAATTCCAAATCACAATTCACTGTAAATCAGGTTAAAGAACGAATGTCGTTAAAACAAAGTTCACGATAAACCAATTCACATTCCATTAATTATCGGGTTAAAGAACTAGTGTTATTTAAAACACCGTCCACGATAAACCCACAAATCATTTCAAATTCAACCGTTAGATTTCAAATTTCTAATATTGGTTAGAAAGCTCTTTTCGATACGAACCCAACGGTTCCGGTTTTAGGAGAATGCGACGGTCGGATCTCCCGTAATGTCCATTCGAAGTCAATGGTCGAAATTCGCGAACTGCCGCAGCGCGGCGCATTCTATTCAGGCCATTATATATATAGTGTATACATTATATATATTTCGTCGATTTCCTTTCAAATTGTATTTTATAAATCGTTTTAAATTCGTTTTCAAAACGATTTCAACTTCATATTCAATTTCTTATCAAAACTGAATATCCCACAACATCGATATATAAATGATAGTATTTTCAAAATATTATATTTTGAAATCAATTCCTTATCGTTATTCATTATAAAAACGAATATAATTGATATATATATCGTTCACGTCAAAATGGCGCATAGCTAATCAACACAGCTTTATATATTTCAATAACTTCATCATTCTATTCAACAAATGAATATTTTCTTCAACACATGAATGTATTTTATTCAACACATGAAGATATTTTATTCAACACATGAATATTTATTAATTCTTACTTACAATAAAAATGTGATTTTTATTGTGTAGATATTTTATTCAACACATGAATACTTTCAACACATCAGTATTGTCAACACATGACTATTTTGTTTATTCAACACATTAATATAATTTATTTTCTAAATTGGAATGAGACCCACTCAATTACCATATAATGTTATTTATATGGATATTATACAACACATGTATATAATAGCAATAATAAATAATCAACCATCATCCAAAGTGCACCACACAACTGCATAAGCATTAAATATAAATAATTAACGCTTACACAGTCTGTCAACCCATCCGTCGACATACTACTAAACAATTGGGATTAGTGTACGTCAATATCGTCCCAACACCCGTGTGGGGTTTCAATCAATCAAACACAAATTTTATTTATGCAGTTGGACGATGTGTAAAATTTATCGTCTCAATCTATGTCAGTCAAATAGGTGTACATAAACAAGTCGTTCTGATTTGTAAATGAATAACTATTTATTCACATTCACGTTAAAAATTACATTTTTAACTATAAATAATTTATCTCAACACATGAATATACTTTCCATTCATTCCACATCACAATCAATTTTCACAACACACAAAATCAAACAAGTCGTCCATGGTCTGTGGACGACGGGTGTCGGGTGTTGCTAAGCACCGTCTGCATCCTAGTATATATTTTAACTAGAAAACAATAATTAAAGTGAAAAGTTCTCCCTGATAAGCAAAACCAAATGCCGCGACTCTTCATATGTAGAAATCTTCGTCGTGCTCGCCTTTTGTCACTTTCGTTGTCCGTATTCACTACATATATAAAAATCACATATTTTTATTTCACTTTCAAGATGATAAAAATAGCATCTTTAACACGATATTTTCATTATAAAGATTATATTTTTATAATGCTACTTCATATATATAAAAATCGAATTTTTTTATCGCTACTTCATATATAAAAATCTCGTTTTTCATCATATAAAAATATCGTCTTCCATTATATATAAATATCGTCTTTCATTATATAAAAATCACATCTTTACTTAACCAAAAATTGTATTTTTATGAGGCTAAAAATCTCGTTTTTAGCTAATTAAAAAATCTCATCTTTTTATTCAATAAAAATCAAATTTTTCATGAACTAAAAATCAAAACTATCATGAACTAAAAATCAAAACTTTATATTTATAATTATCTATAAAAACTGAAAAGAAAATAATAAATAATAATAAAAGAAAACTCACGGGTTTCGTTGTGCTAGGGGGGGCTGCTGCGAATGGAGATGGTCGGGGGAGGCTCGACCAGTCGGTGGTGGCGCTGAAGTGTCCACGGTGGCGGATTTGAAGAGGCGCTCGTTTTAGAGCTGGGGAGTTTTGGAGATCGACAGTTTCAGGAGGGGATGGGAAGGCTGTTTCGGAGGTGAGAGGAGCGAGGGGAGGTTCGCCATTGGGGCGGAGGTGCGGTGGGCGGCTTGCCTGGCGTGGCGGCGTGCGATGAGGGAAGAGGGAGGGAGTAACGAGTACCACAGGTTTGATTTGAGAAAAGTTGGGCGCGTTTTCTGTTGAGTGAATCCTAGGGTTAGAGTATATAATATATATTTTATTTATTATAATTTAATCTCAAAAAAGGTTGACTTCTTATCCGGACCCTGATTCGAACCCAACGATTATCGTCTCTAGCGTAACACCCCCATTTCGAACATAATGGGATATGTAGCGTAGGCCAATTCGACCCTTACGATCAGTTTTCGTTCAGTTTAAAATATAAATCTTTATAAATTCAATTTACACGCACATTTCAATTTACCGGGGCCACATACAGTCTTTAAAAATTCCCGAAAAATTATTTCTAGCTTCATATTGACGATATGGTCCAAACAAAACTAATTTTGTCAAATTCTGAGACCGTTTGAAAAATGGTCATTTTCCAGTCGATTAAAATCAACTAAAACTGGTCAAATGCATTTAACTTCTCCATGCTCACATATTGATTTAGAAAATTACGAATTTTGGATTCTAGCCATAATTTGACATCCCGGATCCAACAAAAGTGGTTTCGTTGAAAACCGAGGTCGTTTGCAAAATTTCCATTTTTAAGGGCCAGAATTCCATAGCGACTATTCTGAATTTTCAACTGGGCATAACTTTTTATTTCCGCTATGAAATTTCAATTTTTCGGATTCATTAGAAAGATATTTTCAAATAGATTCTAATATTTTTGGTTTCACTAAAATTCGGTTTATTTTGAATTCTGTACATTCATTTGAAATCTGAAATCGAATTTTCGAACTACCGCGCCATTTTCAATTCCTTTTATAATTATAAATAATTATTTATATTCTAACGTCGATTCAAATAAATATATACGTTCTAATTCTATTCAAAATAAATTTCTCGTTGTTATTTTTTAAAATAATTCATTTTAAATATTCAAAATTCATCGAAGTTGCCAAAATAAAAAATTTAAATTGGCTTAGATTTCCGGGTTGTTACAATCTCCCACACTTAGAACTTTTCGTCCCCGAAAAGGAACGAAGCTGAAAGTTGTTTAACTAATCAACTCAACTTCCATTATTTTCATTACGGCTTAATTTCTTCAAATTTTCAGTTTCTAAGAACTTTTCAAATTTTTCAAAAATTTTGGATAACACCCTAAATTTTTGAAAAATTTCTCCATAACCTCCTCTGCACCGGGAGCTTCGGGATATTTCAAATAGCCTCCCATGGCCCTCACCAATCCAAAAGAAAAAGAAAAACCAAGCAGCTAGACAATCGGCTCATAAAATCATCAAAATCCCAAGATACAATAAACATGTACCTATTTATCGAGCAAACAATTTTATTTCTCTTCTCTTGCCTTCTTGTTATGACCAGTTCATTGTAAGTACATGTATATTTATGCAAATGCGACAAATTTTCAATACAATTCACTATTTGATACAATTTGGCTAAATGGTCCAAATTTTAATCAACCAATAATCAAACATCACAATCAGCAATCAATTAGTGAATTAATGTTTCAAATTCATAATTTTGATATATATGCAGAAAATCATGTTTTTGATGCCAAGTCACAAAAATATATTCTGACTATATTTTGGTTCTCACACCAGTCCATTGGAAATATGTAGATATCCCACTTTCGACACTCGAATATAAATTCTGATGATGATATATCAATCATCAGAATCACCCCCGGGCGACTAGAGTGTAATTCTACATCCATCCAGTATATTAAAACTTCGAATATACATTCATGACGCATATATGCAAAATCTTTATATACTCGATTGTCCAAGTCTATACAAATAAAATGTTCAAATAAGTATACTTGAATTTAATTTTCAAAACAAGATTTGTTTTCAATTTTATTTTAAAAATTTCACTCTTCACAATCGTTCTAGGATACTACTGATCCTATCTTTAACGAGTTATTCTCATTGGATATTACTAATCCAATTTCTGATGAATTCTTTCGTTTGGTTTTAACGTGTCTTGTTCTCGAGCTCTGTAAACCAAAGCTCTGATACCAAACTGTGACGACACGAAATCCCCCTTACGGGAAATCACGGATTGTACTGAGGACAAGAAGAATCAGAACACAAACAGAAGAACATTTCATTGTATATTACAACAATTTAATCAGATTAAAAGAATATACAGAGTATGAATGAATAAAATACATTCGATAAATATCAGAGATTATAATAAATTACATAGCAGCAGAAAATAATACAAAACAAAACTAAAAGGAATATACAGATACAGAGCTTTCCGAATATCATTATAGTTGTAAACCAGGTTCCTGTGAACATAAATCTGCAAAACCAAAACTACTAGCTGCCCGTGTCAAAATAAGGGCACCCAGAGTTTAGGTTAAAATAATAAACTCCAGGTCAGTCATGTGACTAGTGTGAGAACTAAAATAGTTATTAATCTTTATTTTAAAGTTAGGTAAATCAAGGGACTACGCCTTATAAAACGGAACGGGTTTCCTCTCAAGAATACCAATGCATAAAACAATAGCGCAATGCTAAATAAAGAACAATGAAGCTATTATAAGACCCAGGTCCCATCACGCAATGCAACACAAGCCGAAGGATAGGGTTTTACCTTATAATAACCAAAGAATGCTTGATACGCTAAATTTCATGTTTTATTATTACTATAAGTGTATAGTGCCAAAACAATTTCAATCATAAGTATCAATCATAGACGGCATGGGTACCATATATCATGTCGCCAATACTAGGCTCTACAATCAAAACTGCAAAGTCACGTATTGGAAGTTGGATTTTCGTCTGTGAACCAAGGCAAAAGATAGTCCTCTACCGATTCGAGATGCTCTAGCCCGCCCCTCAGGACCCAGACTCAGGTGGGCCCTTGGATCGTCAGGGCCGATTCACCGATGTGGATTAAAATGCCTGAACACTGCGTTTACCCGCCCTTTGGGGCATCAATGGGTCCAATGACTCCACTGGCTCCACATAGTCACTGATATATCTTAGGCACCTCGCAATCCAACAACCACATAAGTCAAACTCGTCAGGGCATGTCAAACCACTGATGCAACTTCTAGCTAGAAGGAAATGCATGTTCTCCCTGAGGTCCTCTCCCGTTTCTGGTTCACAACCGGGGTGTGAGGCTCGCGAGTCAACGCTACACAAAGCTATGTCACACAGGCCGTGCTTTGATCATCAACCACAAGACTCTGCTTTTCAACAGAAGCCTTGATCATTCGCATCTTAGCATGCCACACAGGCAAACCACTCCATGCAACCGATATCCATCAATCACACAGAATGATATCCAATGTCAGACACACGGTCCATTTACAAGTCCATTCTGGGTCTGAACGAAACCGGAGGCACCTTGTACCTCGCATATCCATCGATCTCTAAGAACGTCTGGACGATCACCAACTGATTCCCTCCTCTTAGGTGTACGGCCCAATCAAGATCATCAGTAATTACCCAAACGATGTGAAGACCTCCGATCTTCGACCACCGTCTTCATCCTCGACGAATCGTCGAATCAGTTATTCAGAACGGGATAAACCCGGTCTTTCTGAATAACTCGCGTATATAATAAACAAGTGTTACACAAACACAACATACGCCTCATTCCAATTCAGAATATTCTTTTATTTAAATATTCTAATACTTTGGGAAAGGTTCCCATTAATTTTATCAAAGATAAATTCCTTAAATTTATTCTTTAATCTTCCTTTGAATATCAATTCAAACCAAATTATGGTTTATCCAAACTAGTCGGGATTAACGAACCTTACTAAAGTAATCATTTATTTTAATTTACCAATCCCAACCTATTTATCCCATGAAGTAAAACAGGTAATACTTTATGTCTAACACCATGGTGTTATCGGTAAATTCAGTTACCATTTCATGTTCAAATCTAATTAAAGATTTAACTATTGCCCGGAGAAAAAATGGTGATACTCCATTCTCGATCATTTCAATCTAATTAAAGATTCATTAAAACTCCACTTGGTTTTAATCTTCACAAAAATCAATATTAATGATTATTTAACTTGGGAAATCATATCCTGTCATTAACTGGGTTAAAGAACCAATGTCATTTAAAAACACGGTTCATGATAAACCCAAAATCACATTCCATTCTATCAGCCTTTAACCGTAAATTAGCAAGTGAACAATTCCCTAAGTATTAACCCCGAAGGCCGAAACCAACATCAGATCAATACCCAGGAAATCATTCAACTTAACTAATTTTCAGTTAGTTTCTAATTTCCTTAACTCCGTTGGGTCTAAGAACAGTGTTATTAAAGTTAACATTCACGATAACCCAAATCACATTCCATTTACAATGGAATCTTCTGGGAAAACAAATTGGTATATATAATCGATATAAACTTGCATATCCAACTAATAATATAAATGGAATAACGACAAAGCCTTTTAAATTCCAGATATATTAATTGTCTTCCTTCACAGAAATTCACTTCGATTATTACCAAATCGAATTCCATTCCGTTCCAATTTTTTTTATTAAATTGGAAAACTTTACTTTGAAAAATCTCCTTTAAATCTTAACAAAAGATTTATAAATTCCAAATCACATTTCACTGTAAATCGGGTTAAAGAACGAGTGTCGTTAAAACACAGTTCACGATAAACCCAATTCACATTCCATTAATTATCGGGTTAGAAAACAAGTGTTATTTAAAACACCATGCATGACAAACTGTAATGACCCAGATTTCCGTAACATCAGAGTTGACTATATACATCATACGTCCAACCCAAATATCACGAAAATACGGAACAATTTTTTTAGAAGAAAGAGATAGAAGAAGAACAGAAACAACAACACAGAATCTCACATCGCAGCGGAACAAAATATAATATATCATATCTTTTGAAATACAAAATCTCAACTGTATAACATATACTTTATCAGAGTACAATACTTACAACACATCGGAACAAAACTCTATATAACTAACGCTGAAGCCTCCTGCTCCAAGCTCCTTTAGATATATCTGAAAAATCCTGAACTACTTGACTGCCCGTACAAATTTAGGCACCCAAGAGTTTAGGTAGAACAAAACAAATAAACTCCGGGTCAGTCATGGGACTAGTATGAGTAAACAGTTTAAAAACAGTTTCAGAAAACTAAATGATATCTCATAAGACCACGCCGTATAACACGGAACGGGTTTTTCCCTTATGAGAATCCAAACACTTGACTTATCTTTATATCAAAACTCTTTTGATATTATAATAATGTCTAAATCAAGTAAATAACAATCTAGTGGAACATTTTCATCTCACGTTCCACCTATATAATATACAATCAAAACCGCAAGCACGTATTGGGTATTTGGTTTTCCAACTATGACAAGGTATGGAACCACCTTCCGCTGGTATATCTCTAGAGGAGAATACACCGAGTTCAACAAGAACATCTTGCAACTCAGCCACACATGACCGACCACTCATTTCGCTTGAGTGTATCGAATGTATATCACCAACGATTGGGATCAGCAACCGTTTCCCGAATGGGACAGCATCGACAATAGATTTTTAGAAGTAAATGAAACTCTAGATCAGGTGATTATACAGCCTAATAGGTGCGACCTACATAGCCATGCTGCTTGCCCGATTTCTGTCATTTACCGGTTGATGAGGCTAGAAGCTACGCTTTATCATCACACCAGATTCACTTCGAATGTCACATCGTCAGATCCATCGAAAATCACTAATTGATGTCTACAACAGTACATTACGTGTCAGCTAAAAGAAGTTTCCTTCTCCGCTTCCACTCTTGGTACGGTTGAATGAATCAATGTACGTGACCTTTCTGGAAATACTCTATCAGACATACATCCATACAGGTCACCCAGGAACAGGATGAATCGAAGGTACTATTTCTATTAATAGAAAAAGTCTTTGCACTCTACTCCGTCTTCGATTATCTTTATATAATCTGATTCGCACGCTACTGCCAATACGGAGTGGTTCTTCGGATAATAATCCAACCGGTCTCTCCATATCGACAACGATGGTCAAAACTTCGATAGTCTGTGATTTAACTATCGAATAAAAACAAGTGTTTCGATAGTCGATGATTTAACTATCGAATAAAACAAGTGTTTATCCAAACATCCAACAATCACTGAGCCTTTAATTAATATTCCATTAATTAAATCTCTTCTCTATTTCTTTATCAATATTTGTTAACCAAATATTTTCAATAACCATATTGGCCTTATACGTTATTTGGAAAACATTTCCATATATCGCCTTCTTTTATTTTCTAAACTTTAGAAAATATATGCTAGTTATAATTGGAAAATATTCCAATTACTTATCTCTTTCCCGATCTCGTTTATTTCTATACTTAGGAAATATTTAACATCTATTTCCCAGCTTACATTTATTTGGGTTAAAACGCATGTTGTGTAAAACATCTTTACGACAACCCAAATACTATATTCAACTAACTCTTATCTAACATTGATCTTCGAGCCTGAATCTTACTGTTCATTTGTTAATAATGCAATCAATCAAGTTGGGGTATAACTACCTCTCAGACCTTGACTGAATAACATTTATAACGTCAAAACAGATAAGACTACTTACTCGAACAATCAATACCATAAAACTACTTCTTCACTTTTAAACACATATATACTTTCTCTTTCTATTCTTACTAGATTTTATTCTTATACTTCCTTTTTGATTATACTATTCTATTTCTAAGTTCGTTTTCTTATCGACTTCTATAAATATCGATACGTTGATTTCTAACTATCAAATTATCTTAAAAATATTCTATCTCCCTAAATTCCCGGAAAATTCGCCATAACCTCCTTTGTACCGGGAGCATCGGGAAATTTCAAATAGCTTTCCCGGTCCTTCTCAACTCAAAAAGAAAAAGAAAAAGCCAAGCGGCTTGCCGATACGGCGCATAAAATCTCATATATGAATTAAATACGTACCTTTTTGTCGGGCATTCTATTTATTTCACTTCTATACTTTATTCCATACCTGTCTCCTGTATGTCTATACCTGTCCAATCTATTTTAACTATACCAATCTTTTTAACTAAATTTGTTAATTAAATCTGTTAATTAACTACTTAGTCTAATCCACTTCTATTTATCCAAATTTATTTATTTTAGATCCCATTTGAATTTCTATATTCAAATTCCATTTGAAATACTATGTTCAAATTCTATAGTTAAACTCCATTTGAATTCTATTATTCAAATTCTATTTCAATTCCTTATATTCAAAGTCCATTTGAATTCTCTGCATTATTTATAAACAACGTTTATAACTTCAATTCAAATCCCACCTTTCCATTTATAAACAACGTTTATAAATTCGATTCAAATCCCATATTTCCATTTATAACAAAGTTTATAAATTCGATTCAAAACCCACCTTTCATTTATAAACAACGTTTATAAATTCAATTCAAATCCCACCTTTCATTTATAAACAAAGTTTATAAATTCGATTCAAAACCCACCTTTCATTTATAAACTAAGTTTATAAATTCGATCACTTGTTTTATATACCTTCAAAACAAGTTAATATTTTCTATAGTTTTATTAAAAATTCAAATTCTATTTATAAAAATAGAATTCCCTTTCTAAACCTCAAATACCCTTTTCGATATTTTTATAAATCAATATTCAAGCTCTAGTGGTATTTTAAACAATCAAATCAACCAATTTTCAATCACTTGATTTTTAGCAAATCATATATGAATATATATGAAATCAAACAAACAAACAGATAATATATATTTTTGAGGAACCCAGTTGGATTCCTCCAACCTGTTTTTCCTGCATCCACAGATGTTAGCACATAAATAATACCTATCCTGCTTCGAGGCAGGATATCGCGGTATAGAAGGTCATCCACTAATCATAGCGTGGGGCGTATAGGGTAATCATCCGCTATGAAACTGCGGGCATCCGCTAATGAAACTGCGGGAATCCAACCAATCATCAACCCAATATATATATATATATATCCTAAATAACTAATATATATTTTTAAAACAATCAAACAGCATTCAAACAAGCACAGACAATTATTTTCAACTATATAAAAATAATTTCTAAATAAATGGTGAGTGAGGTTTACTCACCGTAATTTCATTTGCTGGATATCCAATAAATTTCCATTTCATCGCGGATATGTATTTTCTCGAATAAATTCACACCTGCGATGATTTTATTCAAATTTACCAATTAAACATTTATTTATTTAAATTAATTATTTAAATAAATAAATAACTTTCCTTTATATTTTTCTTCTTCTAATGGTTACTAAATCACTTTTAACTTAACCAATATACTTAACCAAACCTATGTATTGTTAAACATAAATAAATATATATATGTTAGGTTTACTTGAACAAATAAATAACACATTTTAAATTGTTATTTTCTTTTCATTTTTATTGAAATAAGCAAAAATCACTTAAATTAAACGAATAATTTTCACCTTTAATCCCTTTCCATGCCTACAGGAAAAACTGATTTCACTTCATCTAACTCCACCTTGTCTCGACCTTCACCCTCTCCGTTCATCCACAGAGACATCGCGATACCGTGAAAACTCCTTCTGGTCACCCTCTGCTACCGTTAACCCAAGCTCGACGCTTCCAGGTCATCGCAACCAGATCGACTTCGTACTGCTACAGAAAGCATCGCAACCTCCAAATCAATTATCGCCATTTGTTCTTCCGTTCTGAAGCTCTCGCGACTACTACTTTCACCTCAATTTCACTGCCAAACTCCCTCTATCGCTGCCCTTTTCATCGCGAATGTCACCGGTGTTGAATCGAGCTCAACACCATTGCTGTAACCAAGATCGATCGCACCAAACGCGAAGGATAAAGGACGGAAACCCTAGCTTTGCTCGAACCGTCGAAAGGAAATCGCACCAATACAAAGGCCATAACGTGAAGCTACTGAATCGACAAATTTCCCCTTTCTTTTATGAGGCGGGTTCGATTTATTTAGTCAGGAGAGGTTCGTGGTTTTTAAATTGAATTGGGGGATGGCCATTTTTGATTTTCTAAGGAACGAAATATATAGAACAGAAGAGACTGGTTGCGATTTTATAATAGGAGAAAGGTGGGGTTTGGAATTGGACACCGAGGCCATAGTCTGTAGAGTGGAAAAGGAGAACGTTTTTGAATTTCCTCCTTTGGTTTTTGAAGGTTAATAGGGAGGCCACGTTTTCTGCTATTTTTACTTTTTATACATTTATTTATTAAATTTAAATTTGATTTTTTTAATCTCCTTTATTCCGAACTCCTATTTAAGTCCAACAAAAGGCATTTCTAGGGTTTAACCACCATTCCGGACACACTGGGATAGGTCACGAAGTCTGATTCGATCGTCTGGAACAGATATTAATTTAAATCGATTAAATCAAATTTTAAAACAATAATTTCTATGACAATAAATTAATATTCTTATTCGAATTCAAACAGAATTTTCTATTGATCATTTGAACTGTAATTTAATTCAGAATTAAATTTTAATTCAATCAACTTCGTATTCTGATAACTTGATATATTCGATATTAAATCGAAACTGATTATTAAATTGATAACTTAAATAAAAATTTCCACTTATATTATCCACCCAATATTTAAATTAAATATTAAATATTCAAAAATTAACCCATAAGGATCCGGGTCATTACAATCTTCCCTACTTAAAAAAATTTCGTCCTCGAAATTGCTAAGGTAGGAAAAGTGCTACAAACCCATTTATTTCAAAACTTATTTATGTTGATACTCAACATTTCAAACTTCCTTACATAACTCTCTTTCGAATAGAACCATATTCGATAACTCCTCCCTTCGAATAACTATATTCGATAATCTCTCTTTCGAATAACTAGATTCGAAAACCTTTCTTCGAATAAACTATATTCAATTTACTCTATTCAATTTACTCTTATCAATTAACTCTATTGGATTTACTCTTATCAATTAACTCTATTGGATTTACTCTTATCAATTAACTCCATCGAATAACTAAATTCGATAACTCCTTCGAATAACCAATATTCTATAACTCACTTCGATTAAACTAATTGATAACTCTTTTCGATTAAACTATAATTGATAGCTCATTTCGATTTACTAATAATCGACAACTCCTTCCGAATAACCAATATTCTATAACTCCTTTCGAATAAACTATATTCGATAACTCCTTTAACTCTATTCGAATAAACTATATTCGATAACTCCTTTAACTCTATTCGAATAAACTATATTCGATTTAACTCCTTTCGCTTGACTCTAGATCGCAGCGATCACAATGGTTACGCCTGATTCCCCCAGGAAACATCCGACCGCCCTAGGCTATCTGCAGCCCTGCGAATTACGCTAGCAGTCGTACGAAATGGCAACTTATCAGTAACGATGTTTGACTAACTCTATCTCAATAACTATATTCGATCAACTTTAATTGAATAACTAACATTCAATTAAATCCTAATTCGATTAATTATGTTCAATTAATTCTATCTGGTTAACTCTTAATTTGAATAACAAATATTCGATAAATTCTAATTGAATAACTAATATTCAATTAACTCTACGGATTAACCCTAACTGATTAACTCTAACTGGTTAATTCTTACTCTAATCGATTTATTCTAACTCTAATCGATTATTTCTAACTCTAATCGACTTCTCCTATTCGAATAGATTATTTCTAACTCTAATCGACTTCTCCTATTCGAATAACTCCTATTGGATAACATTTATTCATTTATAAAGATTTACTTTTAGTAACGGTTCTTCACTTTATAAATGTTCTCCTTAATAACGTTACTTCACTTATACAAGTGTTGTGTACCCCTTCTATTTAAAACTATCGGTGTTAAAAATCAATATCTCTTCTCTATATAAGTTTAGACTTATATATTCCATTCGAATGCTAAATATTTAATTTAATTTATAAACTGTTATTTATAAATTAATCTTTTCTATTTATCTGCCAAAAACAGATTTCCATTTTCTATTCATCTTCTAAATATTCCTTTGATTAATTTCTATTTATTTGACAAATAAATATCTCATTTATAACATTCTATTTATTTTCTATAAATAAATATTCCCATCTAATCTATTTGTAAATGTTTTTACAAATATTCCCTTCTAAATTCTATTTGTAAATGTTTTTACAAATATTTCTCCTTCTATTTGTTTGCACATAACTTCCTTTGTATTTGTGTTACAAATATATTTCCTTTATATTTGATTTACAAATATATTTTCTTTTTAACTCTTTTGGTTTTTCCTTTCTTCACACCCAATTCATATTTCATTCACATTGATTTTACTCAATTTATTCATTTCGATCCATTTAACTTACTTAAGTTAAATTTAATTTCAATCGTTCAAATTCCCATTAACTAGTTGCTAATTAACCGTTTTGCCTATTTCACCCTTTTTATTTGAATATAACTTGTTCAAATGTATGTCAACTTAATTATAACTAATCTAATTATATTTTTAACTCAAGTTATATATTCGATTTCGAATATAAATTTTCAATCTCTTTCACTTATCCAAAAACCCAATTTTGACTCAAATTTCCTTTAACTAATTATTTTCCAATTTTGCTAATTCTATTTAACCATTTAAAAATATGATTTTTGTCTTAAAAATCATTTCACTTACTTCACTGGAGTTCATATTTGTTTTATATCTCCAGTCTGGATTTTTCTAATGCCAATTCGGATTTTATTTCCTAACAATCCTTTTATTTATTTAATTTAACCGTTATGGTTTTATAATGGTTCGGGCGCTGCTTTTCTAAAAATTTGATTTTGACATAACTCAAAATCTATACGATGAAATCCAGATTTTTCTCTTTCATTAGAAAACTATTATTCAACCGGTCCCGACGATTCTTGTTTTAAAGAATTCCGACTTCAATTGAGTTCTGTATACTAAATTGAAGTTCGAATCGCCAATTTACGAACTGTCGCGCTATGGCGAGCTCGTTTTAATTATATTTAAAAATATAAACGTTTTAACTTTGATTATAATAAATTCAACTCCATTTTGATATATTTTTTAATATATATCCAATCCATTTCATAATATTCCCGATCTATTTCACTTCTAATATTCAAATCCTATATATTTACAATATTCAAATTCCATTTGAATTTCTTTATTCAAACTCTATATTTGAATTTCCTTCTATTCAATTTCTATTTGAATTTTCTTCTATTCAAGTTCTACTTCAATTCCTTATCTTCAAATTCTATTTGAATTTCTTATCTTCAATTCCTATTTGAATTTCTTATCTTCAATTCCTATTTGAAATCCTTTGAATTTAAATTCTATTTTAACTCCTTTGAATTCAAATTCTATTTCAAACTTTATATTTTCTTTGAATTCTAATATTCAACCTCCACTTTATATTTTCTTTGAAATTCTATTTAACCAAATTCCATTTGAATTCTAATATTCAAACCTCTATTTGACTTTTCTTTATTCAAATCCATTTGAATTCCTTTGAATTCAAATTCCATTTGAATTTTTCTTATACAATTTCTATTTGAATTTTCTTTATTCAAACTCATTTGAATTCCTTTGAATTCAAATTCTATTTCACTTCTATTTGAATTATATATATTCAAATTCCTTTATTTTACTTCTATTTGAAATCTATATTCAAATTCTCATTTCAAAATTCCTTTGAAGTAATATAAATATATACATATATTTATACCTATCCCAAATTCAAAAACATTTTAATTTTCAAACAACTTGTTTCTTTTCAAACAAATTCCATCAAAAACTTTTCTAAGGCAGCAATTCATCACTTAGAAACTCGAAAATGAACACTGATGATGTTGCGACCATCATCAGAATTATTTCCCAGCTACTGAATGAGTTCAGTGCTATATTTCTTTCAAACTCCATTTAGAAAAATATTTTCCAAACTCCCAGGATTTTAAATTCTAAATTCTGGTTGGAATTCAATTTCAATTTATCACATTTGTATATTTGATTTCATATACAAATCCTATTGGTTATATATCTATTTCTGTGTTTATAATCTAATTTGATTATAATCCTAACAATCAACTTAACTATTTAAAAACAATATCGTGTCCAATCTTCTGTTCAAGTGTTTATAAACTCCTATCGACATCGTGGCGTCCCACGATTCGACCAAAATTTATAATCCACTCAACAGACTAGTCAACACAATATAAAACAGTTTTTATATCAAATAACAAATACGCTCTCTCGTATATATATACGCTCAACTCATTCTAGGATACTACTGATCCTATCTCTAATGAGCACATTCCAACAAGCCAAGGTATTCGCTCAACCTAAGCTCTGATACCAACTGTAATGACCCAGATTTCCGTAACATCAGAGTTGACTATATACATCATACGTCCAACCCAAATATCACGAAAATACGAAACATTTTTTTTTAGAAGAAAGAGATAGAAGAAGAACAGAAACAACAACACAGAATCTCACATCGCAGCGGAACAAAATATAATATATCATATCTTTTGAAATACAAAATCTCAACTGTATAACATATACTTTATCAGAGTACAATACTTACAACACATCGGAACAAAACTCTATATAACTAACGCTGAAGCCTCCTGCTCCAAGCTCCTTTAGATATATCTGAAAAATCCTGAACTACTTGACTGCCCGTACAAATTTAGGCACCCAAGAGTTTAGGTAGAACAAAACAAATAAACTCCGGGTCAGTCATGGGACTGGTATGAGTAAACAGTTTAAAAACAGTTTCAGAAAACTAAATGATATCTCATAAGACCACGCCGTAACACGGAACGGGTTTTTCCCTTATGAGAATCCAAACACTTGACTTATCTTTATATCAAAACTCTTTTGATATTATAATAATGTCTAAATCAAGTAAATAACAATCTAGTGGAACGTTTTCATCTCACGTTCCACCTATATAATATACAATCAAAACCGCAAGCACGTATTGGGTATTTGGTTTTCCAACTATGACAAGGTATGGAACCACCTTCCGCTGGTATATCTCTAGAGGAGAATACACCGAGTTCAACAAGAACATCTTGCAACTCAGCCACACATGACCGACCACTCATTTCGCTTGAGTGTATCGAATGTATATCACCAACGATTGGGATCAGCAACCGTTTCCCGAATGGGACAGCATCGACAATAGATTTTTAGAAGTAAATGAAACTCTAGATCAGGTGATTATACAGCCTAATAGGTGCGACCTACATAGCCATGCTGCTTGCCCGATTTCTGTCATTTACCGGTTGATGAGGCTAGAAGCTACGCTTTATCATCACACCAGATTCACTTCGAATGTCACATCGTCAGATCCATCGAAAATCACTAATTGATGTCTACAACAGTACATTACGTGTCAGCTAAAAGAAGTTTCCTTCTCCGCTTCCACTCTTGGTACGGTTGAAGGAATCAATGTACGTGACCTTTCTGGAAATACTCTGTCTGACATTCATCCATACAAGTCACCCAGGAACAGGATGAATCGAAGGTACTATTTCTATTAATAGAAAAAGTCTTTGCACTCTACTCCGTCTTCGATTATCTTTATATAATCTGATTCACACGCTACTGCCAATACGGAGTGGTTCTTCGAATAATAATCCAACTGGTCTCTCCATATCGACAACGATGGTCAAAACTTCGATAGTCTGTGATTTAACTAACGAATAAAAACAAGTGTTTCGATAGTCGATGATTTAACTATTGAATAAAACAAGTGTTTATCCAAACATCCAACAATCACTGAGCCTTTAATTAATATTCCATTAATTAAATCTCTTCTCTATTTCTTTATCAATATTTGTTAACCAAATATTTTCAATAACCATATTGGCCTTATACGTTATTTGGAAAACATTTCCATATATCGCCTTCTTTTATTTTCTAAACTTTAGAAAATATATGCTAGTTATAATTGGAAAATATTCCAATTACTTATCTCTTTCCCGATCTCGTTTATTTCTATACTTAGGAAATATTTAACATCTATTTCCCAACTTACATTTATTTGGGTTAAAACGGATGTTGTGTAAAACATCGTTACGACAACCCAAATACTATATTCAACTAACTCTTATCTAACATTGATCTTCGAGCCTGAATCTTACTGTTCATTTGTTAATAATGCAATCAATCAAGTTGGGGTATAACTACCTCTCAGACCTTGACTGAATAACATTTATAACGTCAAAACAGATAAGACTACTTACTCGAACAATCAATACCATACAACTACTTCTTCACTTTTAAACACATATATACTTTCTCTTTCTATTCTTACTAGATTTTATTCTTATACTTCCTTTTTGATTATACTATTCTATTTCTAAGTTCGTTTTCTTATCGACTTCTATATATATCGATACGTTGATTTCTAACTATCAAATTATCTTAAAAATATTCTATCTCCCTAAATTCCCGGAAAAAATCGCCATAACCTCCTTTGTACCGGGAGCATCGGGAAATTTCAAATAGCTTTCCCGGTCCTTCTCATCTCAAAAAGAAAAAGAAAAAGCCAAGCGGCTTGCCGATACGGCGCATAAAATCTCATATATGAATTAAATACGTACCTTTTTGTCGGGCATTCTATTTATTTCACTTCTATACTTTATTCCATACCTGTCTCCTGTATGTCTATACCTGTCCAATCTATTTTAACTATACCAATCTTTTTAACTAAATTTGTTAATTAAATCTGTTAATTAACTTCTAAGTCTAATCCACTTCTATTTATCCAAATTTATTTATTTTAGATCCCATTTGAATTTCTATATTCAAATTCCATTTGAAATACTATGTTCAAATTCTATAGTTAAACTCCATTTGAATTCTATTATTCAAATTCTATTTCAATTCCTTATATTCAAAGTCCATTTGAATTCTCGGCATTATTTATAAACAACGTTTATAACTTCAATTCAAATCCCACCTTTCCATTTATAAACAACGTTTATAAATTCGATTCAAATCCCATATTTTCATTTATAACAAAGTTTATAAATTCGATTCAAAACCCACCTTTCATTTATAAACAACGTTTATAAATTCAATTCAAATCCCACCTTTCATTTATAAAAAAAGTTTATAAATTCGATTCAAAACCCACCTTTCATTTATAAACAAAGTTTATAAATTCGATCACTTGTTTTATATACCTTCAAAACAAGTTAATATTTTCTATAGTTTTATTAAAAATTCAAATTCTATTTATAAAAATAGAATTCCCTTTCTAAACCTCAAATACCCTTTTCGATATTTTTATAAATCAATATTCAAGCTCTAGTGGTATTTTAAACATTCAAATCAACCAATTTTCAATCACTTGATTTTTAGCACATCATATATGAATATATATGAAATCAAACAAACAAACAGATAATATATATTTTTGAGGAACCCAGTTGGATTCCTCCAACCTGTTTTTCCTGCATCCACAGATGTTAGCACATAAATAATACCTATCCTGCTTCGAGGCAGGATATCGCGGTATAGAAGGTCATCCACTAATCATAGCGTGGGGCGTATAGGGTAATCATCCGCTATGAAACTGCGGGCATCCGTTAATGAAACTGCGGGAATCCAACCAATCATCAACCCAATATATATATATATATATATAACCTAAATAACTAATATATATTTTTAAAACAATCAAACAGCATTTAAACAAGCACAGACAATTATTTTTAACTATATAAAAATAATTTCTAAATAAATGGTGAGTGAGGTTTACTCACCGTAATTTCATTTGCTGGATATCCAATAAATTTCCATTTCATCGCGGATATGTATTTTCTCGAATAAATTCACACCTGCGATGATTTTATTCAAATTTACCAATTAAACATTTATTTATTTAAATTAATTATTTAAATAAATAAATAACTTTCCTTTATATTTTTCTTCTTCTAATGGTTACTAAATCACTTCTAACTTAACCAATATACTTAACCAAACCTATGTATTGTTAAACATAAATAAATATATATATGTTAGGTTTACTTGAACAAATAAATAACACATTTTAAATTGTTATTTTCTTTTCATTTTTAATGAAATAAGCAAAAATCACTTAAATTAAACGAATAATTTTCACCTTTAATCCCTTTCCATGCCTACAGGAAAAACTGATTTCACTTCATCTAACTCCACCTTGTCTCGACCCTCACCCTTTCCGTTCATCCATAGAGACATCGCGATACCGTGAAAACTCCTTCTGGTCACCCTCTGCTACCGTTAACCCAAGCTTGATGCTTCCAGGTCATCGCAACCAGATCGACTTCGTACTGCTACAGAAAGCATCGCAACCTCCAAATCAATGATCGCCATTTGTTCTTCCGTTCTAAAGCTCTCGCGACTACTACTTTCACCTCAATTTCACTGCCAAACTCCCTCTATCGCTGCCCTTTTCATCGCGAATGTCACCGGTGTTGAATCGAGCTCAACACCATTGCTGTAACCAAGATCGATCGCACCAAACGCGAAGGATAAAGGACGGAAACCCTAGCTTTGCTCGAACCGTCGAAAGGAAATCGCACCAATACTAAGGCCATAACGTGAAGCTACTGAATCGACAAATTTCCCCTTTCTTTTATGAGGCGGGTTCGATTTATTTAGTGAGGAGAGGTTCGCGGTTTTTGAATTGAATTGGGGGATGGCCATTTTTGATTTTCTGAGGAACGAAATATATAGAACAGAAGAGACTGATTGCGATTTTATAATAGGAGAAAGGTGGGGTTTGGAATTGGACACCGAGGCCATAGTCTGTAGAGTGGAAGAGGAGAACGTTTTTGAATTTCCTCCTTTGGTTTTTGAAGGTTAATAGGGAGGCCACGTTTTCTGCTATTTTTACTTTTTATACATTTATTTATTAAGTTTAAATTTGATTTTTTTTATCTCCTTTATTCTGAACTCCTATTTAAGTCCAACAAAAGGCATTTCTAGGGTTTAACCACCATTCCGGACACACTGGGATAGGTCACGAAGTCTGATTCGATCGTCTGGAACAGATATTAATTTAAATCGATTAAATCAAATTTTAAAAACAATAATTTCTATGACAATAAATTAATATTCTTATTCGAATTCAAACAGAATTTTCTATTGATCATTTGAACTGTAATTTAATTCAGAATTAAATTTTAATTCAATCAACTTTGTATTCTGATAACTTGATATATTCGATATTAAATCGAAACTGATTATTAAATTGATAACTTAAATAAAAATTTCCACTTATATTATCCACCCAATATTTAAATTAAATATTAAATATTCAAAAATTAACCGATAAGGATCCGGGTCATTACACAAACCCACAAATCATTTCAAATTCAATTCCAATTAAATATCATTTAATTGGTATACTTCATTAAATCTAAATAAAAAGATTTAATCTTCTTCTCAACTGGGTTTAAGAACAGCGTTAATGAAGACACCATTCACGACAAACCCAAATCCCATTTGATATTAAATACAAGGCTCTGAATAGAAAATATATCGGCTTATATTCAATATCAAATTTTAGGACCAACATATATCGTATTGGAAATAACGATATGAATATATCTTTCAGATTTCCATAACAATATCTGTATAACCACGAAATCCAACATCGAAATATTCCAAAGACAATTTCAATTCAAATCCATTCCAATTCAATTATTGGAAATTCTGGTTACTTTTAAAACCCCTTTCAAATCCAATTTATTTGTTTCAAAAACAAATGGATTAGATTTCTAGTTCAAAACTAGTTCATTTCGATATAAATCTAGTTTTATCTTTTCAAATATGGAATTTTTCATCTCAACTCTTTTCAAATGATTTCTTATGATTTTACACAAATTATTACTATTTTTAATAATTTTATCAAGGCCCGTACAATCGATTTCCATCAAGGACCATCGAACTGCACTTACAGCGACCTTTCCAAATTTTATTTGGACATAATTCAAAATCCAACTATTAGATTTCAAATCTCTAATATTCTTAGAAAGCTCTTTTTGATACGAACCCAACGGTTCTGGTTTTAGGAGAATCCGACCGTCGGATCTCCCGTAATGTCCATTCGAAGTCAATGGTCGAAATTCTTGAACTGCCGCAGCGCAGCGCGTTCTATTCAGGCCATTATATATAAAATATATATATTATGTATATTGTAAGGACCCATAACTTCCCCGTGAATGAAAGAGCAGATACTTCGAGAACAACACACAAAAGAACGCAGACGGAAGAACATTTCATTGTATATTACAACAATTCCATCAGAATACAAGAATATACAGAGTATAAATAGATATTACAGTTCATAAAATATCAGAGATTACAATAAATTACATAGCAGCGGAAAATAATACAAAATACAACTGAAGGAGATATACGGATACAAAGCTTTCCGGATATCGTTCCAGCTGTAAACCAGGATCTTGTGAATATAAATCTGCAAAACCAAAACTACTAGCTGCCCATGTCAAAATAAGGGCACCCAGAGTTTAGGTTAAAACAATAAACTCCAGGTCAGTCATGTGACTGGTTTGAGAACTAAAACAGTTATTTAAAACTTTACTTTAAATCAGATATATCAAGGGACCACGCCATATAACACGCAACGGGTTTCCTCCCAAGAATAACAGTGCATATAACAAAACAGCGCAATGCTTTTTGGAAGAATGAAGCTATTATAAGACCCAGGTCATATCACACAATGCAACGCAAGCCGGGGGATAGGGTTTTCCCTTATAATAGCCAAAAATGTTTAGTACGTTTAAAACAAATCATTTGATACTGATAAGTGCATAGTGTATAAAACAACTTCAAATCATAAGTATCAATCATAGATGGCATGGGTACCATATATCATGTCGCCATACTAGGCTCTACAATCAAAACCGCAAAGTCATGTATTTGGAAATTGGATTTCCATCTGCGAACTGAGGCTAGGGATCGTCCTCAACCGATTCGAGACAATCTAGCCCATATCTCAGGACCCAGACTCAGGTGGGCCCTTGGAGCGACAGGGTCGGTCCACCGATGTGGATTAAAATACCTGAACAATACGTCTCTCCGCCCTATGGGGCGTAAATGAGCCAACAAATGACTCCATCGGACCCAGATCGTCCGATCAAACTGAGGCGCCTCGTAACACCAACAACCACATAAGTCAAACTCGTCAGGGCGTGTAAAACCACTGACGCCACTTCTAGCTAGAAAGAAATGCATGCCCTCCCTGAGGTCCTCTCCCGTTTCTGGTTCACAACCGGGGTGTGAGGCTCGCGAGTTCACGCTACACAAAGCTACGCCACAAAGGCCGTGCTTTGATCATCAACCACAAGACTTTGCTTTTCAACAGAAGCCTCGATCAATTGCCACTTAGGCATGCCACACAGGCAATACATTCCATGCGATGGATATCCATCAATATATAACCCCTGAGCTCGTACGTCTCAGAGAAGGGCGTTAAGCAAGAGAATAAATTCTCCGCCGCCAAACAGATATATATTTAATAGAAATCAATCACACAGACTGAAATCCAATGTCAGACACACAGTCCATTTACAAGTTCGTTCTGGGTCTGAACGAAACCGGAGGCACCTAGTACCCCGCATATCCATCGATCTCCAAGTACGTCTTGACGACCACTAACTGATTCCCTCCTCTTGGGTGTACGGCTCAATCAAGATCATCAGTAATCACCCAAACGACGTGAAGACCTTTAGTCTTCAACCATCGTCTTCATCTTTGACTAATCGCCAAATCAGCTATTCAGAATGGGATAAACCCGGTCTTTCCGAATAACTCGCGTATATAATATACAAGTGTTACACAAACACAACATACGCCTCATTCCGATTCATCAGTCGCTAACCGTAAATTAACCAGAGAATAATTCCCCAAATATTAACCCCGAAGGCCGAAACCAACATCAGATCAATACCCAGGAAACCGTTCTGCTTAGCTAACCTACAGTTAGTTTCTAAATTTCACATTCTTAGGGAAAGGTTCCCATTAATTTTATCAAAGATAAATTCCGTTAAATTTATTCTTTAATCTTCCTTTGAATATCAGTTCGAACTAGTCGGGATTAGCGAACCTTACCGAAGTAACCATTTGTTTTAATTTCCCAATCCCAACCTATTCATCCCATGAAGTAAAACTGGTAATACTTCATATCTAACACCATGGTGTTATCGGTAAATTCAATTACCATTTCACGTTCAAATCTAATTAAAGATTTAACTATCGCCTGGAGCAAAACTGGTGATACTCCATTCTCGATCTTTTCAATCTAATTAAAGATTCATTAAAACTCCACTTAGTTTTAATCTTTGACTGGGTTAAAGAATCAGTGTCATTTAAAACACAGTTCACGGTAAACCCCAAATTCACATCACATTTCAATCAGTCCCGAACCGTAAATTAGCAAGTGAGCAATTCCCTAAGTATTAACCCCGAAGGCCGAAACCAACATCAGATCAATACCCCAGAAACCATTCAACTTAACTAATCTCCAGTTAGTTTCTGATTTTCTTACTCCTTTGGGTCTAAGAACAGTATTGTTGAAGATACCGTTCACGACAACCCAAAATCACATTCCATTAATTATTGGGTTAAAGAACAAGTGTCATTTAAAAAACTGTTCACGATAAACCCTAAAAATCAATACCAATTCAATTCCAATTAAATATTATTTAATTGGTCCACTTTATTAAATCTAAACAAAAAGATTTAATCTTTTTCTCAACTGGGCTTAAGAACAGTGTTAATGAAGACACCATTCACGACAAACCCAAATCACATTTGATATTAAATACAAGGCTCTGAATAGAAAATATATCGGCTTATTTCAATATCAAATTCTACGACCAACAAATATCGTATTGGAAATAACGATATATATATATATCTTTCAAATTTCCATAACAACATCTGTATAATCACGAAATCCAACATCGAACTATTCCAAAGACAATTTCGATTCAAATCCATTCCAATTCAATTATTGGAAATTCTGATTACTTTTAAAACCATTTCAAATTCAATTTATTTATTTCAAAAATAAATAAATTACTATTCAAGTTCAAAACTAGTTCATTTCGATAAAAATCTATTTTTATCTTTTCAAATATGGAGTTTTTCATCCCAATTCTTCCCAAAACATTTCTTATGATTTTACACAAATTATTACTATTTTTAATAATTTTATCAAGGCCCGTACAGTCGATTTCCATCAACGGCCATCGAACTGCACTTACAACGACCTTTTCCCAATTTGATTTGGACATAATTCCAAATCCAACTGTTAGATTTCTAATTTCTAATATTCGTTAGAAAGCTCATTTCGATACGAACCCAACGGTTCTGGTTTCAGGAGAATCCGATGGTCGGATCTCCCGTAATATCCGTTCGAAGTCAATGGTCGAAATTCGCGAACTGCCGCGGCGCTGCGCGTTCTATTCAGGCCATTATATTATATATATATAATATATATAATATATACTTCGTCGATTTCCTTTTAAAACGTATTTTATAATTCGTTTTAAATTCATTTCAAATTGATTTCAATTCAAATTGATTTCTAATTCAATTTCAGTTCGTTTTCAATTCAATTCAATTCAATTTCAATTCGAATTCATTTCTATTCAATTTCAATTCGAATTCATTTCTATTCAATTTCAATTCGAATTCATTTCAATTCAATTTCAATTCGAATTCATTTCTATTCAAAATATCAGATTTTGAAATCACTTTCGATATTCATTATAAAATGAATAAAATCGATATAAATATCATTCACGTCAAAATGGCGTCAATATAATCAACATGGCTTCATATATTTCTATTTTCAAATATTCTATTTCAAATGTTCTATTTCAAATATTTCTTTTCAAATATTTTATTCAAATAGTTCTCTTCAAATATTCTATTTAAAATATTTCTTTTTCAAAACTGGAATGAGGCCCAATCAATTAGCATATAATGTTAATTATATGGATTTTCTACAACACATGTATACAGTAACAACGATGAATAATCAACCATCATCCAAAGTGCATTCTACACTATATAAGCATCAAATATAAATATTTAATGGTCATAACAGTCTGTCAATCAATCAATCGACATACAACTAATTGTTGCGATTAGTGTACGTCAAATATCATCCCAATACCCGTGTGGGGTTTCAAACAATCAAACACAGATTTTATTTGTGCAGTTGGGCGATGTGTAAAATTTATCGTCCCAATCAATATCAGTCAAATGTGTGTATATAAACAAATCATCCGATTTGTTTATTTTTATTTCATTTCATATATACGTTAAAAATTCTATTTTTAACTATAAAATATTTTAAGTATATAAATATTTTATTTCATTTCACATCACATCACACAATCAACTACACAACAAAATCAAACAAACAAGCATACAAGCCGTCCATGGTCTGTGGACGACGGGTGTCGGGTGCTACTAAATACCGTCTGCATCCTAGTATATATTTTAACTAGAAATAAATTAAAAGTGAGAAGTTCTCACAGAGGGTTCCACTCCGCCGTGCTTTGCTTTTGAACTGCTGAACCGTCTGGATTCCTTTGAAATTCCAACGCAGTCTTTGTCCCGTTGTTTACAATAAAAATTATATTTTTATCGCTTCATTCAATAAATAAAAATCATATTTTTATTTTCTTCTTCATATATATTTTCGACGCTTCATTCTATATAAAAATTATATTTTTATGTTTCTTCTTCATATGTAAAGATCGAATTTTTATTTCATCGCTATAAAAATCACATTTTTATTTCATTATATATATAATAATAAAAAAATCAGATTTTTATTTCGCTACATGTGTAAAGATAATATTTTTATATCCTCTATAATATAAAAATCCTATTTTTTTAATAAAAATCATAGCTTTGCGTGTTTTCTTTAAAAATCATACCGTTATATTAAGAAAGATCTAATCTTTTATTTTATGGAAAATCTAATCCTTTACCTCCTAAAAATCATGTCTTTCCACTAATAAATTTTATAACTTTCCTAAGATAAAAATTATAACTTTACTAACATAAAAATTGCTAACTCTATACACATAAAAATGCTAATTTTATATAGGAATTAAAATTAGAAGACTCACAATTTTCCTAGGCTTTAACCGAGAGAGAGGACTCATAAGATCGATCGAAGAAGGCAGGGGGTGTTTTGCAAAACTGAAGATTACTAAAAATTTGGTTTTTTTGTGGAAGGGAGGGTGCAGGAGGGCGCCCAGGTCAAGGGGGAGGTGCGGGTGGTGGGTCAGGTGGCGGGGGAAGGCACGGCTAGGCGCAGGCGGTGGCTGTGCTTCGCGGTGGAGGTTGAACGCGACGGTGGGGAGGGTCAACATGCCGGAGAGAGGGAAGGAGGGAGAGGGAGGTGAGGCTGGCCTAGACGGCGGCGCGGTGGGTGGCGCACGCCCCAGGGAAGGCGATTTAGGGCTGGACGATTTTGGGGTAGAGGGATGTCGGGTTTGGTTCTGAGAGGGAGAGGAGGAGGGGTTTTTATAATATATATATTTATATTTATTTACTTTTAAATTCTATATGGTTGACTTTTGATACGAATCTCAAATCGAGCCCAACGACTATCGCTCCTAGGGTAATACACCCATTCCGAACACAATGGGATATGTCACGAAGGCCAGTTCGATCGTTTCGATAGGTTTTCATCCAAATTAAAGTATAAATCTATATATATTCAATTTGAACGCACATTTTAAATTACCGAGGCCACATACAGACTCGGAAAATTCTAGAAAAATTGTTTCTAGCTTCGTATTGCCGATACGGTCCTAAAAAAACTAATTTCATCAAATTCTGAGACCGTTTGAAAAATGGCCATTTTCCAGTCGATTAAAATCAACTAAAACTGGTCAAACGCATTTTCCTTTGCCACGCTCACATATTGAATCGAAAAATTACGAATTTTGAAACCTAGCAATAACTTTACATCCCGGATCCAACAAAAGTGGTTTCGCCGAAATCCGAGGTCGTTTGCAAAATTTCCATTTTCAAGGGCCAGAATTCCATAGCGACTATTCTGAATTTTCAACTGGACATATCTTTTGATTCCTGCTATGAAATTTCAATTTTTCGGATTCGTTGGAAAGATATTATCAATTAGATTCTAATATTTTTGGTTTCGCTAAAATCCGGTTTATTTTGAATCCTGTACATTCATTTGAAGTTTGAAATCGAATTATCGAACTACCACGCCATTTTCAATTCCTTTTATATATATAAAAATAAATATTTATATTCTAACGACGATCTATATAAATTTATACGTTCGAATTCTATTCAAAATAAATTTCTCGTCGTTTTTATTCAAAATATTCATTTTAAATAATCAAAAATCGCTAAAATTGCCAAAATAAAATTTTTAAATTGGCTCGGATTTCCGGGTTATTACATATATTTCGTCGATTTCCTTTCAAAACGTATTTTGTAAATTGTTTTAAATTCGTTTTCAAAACGGTTTCAACTTCATATTCAATTTCTAATCAAAACTGATTATTCCACATCATCGATATATAAATGATAGTACTTTCAATATATTATATTTTAAATCTATTCCTTATCGTTACTCATTATAAAAACGAATATAATCGATATAAATATCGTTCGCGTCAACATGGCGCATATTTAATCAACACGGCTTTATATATTTCAATAACTTCATTATTTTGTTCGATAAATGAATATTTTCTTCAACACATGAATGTATTTAATTCGACACATGAATATTTATTAATTCTTACTTACAATAAAAATGTGAATTTTATTGTATAAATATTTTACTCAACACATGAATACTTTCAACACATGAATATTCTCAACACATGAGTAATGTCAACACATGACTATTTTGTTTATTCAACACTTTAATATAATTTATTTTCTAAATTGGAATGAGACCCACTCAATTACCATATAATGTTATTTATGTGCATTCTATACAACACATGTATATAATAGCAATGATAAATAATCAACCATCATCCAAAGTGCACCACACTACTGCATAAGCATTAAATATAAATAATTAACGCTTACACTGTCTATCAACCCATCGGTCGACATACTACTAAATAATCGGGATTAGCGTACGTCAAAATCATCCCAACACCCGTGTGGGGTTTCAATCAATCAAACACATATTTTATTTGAGCAGTTGGGCGATGTGTAAAATTTATTGTCCCAATCTATGTCAGTCAAATAGGTGTACATAAACAAATCGTTCTGATTTGTAAATGAATATCTATTTATGTGACGACCCCAAACCCCGTATCCACGGTGGCAAGGGTAATCTTTGGAATATAACACATAAACAGATAATAGCACAATAGAAATAAATAAATACACCAGATAATGTACAAATAATGCATTGGATAAATAACAACAGAGTTACACAGTATACAGGATCATACTTAGTACAAATACAGTTCAGCTATACATAAATGTCTACAGTGGAAAACAAACATAATATGTACAATAGGAGCTGAACAACATAAAAAGAGATAAATGATAGAAACCATCTTCAGCTCCAGCTATCCAGAAAGAGCCTGCTAAAATCTGAAGACAAGGCTGCCCGTGGAGAAAAAGGGGCACCCGAGTTTGCAAGTGAAACAAACTACGAGTCAGTCATGGGACTGGTATGAGAAATCTACTTAACACATTATAATTTGGCTAATCACAGGACCACGCCACTTTCGCGGAACGGGTTTATTCCATTGGATTGCCAGTGCTTTAAAACAAGTAATTCCTTTAAACATCGCAATGCTTTTTATAAAAATGAAGCCATTATAAGACTCAGTTCCCGTCACACAATGCAACGCAAACCGGAGGATAGAGTTTTTACCTTATAATGGCCAAAATATGCTTGATACGAATAAAACAAAAGCATTTGATATTACTAGTGTTTATATGTTTCAGAAACAATTTCAATTCATAAGTATCAATCATAGACGACATGAGTGTCGCACGGCACTATGCCACCAAATATAGGTTTACAATCAAAACCGCACGGTGTCGTATTTGGAAATTGGATTTCCGCCATGAACCAAGGCAAAAGATAGTCCTTACCGACTTCGAGACTCTCTAGCCCGAGCCTTCGGGACAGCCGCAACTGCCCCTTGGATCGTCAGAGCCGGTCCATACAGAGTGGATTATAGTGCCTGAACAATGCGTTTCCCTGCCCTTTGGGGCGTAAATGAGCCAATGAATGACTCCATTGGTCCCGGATCGATCGATATAACCGAGGCGCCTCGCAATAGCAACAACCACATAGGTAAAAATAATATACATGTCAGCCAGTTTAAGCACTGAAACCACCTCTAGCTAGAAAGAAACACATGCCCTCCCTGATGTCCTCTCCCATTTCGGGTTCATTCCGGGGTGTGAGGTTCGCGTATTCATGTTATACACAAAGCTACGCCACACAGGCGGTGCTTTGATTGTCAACCACAAGACTTTGCTTTTCAACAGAAGCCTTGATCACTGCATCTTAGCACGCCACACAGGCAATTCACACCATGCAATTGATGGCTATTAATCACACGGAATGAATTCCCATGTCAGACACACAGTCCATTTGCAAGTCCGTTCTGGGTCTGAACGAAACTGGAGGCACTATATACCTCGCATACCCATCGATCTCCACGTACGTCTGGACGATCACCACTCATTATCCATATTTCGGGTTGCCTCCCAATCAGGACATCAGTTATCATCCAACCGAGGTGAAGATCTCCGGTCTTCAACCGCTGTCTTCATCTTTGACTTCTTATCGTCGATTCAGTTATTCAGAATGGGATAAACCCGGTCTTTGTGGGCAACTCGGGTATATAATAAGCAAGTGCTACACAAACACAACATACGCCTTATTCCAAATCATCAGTCACTAACCGTAAATCAGTAAGAGAACGATTTCCCAAATATTAACCCCGAAGGCCGAAACCAACATCAGATCAAAACCCAGGAAACCATTCGACTTAGCTAACCTTCAGTTAGTTTCTAAATTTCACATTCCATATCGTTTATAATATTTTATAAAGATTTATCGATATTTTTATTTATTTATTTATAGCCAATTTATTCAAATGACGCTTCAGGCCATAACGCGGTCGTGGCGCTGTTTTTCTTCAGATTTGATTTACACATATCAGAAAGTCTAACCATTGGATCTTCACAAAATTTATATCATTAGAAAGATCTTTTCAAAATGAATCCAACGGTTCCAGTTTTGGGAAAATCCGACGGTCGGATCTCCCGGTACAATCGTTTGAAGTTTCGATTACAAAATACGAACTGCAGCATCGTTATTCAATTTAATTTAATTATATTTATATATATAAATGTAATCGATTCTGGCGTTGTTATTCTTTAGATTTGAATTAAACATTCCAGACAATCCAACCGTTGGATTTTCACAAAGTGGGTATCGTTGGAAAGATATTTCCAAGACGAACTCAACGGTTTCGGTTTCAGGAAAATCCGATGGTCGGATCTCCCGCACTAATCGTTTGAAATCACGGTTTCAAAACACAAACTGCAGCTTCGTTATTCAATTTATTTTAATTATATATATATATATATATAATCTATTCTTCGATTTCAAAACCATATGCTTTTCATACATTCGATAAAAATGATATTTTTAACCAACATACATCTATTTCGACACTTCACTATTTTAAACGATTCATATATATAGTAAAAATGTGATTTTTATTGCAAAACAATTTATTTCAAAACACGACTATTTTATATAGTTCATATAGGTGATAAAAAATGATTTTTATTATAAAACAATTTATTTCAAAACACGACTATTTTATATAGTTCATATAGATGATAAAAATAGGATTTTTATTATAAAACAATTTATTTCAAAACACGACTATTTTATATAGTTCATATAGGTGATAAAAATATGATTTTTATTATAAAACAATTTATTTCAAAACACGACTATTTTATATAGTTCATATAGATGATAAAAATAGGATTTTTATTATAAAACAATTAATTTCAAAACACGACTATTTTACATAATTCATGTAGATGATAAAAATAGGATTTTTATTATAAAACAATTTATTTCAAAATACAACTATTTTATATAGTTCATATAGATGATAAAAATAGGATTTTTATTATAAAACAATTTATTTAAAATACGAATACCATTCAACACGTGAATTTCTATTCAATGAATGAATTTCTATTCAACACACGAATGTTTTCTATTCAACACACGAATATAGTTTTAACACATGAAAATAATTCTAACACATGAATATTATTCAAAATTTCGGCAGCATAACGGCAGGGCAGTTAAAACCGGGGTCGTCCCTAGTACGGCTCCTCGCTCTACCTTAAAGCCTCGCAGCTTTTGACAATGGGGATTTCATGCATCTAGTTCGCACGCAGGAGTCATGTATTTTTTTTTTCATTTCCACAAACTAATCCTATGTGGTTTCAACCAAATAATTCTCAACCACAAACGGGTATTTTTCAACCACAATCAATCAATTTCAACCACAAACAATTCTAATCAACCATTCGCTATCAACCAATTTTCACACCAATCACAACCAATAAGTATCGTTCACGGTTTGTGGACGAGGGGCGTATATATATAAGTAAATTTCACTTCTATTCAACACATATATAATTTTTACAACGCATATATAACTTATACATTGACCGTATGACTTATACAATGCTTATACATGAGGTGTGCAACGCTTATATAACTCATACATCGACTATATAATTTATATATCGTCGTTTTCCATATTGTTTATAATTCAGAAATCTAACTTTGGGTTCCACTCCACCAAAAATAGCAGAAGGCTCAGAAAAATATGCGGTCTCTTCTAGAATGTAGAAGACGTCCACACGAGTCCACAGTCTCTTGTTTCACTGAATTTCGTCAACAAACGAAAAAGATATGATTTTTACAGTGAAATCAAAAATCGTAGCGCTTTAAACGGCTATAATATAGTTTATTTAAAATAGGTCGTATACCTTTCTCGATTTGTTCAAAACTAGGTTTTGATCCTACGCCAAATCCGTTCAACTAGAAGACAATCCACCAGCACCACGTGGAAGAGCCTGGAGTGGCGCTCCGTTCGAGGGTAGCACGGTGGAGTTCGATCGCATATCGGAGGAGAATGGCGGCGCAACGCGAGTGAACTTCGTGGACCTCGATCTGGCGAAATAATGAACGAGAGAAGGTGAAATCTATATGGATTTGAAGATCGTTGATAACACTACAAAAATCTCCAAAGGAGGGGTGGGTTTCATTGAGTGCGGGAGAAGAAAACGAAGGGAGAAATTTTGAAGAACTTTCGTCGTCGGTTTGGGGGTTTCGGAGAAGAAGACGGGGAGAGAGAAATGAGCTAGACCAATAGGATTTTTTTATTAATTTATATATTTTTAAATTTCTAAAATACCCTCTTTCACACACGAACCCCAATCCAAACCCAAAGAATGTCATCCCTAGCTAAATACCCCTATTCCGAACACAATGGGATATGTTTCGAAGTCCCATTCGACTGTTTCAGTCAGTTTTTCTTCAAATTAAAATTTAAAACATTCAATATTCAATTTGAACGTACATTTCAATTTGCCGGGGTCACATATTGATTCTAAAATTTCCCGAAAAATAAATCTAGCTATGTTTTGACGATACGGTCCCAACAAAACTAGTTTTGTCGAATTCTGAGACCGTTTGAAAAATGGCCCTTTTCTGGTCGATCCAATTTAATAGAAATCAACCAAACACATTTTCCTTTACCACGCTCACATACTAGCTTCAAAAATTATGAAATTTGAAACGTAGCAATTATTTAACATCCCGGATCCAACAAAAGTGGTTTCGTTGAATTCCGAGGTCGTTTGCAAAATGGCGATTTTCACGGGCTATATAAACTCCATAGCGACCTTTCAAAAATTCATTTGGCCAAAACTTTTGCTTCCCAGTATGAAACTTCGGTTTTTCAGATTCGTTAGAAAGGTATTCACTAACAAATTTAAATATTTTTAATTTCGCTTAAATCCGTTTTGTTTTGCACTCGGTACAGTCAGTCAAAGTTTAAATTCAAAATCTGAAACTACCGCGCCATTTCAGGCCTTGTTTATAATTCAAAGTAATTATATTTATTTTCAAGCATCGATTCAAATGCCAATTTCGTCGTTATTATTTAAAATATTTATTTTAAAATATTTTAAATTCACCAATTAGCCAATTTAAATTTTTTAAATTGGTTCAGATTTTCAGGGTTGTTACAATTTTTTCACGTTCACATTAAAAATTACATTTTTAACTATAAATAATTTAACTCAACACATGAATATACTTTCCATTCATTCCACATCACAATCAATTTTCACAACACACAAAATCAAACAAGTTATCCATGGTCTGTGGACAACGGGTGTCGGGTGCTGCTAAGCACCATCTGCATCCTAGTATATATTTTAACTAGAAAACAAGAATTAAAGTGAGAAGTTCTCAATGATAAGCTAAACCAAATGCCACGACTCTTCATATGTAGAAATCTTCGTCGTGCTCGCTTTTTGTCACTTTCATTGTCTGTATTCACTACATATATAAAAATCACATGTTTTTATTTCACTTTCAAGATGATAAAAATAGAATCTTTAACATGATATTTTCATTATAAAGATTATATTTTTATAACGCTACTTCATATATATAAAAATCGAATTTTTTTATCGCTACTTCATATATACAAATCTCGTCTTTCATCATATAAAAATATCGTCTTCCATTATATAAAAATATCGTCCTTCATTATATAAAAATCACATCTTTACTTAACCAAAAATCGTATTTTTATGAGGCTATAAATCTCATTTTTAGCTAATTAAAAAATCTCATTTTTTATTCGATAAAAATCAAAATTTTCATGAACTAAAAATCAAAAATATCATGAACTAAAAATCAAAATTTTAGATTTATAATTATCTTTAAAAACTGAAAAGAAAATAATAAATAATAATAAAAGAAAACCCGTGGGTTTCCTTGTGCTAGAGGGGGGGCTGCTGCAAATGGAGATGGTCGGGGGAGGCTCGACCGGCCGGTGGTGGCGCTGAAGGGCCCACGGCAGCGGATTTGAAGTGACGCTCGTTTTAGGGCCGGGGAGTTTTGGGGATCGACGGTTTCAAGAGGGGAGGGGAAGGCTGTTGCGGAGGAGGGAGGCACGAGAAGGGGTACGCCATTGGGGCGGCGGTGTGGTGGGCGGCTCGCCTGGCGTGGCGGCGTGCGATGAGAGAAGATGGAGGGAGGAACGAGTATGACGGGTTTGATTTGAGAAAAGAGGGGCGCATTTTCTGTTGAGCGAATCTTAGGGTTAGAGTATATAATATATATTTTATTTATTATATCTCAAAAAAGGTTGACTTCTTATCCGGACTCTAATTCGAACCCAACGACTGTCGCCCCTAGCATAACATCCCCATTCCGAACACAATGGGATATGTATCGTAGACCAATTCAACCATTACGATCAGTTTCCATTCAATTTAAAATATAAATCTTTATATATTCAATTTAAACGCACATTTCAATTTACCGGGGCCACAAACAGTCTCTAAAAATTCCTAGAAAATTATTTCTAGCTTCGTATTGATGATACGGTCCTAACAAAACTAATTTCGTCAAATTCTGAGACCGTTTGAAAAATGGCCATTTTCCTGTCGATTAAAATCAACTGAAACTGGTCAAACGCGTTTAACTTCGCCATGCTTACATATTGATTCAGAAAAATATGAATTTTGGAATCTAGCCATAATTTGACATCCCAGATCCAACAAAAATGGTTTTGTCAAAAACTGAGGTTGTTTGCAAAATTTCCCTTTTTAAGGGCCAGAATTCCATAGCGACTATTTTGAATTTTCAGTTGAGCATAACTTTTTATTCCCGCTATGAAATTTCAATTTTTCGGACTCGTTGGAAAGATATTTTCAAATAGATTCTAATATTTTTGGTTTCACTAAAATCCGGTTTATTTTGAATATTTTACATTCATTTGAAATTTGAAATCGAATTTTCGAACTATTGCACCATTTTCAATTCCTTTTATAATTATAAATAATTGTTTATATTCTAACGTCGATTCAAATAAATATATACGTTCTAATTCTATTCAAAATAAATTTCTTGTCATTATTATTTAAAATAATTCATTTTAAATATTCAAAATTCATTGCAACTTCCAAAATAATATTTTTAAATTGGCTCAGAATTCCGGGTTATTACATACATACATTTATAAAATCCATGTATGTACATATATCACAAAAATTATATGCAATATCACAAAAATTGCTGAATGGGCAGTTTACTTTTTGGATTATTCATGTTGCGTTTGTGGCATACTATATTATTTTTATTGGTTCAACACCTGCAAGAGATATGCTATTGTACAATTGACATATAGAAGGCAGAAAGTGATGGAACCTAACTTAATTTTATAAGCTATTATACATTATATATTATTTTGTGTGATAATTTCATATTTTTTCAAAGTTCATAAGTTCGTTTCATGTATTTGAAATTGTTATATCCTCATGTTCATATTTGTAAAAAAAACAGAATTTTACATGCATTCAAAGATACCTATATACAATCGTAAAACTACAACTCACGGTTATAATGCACCATATGCATTCATAATACCCTATACGCACTCATACCAATAGTGTATTTATACTATGAGGACTAAGAACATGGTGGAGGATGGGGCCTGATAACAAACATGGTAGAGGGAAGCCAATTAAGCTCATGCACTTGAACAACCCACTAAATCAGTACGCACTTTCCACTACTACAGGTGTGGGACTCAGTAGACAGGTCTTCCAACCATCCTCTTGCACAGAGGAGGCAATTTGGTACCATGGGCAGTTAATGTAGGAGAGTGGAGTTTCTCCTGAGTCGATATTGGAAAGTGTTCTATTAGAGATGTACTGATTATTGTGGAGTCCTTTTTACTCATGACTGAGGTTGGATTTCCAATTGCATGTGCCGTTAGGTTGACGAATCTTCTATTTTATTTAGCATGTATATCAGAAACTAAAATGTGTAATAGTTCTCGATCTTTTAATTGTTGTAAATTAAACAATTATCTAACTTTTATCCCCTACCCCTAAAAAAATTTGTTTTATAGTGTAACCTAATCTTCTCCTTTTACACATGTATTACTTCCAATATGAGTTTATATTTCAAACTCATTTAGAGATTAGTGTACGAGCTGTATAACTGTGAACATGGAAACAAGAAAGATGGAGAACCAGGGGAAGCTTATGTTAGTTATTGCAGCATTATTTCTATTCAAACCTTTAAATTGATTTTTTAATGCATAATTGTAACTCACTTTCTTCGCTGACATCTTATTTTTGTTTGTTTCAATGAATTTGGAAATTGTAGTTCCCTTTTGGAATAAATTTGTAGATCTAAAAATGCATTGGATCTTTACGTCGTGACAAAGCACGTCATGAGGTTACCTTTTACCTAACACAAATGATGGTCATGATTCATACTAGATAACTGTGATTCAAATATAACTGGTTTTAATTTCTACCTGACGACACCAATACCGAGCAACAACCATCCTAAAATGAGCATCACTATGTCAACTGAAGTAGCATTTATGGATGTACCAACGAAGAACGTGGCACCAACAATAAAGGAAGGAGTAACCAGAGATTCTCTAGCCCAAAGTTTACTCGGAGTTAGGTAAGTCCAATATTTTTATGTATTTGATTTTTGTTAGCACTTTTTTCATTTTGGAAATTGGATTGTTGGATGAAGTTTGAGCTGTCTTAAATGATTAGCCGAAGTTTATGTTTGCTGCAGTATTTTATTTTGAAATTGTCATTCATTGCATTCAACCCACATGTCCACACTACGCGCAGCAAATTTTGATACTATAGTAAAAGAGCAACCACTCTATAAAATGGAATTCCCTTATAAAGCAGTTTATATACATGTATTTTTGGACAGTCCTATGTTAAGTAGATCCCATATACTTTATTCACTCTTATAAATGTATGATAGTTTTCTGTTAGGCTTTATTATGATCTATTCAGCTTTGTTTATTCCGTCTATTATAGAAACTACTGCAAAATACAAAATGCTTGTATGATTTGTGGATACTAGAATGTTAGAAAGGTTGGTTACTGAATTTACAATAGGTTGTAAACATCTATTTGACTCTTCAACTTGAATGATTAACATGACATAATATAGGTTTATATAACTGAAGCACTACATTAGCAAGTTATTTTAAATGGTAAATTTGGTAAAGATCAATTTTGATACTTTTTTTTGTTTGAAATGTAAACTGGTATATTTTAAATGATATGGAAGTTTACCAATTATCAAATATAGAGATGAGAATATTACTTTAGAAACAATGTTTATTTGACATGCTTCCATATCAATTCAATCCATAAGCTTTTTTCTTTTCTCCTACAACCCAATTACACCCATTTGAATCTCAATTATAGGATGTAGAGGCATATCAATGTAAGGACTCTCTTGCAAAGGGCGATCATCAAAATATGCATATGGAGCTCTCTACACAGACTGATGGGAGATGACGGCAACTGGTGCACGTTGTCGCTCGAGCTCTGTAATATTTACCTCAAATTTCAAGAGCTTCATAGGCTAGATACATGAGTATTTTATATAATTATTGTATAACAGAGATAAACAAAACTTTGTACAATTGAAAAGTGTAAAAAATATTTGTTTGAATAAAATATCTATTCAAAATTAGAAATTTTGATTTGAATATTTTAATTATCGCAAAATTTTTATATTACAAAGCTGATCCATTACAACGGGTATTAATATTTGCCCGTTGTAAAAAGTATGTTTTGTTGTAGTGAATTTAATTTTAGTCGCTAATAAAAATTTATTATTAATTGGACAAATTTTCAAAATAGCCTTGTTTTTAAAACCAATAGCAGATTTAGGCTAGTTTTAAAACTATTTGCAGAAATAGGCTTGTTTTGTCCACCTCAGCGCTGAGGTGGCCAGTTGTTTAAAAAACAATACACGTGCACGGACTTGTGAAGTGCACCCCTTATAAAAATATAAGGGACAAATTTTCAAAATAATCTTGTTTTTAAAGCTAATAGCAGATTTAGGCTAGTTTTGAAACTATTTGCAGAAATAGGCTTGTTTTTGAACAACTATTGCCAAAAACAAGCCTATTTCTGCAAATAGTTTCAAAACTAGCCTAAACCTGCTATTAGTTTTAAAAACAAGCTTATTTTGAAAATTTGTCCTAGATAAAATTATAATTTTATTATATAAATAGTATAATGACGGAAAACTGTCAGAAAACTCATGCTCAGTCACTATTCTTTTGTTGAATTGTAAGGGGTTTCTAACAAGTACCTAAAACAGTTTTTTTAACCACAACTTTTTGTTACTAATCCCTTGGCAATTAGTAAGGTTTTACTAACATCTTTTATAAATAAAAATTTATTATAAATTACTTATCCATTGGTAAATAAATTAAAATTAATAGACAAAATTATAATTTTATTATATAAATAGTATAATGACGGAAAATTGTCAGAAAACTCATGCTAAATTCCATCGCCAAAACTTGACACGATTACCGTCATGGTTTCTACCGACAACAGTGTTATGTCACTAAAACCAATATAGCAACGGATTGGAAACGGATTTTGTCGCTGCAAAATCAGCTTTTTCTTGTAGTGTAAAGGTCTGTTAATCAAGACCACCAATGACTTAGAGATGTGGTCTGCTGATCTTGACCATCCATGATGCAACGTATAGTGGTCTGTTGATTTAAATAGAAAATATTTTTTCACTTGAAATTATTTTCAGGTGACAGAGCACGACAATCCAAGCATGATGTACAAAGTCCAACAAGTGCATGGAGATCAAACCCAAATGCAAGTGTGCATGGGCAAAATGGAATAGCAACATTACAATGATACTGGTAAAATAGCTTCAATAAACAAGGTAAAGCCAACACAAGAGTTACATTTCCAAAAGCAAGCTAGAACAGTTCGGAGTAGGGTGACACACTCAAAAGTAGTACAAGTCCCAATGAAGCATAAGCTAAGAAATACAAACAACTCAATATGAAGAGCTTCAAGTCTAAAAAATGAAAAATGTTCAACATAAAAGGGCAACAAATACACAAGTTCCAAGTACAAAAAGAGTGCAACGCAGGGTCTAGCAACACGGTGACATGAACCAAAGTACAATATCAATTATTATTGTCAAAATAATAGCAAGCTCTAGTATTTATGGCGCAAAGCAAGTGCATTACACATGACATGATCAAGTGAACAACAATGCCATTAAAAACAAGTGAACAAGGCCATAGAAACAGTGAATAACAATTGTGCATGACCCATTAGGAGCAGGTTCATATGCAAGAAAAATGATCATGATAGCACAACATGGTAAAAGCGAGCAGCAGTTACAATACAAGACAAACTACAAGCAAGCACAAGCTCAACAACTCAAGTGTAAATAACAGTACAAGATGACCAGAACCAATATAGCCAGAGAATATGTGCAAAGCAAGGCAGGACAATAGTGAAGTACATTAGCTATGCTTAAGGCAATGAAAAATAAAATGACCATAAGTACTTAAGTTCATACAAACATATAGAAATGGCAAGCAACATAGGTGTTGCAGCAAAATGGCGTACACCAAAAACCAAAAATTCAAAATATGGCAGTGGAGACTCAATCAAGACCACACATTAATGGCTACAACATAAGCATGGCGAAGAAAGTACACAACAAGTAGCAAAGACCAGTGCAAATACATGAGGCACAAGGGCCATGCAGCAATTCAAAAGTGTTCAGGCCAAAATTGACAACACATAAGCAAATCATATGAACCAGAGCGTGAAAGTAAACATCAAGGCAGTGGATGCAGTAAAGCAATGTAGTCGTGGATATCAAGCAGTGACTAGGACAAAGAAGCGAGAGTGTAGCATCCGTTCAAATAGTCGAATGCAAGCATTTGTGCTTAACAGTAATGGTAAATCGAAAGAGGTAAAGACAGATTTTTTATTTCAAACAAGTATAGGAAGCATTTTTTAAATCAGATAAAACCAGAAAGCATCAAAAAAGTCAAAGCCAAGTCAAAACTTTCCAAAAATCAGTTTGAATAATATAGGAAAGTTTCAACAATGTTTCAATCAGCAAGGAGTACATACTAAATAGTTTCAGAAATATATTTAGCAAGAAGAACAATTCAAAATTTCCAAAAATCACTAAATACGCAAGGTTTATTTTTAGAAAGCTTGAAAATTTTCCAAATGCAAGTCCTAAGTCCAATTTCGAGAGAAATCAAAGAAAGCATTAAGGGTTTTCGAACCACCTTATAAATTGACACCCATCATTATAGGCTAAAACATCAAAACCTAGCAATTCAATCAAGCAATATATAAATTAAAAATCAAAGAACTCATAATTTCATTATTTTGATCATCACAAATCGTTCGACCAAGAAGTAACTGTAAATCAAAGCCATTTATGAATCAATTTCATTAGAGTTTTTAGAAGTCACAATTTGGAAGAGAATTATTAGGAGGTTGTTGGAGAATAAAAGAAAAGGAATCTGAAGTACGCGAAGCACAAATAAAAGGGACATGCTTGTTTTTATTAGAAAGTGTCTTGAGCATATTTTTTTAAAAACTAGGGATTTGTTTTAAGTGTTTTCTTTTTTAATTGTTCCAAAGTTTTCCATTTTTCTAGGAATTCTAGCTATAGGGTTTTGTAGTTACGGAAAATCTGATCTCTAGGATTAAGACTAGTGCAGGGTATTGAGCATATGATTAGAACAGTTGGGAGCAGGTGTCATAAGTTTATAGGGATTGTAAGCATAGAGATTGTTTTAAAACCTAGTAGAAACCTTGGGGAATGCAGTAGTCGGTAGGATTTTGCTGACGCTGGGTATTTCTATGTGTTATTTATTTTTCCGCACTTACTCTGATTATTATCTGTGTTGCTATTATTTATTACGCAGCGAAAAACTACAATAAACCCTATTCACCCCCTCTAGGGTTAATTTAGATCCTACAAGTTTTATCAAAGTAGGTATTTTTTAAATTTAAATTACTCTAGAGTCATTGATTTTTCAAATGGTGATCTTTTTTGTTGTCAATCTAACGAAAAATTTCCCGGTATAACTCCAACAATTTTTTATGGTGTAGATTTTTTTAATTGAAAATAAAAAATAGATTTTTTTTAATATCTGTTAATCCTGAATGTGGGAATACTATTGAAATGTTGGTGATATGTTAGATAAGAAAAATAAAATTATTAATGATCGTGCTATGAATATTATATTTTTATCTTAGTATTGATCAATTTAATCATATCTCTCACTGTTCAACTATATAGGAAATCTGGAATAGTCACGATGTGATGTATGGAAGAAAAGATAACATGAGCTCAGATCCCTTGAAAGCCAAGTCAAATTCAGAATTATGCTTGACAGGATTTACAGAAGATGACTTGGATGATGAAAACGATGGAGACGCAATAGATGATGAGCGTGGGGAATTTCCCTTTGAAGAATCAGTTCTTCTTTCTGATAAATTAACTAAAACTGTTGATAGTCTCAAACTGATGAATAAAAATTTGAAATTTGAAAATATTAAATTAAGCAACAAAAATCATGATTTGGAATTAAAACTTGAAAATGTTAAGAAGGTTGAAAACTTTGATTGCAAAAAAAGTTTAGATTTGTAATGAAAAGATTCAAAAGCTTGAAAAGAAAATTATGTTTTTAAAAACAAATGAGATTGAACTAAAAACTAAAAACATTTTATTGCAAAAGGAGTTGGATAGGTTTAAGAAGGCTAAAAATTTAAAGCATGAGATTATTGAAAAAGTAAACCTATTGAAAACTTAATTGATTTTGGATGAGCTTGAAAATGAAATCGAGAATGAAAAATCTCAAATCTAACAATTGTGTGACTTTTCAAAAGGAATATTTGAAATAAAAGAAAATTTCAAAACTCTTGAAAACGAAACGCGATTTTGAAAATAGCAAATCTAAAATTACTCGTATAAATCACGATTTGAAAAGGGAAATAGAAAAATTCAAGGAGTTTGAAAAATTGAAAATGAAAAGCAAAAATAATTTGAAACTGAGATTTCTGTGTCCAAGGATAAAATTAATATGCTTGAAAAATGGAAATATGGTTTTGAAACAAAATGATGTTGAAAAGAAAAAAATCGCTATTAATCGTTGTTTAAATTTAATTAAAGAAAATATTGATCTTTAATCTAAAATTCAATGAATTGAATCAACATTTGATAAATTTTCTAACGGGGAAAATTTATTGAATATGTTGTTGAAAAACAATTTTTTTTGTTGAGAATAAGGAAGGACTTGGTTTTGGTAAAATTAATCAAATTGAAAAACGAAATTCTAATGGTTTGAAATATTTCTCAAATAGCTTGGTTTATGATCAATTTGAAAATTTGAACTCTAATAGTTTTAATGGAATTTCTAAGTGCGTAATTTGTGGAAAATTTGGACATAAATAAGACAAATGCGTGTTTAGAAATAAAAACAATCTAATTAAACAAATGTGGGTCCCAAAGGAAATAAATGGGCTTAATTAAAACTAAACGTTTGGGTTCCTAAAGGTACATTGGCAAATGAAAATGGATTGTTATATAAAGGAGTTTGGGTACCAAAATGTGTAAACGAAGATAAGAGCGGTAAAATAGTTTTTGTTTGACCACTCGTGTTTTATAAAATGGATTGTTATATAAAATTAGATAACGAAGGAAGCTAAGGAACAAGTTTGCGAAGGAGAGATAAAATTCAAGTTGTTTCCATATTATTGTTCAATCATGTATTTTGTGTCCCTTATGATGATGAGTCAGAGGATCATTGGTTCACAACGATTATGGTAAGTCAGTATGATCTCTATACTCGTGTTTTATTTTTATTTTTTATGATTGATGATGATGTGTATTAATACTACCATAGTATTTTTGACATATCTTGAGCTTCCTAACTTCAAATTGCAAAACGCTTTATTTTCTTAAAATTATATTCAATTTTCTACAAATTTTATGTTTTGAGTATTTTCAGATTTTGAATTTAAATTGATGAAAAACTGCAATTCATTTGAGGTTTAATTTTTAGACCGGTTTCTGAACTTTTAAGAGCTCTATAGCATTTTAATCATATATTGAACACTATTATTTGGAATTCTAAAATTTTTGATGACCTGAAAAGTTAATAAAATTTCACGCATCTTTATTGTTTTGAGTTTCGGCTAGCTCTCCTTGGAAATACTTGAAAATTTGTACTCAATAAAGCGCACTACTTAAAAATTATTTTTGATAATTGTAATAATTTCATAGTTTTTGGCTTGGCTTGATTACTTTAATTTGGAAATCATTTGATATGTGTTGATATGTTGAATCTTATGAATCGTCGTATTTAGATTTGAATTTTGAAAATAAATCTCATCTGGTGATTAAGAATGAACTGCTATTGATTTGAATTATTGATCACCCCTTGTGTCTCGTAAAATTTTGTGAAAAAAAATTCTCTTGCTGGAATTTTGTTTTGATTTTCTAGTACTCTGATTGTGATGACCCCAAACCTCCACTAGGTGGAAGTAAGGAATAATCATATGGAATACAACATAAATATAACAATACACATCACTGATACAACATAGCAGAGGAAAAACCATAGAATAATAACATTATAGCAGCGGAAATATAATGTCATAAACCACAGAATCCCAACAGTCACAGAATTCCAAATTATTACATCAAGTTTGCAGAAATGGAAATAAGTTCCAACTCTCAAAATAAGCAATACGAAAGAAACAAGTCTAATGATTGAACTTAAAGATAGAAAAATGCAATAGAAGTAAATGATAGCTGTCCTCAAAGCTCCAAGTCATCACCTCTCCGCAAAAGCGAATCCAAGCAAAGATAATGAGCAACTCCAAGAAGACTCCAAGCAAAGAATGAACCTGTTTACTTGGCTGCCCGTGTAGAAAAGAGGACACCCGAGTTTGCAAAAAGGTGAAACAAACTACGGGTCAGTCGTGGGACTGGTATGAGAATTCATAACTAGTTTAGTAATAATAATATGACAAATCCAAAGACCATGCCGCTAATGCGGAACGGGTTTACTCAATGGATTGTCGTGCATAATTTAAAGTGTCAGAACGTACAACATCGCAATGTTTTTTAGAAAAATGGAATCACCATAAGACTCAAATCCCATTACACAATGCAACGCACACCAGAGGATAGAGTTTTCCCTTATGGTGATTAAACATGCTAAATACGGCAAATACGAGTTTAATATTATTTCTAGTGTATAATAAAAACATTTCAAAATAAATGTATCAATCCTAGGAAACATAGTACCCCATCCTACTATATCTCCATACTAGTAATACAATCAAAACCGTAGGGTCGTATTTGGAATTTGGATTTCCATCTGAGTCAAGGCTAGGGAGGAGATCCTTACCGATTCGAGACACTCTAGCAATGCCCCAGGATTGGTACTATGTCCAACCCTTGGATAGCGGCAGGGCCGGTCCACACTTACTTTTGTGGATTAGTTATGCCTGAACACACGCTTCCCAGTCCTTTTGGACCTATAATACGGCCAGTGGCGACCGCATAAACCGAGGCCTCGAACAATCCAACAACCACAATGAATAAATGCCAGCGCTGGTAGGTCCCTGGCACCACTCTAGCTAGAAAGAAACGTGTGCACTCCCTGCGTTCCCTTCTCCCGTTTTAGACTCCGCTGGTGTGTGAGGCTCGTGAAGTCACGTCATACACAAAGTTATGCCTAAACAGGCTATGCTTTGATCATCCCACAAGGCCTGCTTTTCAACAAGAAACCTTGATCATTGCATCTTAGTATGCCACACTGTCACTCCATACCATACCATTGCTTCTCCATCAATACATAAATGGGTGTTAAGTAGAGAATAAATTCTCCACCACCAATATTTATATATTAACAGAAAATCAACAATATGATAAATAACGAAGTACGATGTCAGACACACCATCCATTTAAACTTATGCTCTGGGTCTGAACGAAAGTCAAATCCGTTCAATCAACATGTTCGTTCGGACGACGATCATGACCTTGACTTGGGAGCAAATCAATTCAAAGCCTCAATCGCTGTCTTCTTGAGGGGAAGATTGACGGTCTTCATTAGTCGTCTTCTTCTTCAATTCTTATCGTCGGTTGATTATTTGGAATGAGATTAACTCGGCCTTTCCAAATAATCTTCGTATATATATATATAAATATATTGAACACTCTTCCTTATCGTTATTTCTAATTTATAACGATTATTTCCTATTTTATTTAATTAAAAATAATTAAATCTTTAATCAACTACGATTCAGATCAATGGCGATTTTGGCGCTGTTTTCAACCAATTTTGATTTTCACATATCTCAAAATCTAACCGTTGGATTTTGACGTATTATATATCGTTGGAAAGATTTTTCCAAGACGGTCCTAACGTTTTCAGTTTTGGGAAAATCCGACGGTTGGATCTTCCGGTATATTCGTTTAAAGATATGATTTCAAAACGCGAACTACCGCGCTTGATTCGATTAATTTTAATTATATTTATATATAAATAAATCGTTTGTTCTCATTCTTATGTACATTTTCATTCTCTTATCTTTTCATTTCTCCATTTACACGAAAATGTAATTTATAATTAACGATGAATCATTCCTTTTAATTTATTTCATATCCCTATAATTTACCTTAAAATGTAAATTATAATTCATCGTACTATTTATTCCCTTTCATCTTTCAATTATATTATGATTCTATTTACATATAAAATATTCATTCTCTTTTGAGTGCATTCATAATTTCAATTACATCTAAAATGTAATTTTATTTTACGATGTAATTTTATCTTACGATGTAGTTTTCCTTCCTAATTACATATAAAAACGAAATCTTTATTTACATGATACATCCTTATTTTATTTTATAAAATAAAAATGTAAACTATCATTTTTGCCACCTTCTTATTTTACTTACATTAAATAAAAGGTAAATTTCACCTACGGTGTAAATTCTTATATACATTACAAAAAAAAATGCAATCTTTTCCCTATGATGTGTTTCCTCTTTTTACATACATTAAAAATAATGTATATTTATCCTACGGTGTAAATTACCTCTTTTTTTTTAATTAACATTAAAATGATGTTCATTTTTCTATGGTATAAATCTTTTTTTTATAATTACATTATAAAATAATGTAAATTAACATACAGTGAAATCCCATTATACTACATTATAAAATAATGTAATTTAAACCTACCGCGTAATTCTCTTAATATTAACATTAAAGATAATGTTAATTCAATCCTACAGTGAAATCCTTTTATTTTAACATTGAAAATAATGTTAAATCATCCTATGGTGTAATTCCTTTATATTAACATTAAAATAAATGTAAATTATCATACGGTGTAGTTCTTTTTATTACATTATAAAATAATGTAAATTATCATACAGTTGAATTTCTTTTTTTATTAACATTATAAAATAATGTAACTTATTCTACGGTCAAATTCTTTAAATGTTAACATTATAAAATAATGTAACTTATTTTACGGTCAAATTCTTTAAATGTTAACATTATAAAATAATGTAACTTATTCTACGGTCAAATTCTTTAAATGTTAACATTATAAAATAATGTAACTTATTCTACGGTCAAATTCTTTAAATGTTAACATTATAAAATAATGTAACTTATTCTACGGTCAAATTCTTTAAATGTTAACATTATAAAATAATGTAACTTATTCTACGGTCAAATTCTTTAAATATTAACATTATAAAATAATGTTGCTTATTCTACGGTCAAATTCTTTAAATATTAACATTATAAAATAATGTAACTTGTTCTACGGTCAAATTCTTTAAATATTAACATTATAAAATAATGTAACTTATTCTACGGTCAAATTCTTTAAATATTAACATTATAAAATAATGTAACTTGTTCTACGGTCAAATTCTTTAAATATTAACATTATAAAATAATGTAACTTATTCTACGGTCAAATTCTTTAAATATTAACATTATAAAATAATGATAATGTCATACGGTGGATTTTCTTTTATTAACATTAGAAATAAATGTTACTCATCCTACGATGTAATTTCTTTTTTATTTATTTATAATATTAACATTGAAAAGGTTAATGACATCCTACGGTGTATTTTCATAATATTAACATTGAAAATGTTAATTACACATACGATGAAATAACTATTTAATTAACATTGAAAATGTTAATTTTTCATGCATTGTAAATTACTTATTATTAACACCAAGAATAATGTTAATTTCTCATACCATGTAAATTCTTATTTTTAACATTAACAAAAATGCTAAATTTGACATACGATGTAAATTCTTATTTTTAACATTAACAAAAACGTTAAATTTGACATACGATGTAAATTCTTATTTTTAACATTAACAAAAATGTTAAATTTGGCATACGATGTAAATTCTTATTTTTAACATTAACAAAAATGTTAAATTTGGCATACGATGTAAATTCTTATTTTTAACATTAACAAAAATGTTAAATTTGACATACGATGTAAATTATTATTTTTAACATTAACAAAAATGTTAAATTTGACATACGATGTAAATTCTTGTTTTTAACATTAACAAAAATGTTAAATTTGACATACGATGTAAATGCATCTTTTAATTACATAGAAAAATGTAGTTTTTTTATTCATGCGGTGAGAATTCTTATCTAAATAACATATAAAAATGTTATTTTACTTTACATCGCAAAATTCATTCTTTTACTTACAATGCAAAAATATTCACTTTTATGTTTACAATGTAAAGATATCAACTTTTCGTTTTGATAATGTAAAAATATCAACTTCTCTACTTTACAACGTAAAGATATTAATCTTTCTATTTTACAATGTAAAAATATTATCTCTTCTATTATACAATGCAAAAAGATTGTCTTTTTATTTACATCGTCGGATTTTCATCTTTTTGTTTTCAATATAAAAAGATTTGTCTTTTTATTTTAAGTATAAAAAGATCGTCTTTTTTTTTACTTATTTTTTTATTTATTTATTTACATGGTCAAATTTTCATCTTATTTTAATTTCACATAATAATATGTAAATTCCACCACAAGTCGCATTCCTATTTTATTTGCATCCCATAAAAAGTAAATTTTCATCACATCACATAACAGCAACATCCAACCATGACAACAAATCCAATTCCAATAATTAACATCAATGTAATTATAAGGTGATGTTTTAACTTGACATATGTAAAATCAACGTAGCGTGATTAAACAAATAACCATAATTAATTATAATTAATTATTAATTCAGGTTTCTTCCCTAAATTTCCAGATCTAATATCATGCAATTCAGATCTAACAACATACGGGGTGAACAATTCGGATCTATGTTCTAAATATCATAACATATTAGATCTACGGTTAACAATCATGCAAATAATAATTTAATAAATTAAATTAAATTTAAAAATAAAATTCTCACCGTGTTTGGTCAGAGAAGAAGATTCAGGTTCGAACAGATTTGATGTTCGAGTTCAAAACAATTGCGGATCTGGGACAATTCTAATGCAAATTCATAGGAAAAATCAAAATCAGCTTTTTACAACTGGCTGTGTAACGCTTAAAAGCGTGGGGAAATCTGAAATAAAATCTACCTTAAAACGTTCAAAACTTCAAATTCGATTTTCTGGAGTTGTAGTTGACGAAACGACGATCCGTTTGTTGGAGAAGGACCGGCTAGGAGAGGGCTATCTTCACCTGGAATTGGAGGAGGTGCGGCTCAACATGGGTGGCGCGGTGGGGGCGCAAAGGCCGCCGCTTTAGAGGGGTATGGTGGCTTCGACAGGGCACGGTTTGAGGTGATTCTTGTCGGAGAAGAAAGAGCTCGGGAAGAGCTTCGAAACGAGTACTCACACGCTAAATTTCATTGAAAACTGAGAGAGAAAACTGAGAATGAAGTTTTGAAGAGTGGTGGGTTCAAGTGGCGGCTGAAATGAGAAGAGGAAGGACGATGAACAGTGAATTTCGGGTTTTATAATATTATTTAGGTTTTCCTAATCATTATTTAATAATTTAATTAGCCCGTTAAGGCCCGTTTTGGTCCGAACTCCGATTTAGGCCTGCTTACTGTCGTTCTTAGGGTTTTGAGGCCTTCTGAACGCAATGGAACATGTCACAGGACCCAATTCCGAAATTTATTATGAGTTTTGGAATAATTATATTATTTTATTAATATTTTAATGTATATCGTACATGAAAATTCACCGAGGTCACAAATTAACTTCAAAAATTCTCAAAAAATATATTTAGCTATGTTTTGATGCTGTGGACCTATGAAAATTAATTTCGTTTGATTCTGAGCCCGTATGGATTTTTAATGAATTTTTAAAGTCAAAAATTTGCTCGTTTACATTGAAAAATCAATTATAATTATATTTTAATTCTAAAAATTACCAAAAAATCATTTTTAGCTTTGTTTTGATGATACAAATCCAAAAAAATTTATTTCATTGAATTCTGAGACTTTTTGAAAAATGGCTATTTTTCAGTCAATTAATTTTGACCGAAACTGACTAAATACTGTTTCTTTTGCCACGCTCACGTACTAGCTTGGAAAATTCTAAAATTTGAAACCTAGCAATAATTTAATATTCCGAATCCAACAAAAGTGGTTTCGTCAGAAACGGACACTGTTTGAAAAATCACTATTTTCTATGGCTATATATTTTATATTAAAAATACATTTTTAAACAAATAATTTTCGAAACTCCAAATACATAAGTGTTTATACTTTTTAAATGCAGAAACGTCATTCCGGACTCAATGGAAGTGGTTTCGAGCTCAAGTTCCTTCGTATGTAAAAAGTAGCATTATTGACCTATGCAAATTACCTAGCGACCTTCTAAAAATTGAATTGGCCATAACTTTTGATTTCCGCTATGAAATTTCGATTTTTCGGATTCGTTGGAAAGATATATTTAAATAGATTCTAATATTTTTGGTTTCACTAAAATCCGTTAAATTTTGCGTCCTGTACGGTCAGTCAAAGTTCAAGCTTGACTTTTCAAACTACCGCGCTATTTCTAACTCTTTTTATAATTAAAATTAATTTATTCATTCTAACTTCGATTTGAACCAAATTTGTGATCATTATTATTTAAAATAGATTATTCTAAATATCAAAACTCATTTAAAATTACTTAAAATAAATTTTAAATTGGCCCCAAAATTCAGGGTTGTTACAATCTCCCCCACTTAAGAACTTTTCGTCCTCGAAAAGGAAAAGAGAAATAGAAGAGTAGGAACTAACCTAGAGAACGTAGAATGTTTTAATTTCTAACTTCTTAACCGTGTTGCTGGAAATAAAGCTCCTCAGTTCCAGTAGCGTCTTGCCTCCTTGCTCCAGCTCTACTAGTTCTAGCGGCCCGAGTACCCTTTTTAGTTAGTTCTGTACGATCAAGGGAAGAGTCAGAACAACTGTAATGGTGGTTCTAAGAGATAGAAAAGATCGAAGGATGAATGAAAAGTTGACGAAAGTGACTGGCTATTATGTATCACATGAAATGTCCGCCATAGAATATTGTGATTCTATGTAAACGAATTTGCTATAAATATGTTATATTCCAAAGCTAAGTTTAACCAAAGCTCTGATACCAACTGTGATGACCCCAAACCTCCACTAGGTGGAAGTAAGGAATAATCATATGGAATACAACATAAATATAACAATACACATCACTTATACAACATAGTAGAGGAAAAACCATAGAATAATAACATTATAGCAGCGGAAATATAATGTCATAAACCACAGAATACCAACAGTCACAGAATTCCAAATTATTACATCAAATTTGCAGAAATGGAAATAAGTTCCAACTCTCAAAATAAGCAATACGAAAGAAACAAGTCTAATGACTGAACTTAAAGATAGAAAAATGCAATAGAAGTAAATGATAGCTGTCCTCAAAGCTCCAAGTCATCACCTCTCCGCAAAAGCAAATCCAAGCAAAGATAATGAGCAACTCCAAGAAGACTCCAAGCAAAGAATGAACCTGTTTACTTGGCTGCCCATGTAGAAAAGAGGGCACCCGAGTTTGCAAAAAGGTGAAACAAACTACGGGTCAGTCGTGGGACTGGTATGAGAATTCATAACTAGTTTAGTAATAATAATATGACAAATCCAAAGACCACGCCGCTAATGCGGAACGGGTTTACTCAATGGATTGTCGTGCATAATTTAAAGTGTCAGAACGTACAACATCGCAATGTTTTTTAGAAAAATGGAATCACCATAAGACTCAAATCCCATCACACAATGCAACGCACACCAGAGGATAGAGTTTTCCCTTATGGTGATTAAACATGCTAAATACGGCAAATACGAGTTTAATATTATTTCTATTGTATAATAAAAACATTTCAAAATAAATGTATCAATCCTAGGAAACATAGTACCCCATCCTACTATATCTCCATACTAGTAATACAATCAAAACCGTAGGGTCGTATTTGGAATTTGGATTTCCATCTGAGTCAAGGCTAGGGAGGAGATCCTTACCGATTCGAGACACTCTAGCAATGCCCCAGGATTGGTACTCTGTCCAACCCTTGGATAGCTGCAGGGCCGGTCCACACTTACTTTTGTGGATTAGTTATGCCTGAACACACGCTTCCCGGTCCTTTTGGACCTATAATACGGCCAGTGGCGACCGCATAAACCGAGGCCTCGAACAATCCAACAACCACAATGAATAAATGCCAGCGCTGGTAGGTCCCTGGCACCACTCTAGCTAGAAAGAAACGTGTGCACTCCCTGCATTCCCTTCTCCCGTTTTAGACTCCGCCGATGTGTGAGGCTCGTGAAGTCACGTCATACACAAAGCTATGCCTAAACAGGCTATGCTTTGATCATCCCACAAGGCCTGCTTTTCAACAAGAAACCTTAATCATTGCATCTTAGTATGCCACACTGTCACTCCATACCATACCATTGCTTCTCCATCAATACATAAATGGGTGTTACGTAGAGAATAAATTCTCCACCACCAATATTTATATATTAACAGAAAATCAACAATATGATAAATAACGAAGTACGATGTCAGACACACCATCCATTTAAACTTATGCTCTGGGTCTGAACGAAAGTCAAATCCGTTCAATCAACATGTTCGTTCGGACGACGATCATGACCTTGACTTGGGAGCAAATCAATTCAAAGCCTCAATCGCTGTCTTCCTGAGGGGAAGATTGACGGTCTTCATTAGTCGTCTTCTTCTTCAATTCTTATCGTCGGTTGATTATTTGGAATGAGATTAACTCGGCCTTTCCAAATAATCTTCGTATATATATATAAATATATTGAAAACTCTTCCTTATCGTTATTTCTAATTTATAACGATTATTTCCTATTTTATTTAATTAAAAATAATTAAATCTTTAATCAACTACGATTCAGATCAATGGCGATTTTGGCGCTGTTTTCAACCAATTTTGATTTTCACATATCTCAAAATCTAACCGTTGGATTTTGGCGTATTATATATCGTTGGAAAGATTTTTCCAAGACGGTACTAACGTTTTCAGTTTTGGGAAAATCCGACAGTTGGATCTTCCGGTATATTCGTTTAAAGATATGATTTCAAAACGCGAACTACCGCGCTTGATTCGATTAATTTTAATTATATTTATATATAAATATATAAATAAATTGTTTGTTCTCATTCTTATGTACATTTTCATTCTCTTATCTTTTCATTTCTCCATTTACACGAAAATGTAATTTATAATTAGATGATGAATCATTCCTTTTAATTTATTTCATATCCCTATAATTTACCTTAAAATGTAAATTATAATTCATCGTACTATTTATTCCCTTTCATCTTTCAATTATATTATGATTCTATTTACATATAAAATATTCATTCTCTTTTGAGTGCATTCATAATTTCAATTACATCTAAAATGTAATTTTATTTCACGATGTAATTTTATCTTACGATGTAGTTTTCCTTCCTAATTACATATAAAAAAGAAATCTTTATTTACATGATACATCCTTATTTTATTTTATAAAATAAAAATGTAAACTATCATTTTTGCCACCTTCTTATTTTACTTACATTAAATAAAAGGTAAATTTCACCTACAGTGTAAATTCTTATATACATTACAAAAAAAAAAATGCAATCTTTTCCCTATGATGTGTTTCCTCTTTTTACATACATTAAAAATAATGTATATTTATCCTATGGTGTAAATTACCTCTTTTTTTTAATTAACATTAAAATGATGTTCATTTTTCTATGGTATAAATCTTTTTTTTATAATTACATTATAAAATAATGTAAATTAACATACAGTGAAATCTCATTATACTACATTATAAAATAATGTAATTTAAACCTACCGCGTAATTCTCTTAATATTAACATTAAAGATAATGTTAATTCAATCCTACAGTGAAATCCTTTTATTTTAACATTGAAAATAATGTTAAATCATCATATGGTGTAATTCCTTTATATTAACATTAAAATAAATGTAAATTATCATACGGTGTAGTTCTTTTTATTACATTATAAAATAATGTAAATTATCATACAGTTGAATTTCTTTTTTTATTAACATTATAAAATAATGTAACTTATTCTATGGTCAAATTCTTTAAATATTAACATTATAAAATAATGTAACTTATTTTACGGTCAAATTCTTTAAATATTAACATTATAAAATAATGTAACTTATTCTACGGTCAAATTCTTTAAATGTTAACATTATAAAATAATGTAACTTATTCTACGGTCAAATTCTTTAAATATTAACACTATAAAATAATGTAACTTATTCTACGGTCAAATTCTTTAAATATTAACAATAATGTAACTTATTCTACGGTCAAATTCTTTAAATGTTAACATTATAAAATAATGTAACTTATTCTACGGTCAAATTCTTTAAATGTTAACATTATAAAATAATGTAACTTATTCTACGGTCAAATTCTTTAAATGTTAACATTATAAAATAATGTAACTTATTCTACGGTCAAATTCTTTAAATATTAACATTATAAAATAATGTTGCTTATTCTACGGTCAAATTCTTTAAATATTAACATTATAAAATAATGTAACTTGTTCTACGGTCAAATTCTTTAAATATTAACATTATAAAATAATGTAACTTATTCTACGGTCAAATTCTTTAAATATTAACATTATAAAATAATGTAACTTATTCTACGGTCAAATTCTTTAAATATTAACATTATAAAATAATGATAATGTCATACGGTGGGTTTTCTTTTATTAACATTAGAAATAAATGTTACTCATCCTACGTTGTAATTTCTTTTTTATTTATTTATAATATTAACATTGAAAAGGTTAATGACATCCTACGGTGTATTTTCATAATATTAACATTGAAAATGTTAATTACACATACGATGAAATAACTATTTAATTAACATTGAAAATGTTAATTTTTCATGCATTGTAAATTACTTATTATTAACACCAAGAATAATGTTAATTTCTCATACCATGTAAATTCTTATTTTTAACATTAACAAAAATGCTAAATTTGACATACGATGTAAATTCTTATTTTTAACATTAACAAAAATGTTAAATTTGACATACGATGTATATTCTTATTTTTAACATTAACAAAAATGTTAAATTTGACATACGATGTAAATTCTTATTTTTAACATTAACAAAAATGTTAAATTTGACATACGATGTAAATTCTTATTTTTAACATTAACAAAAATGTTAAATTTGACATACGATGTAAATTCTTGTTTTTAACATTAACAAAAATGTTAAATTTGACTTACGATGTAAATGCATCTTTTAATTACATAGAAAAATGTAGTTTTTTTATTCATGCGGTGAGAATTCTTATCTAAATAACATATAAAAATGTTATTTTACTTTACATCGCAAAATTCATTCTTTTACTTACAATGCAAAAATATTCACTTTTATGTTTACAATGTAAAGATATCAACTTTTCGTTTTGATAATGTAAAAATATCAACTTCTCTACTTTACAACGTAAAGATATTAATCTTTCTATTTTACAATGTAAAAATATTATCTCTTCTATTATACAATGCAAAAAGATTGTCTTTTTATTTACATCGTCGGATTTTCATCTTTTTGTTTTCAATATAAAAAGATTTGTCTTTTTATTTTAAGTATAAAAAGATCGTCTTTTTTTTTACTTTTTTTTTATTTATTTATTTACATGGTCAAATTTTCATCTTATTTTAATTTCACATAATAATATGTAAATTCCACCACAAGTCGCATTCCTATTTTATTTGCATCCCATAAAAAGTAAATTTTCATCACATCACATAACAGCAACATCCAACCATGACAACAAATCCAATTCCAATAATTAACATCAATGTAATTATAAGGTGATGTTTTAACTTGACATATGTAAAATCAACGTAGCGTGATTAAACAAATAACCATAATTAATTATAATTAATTATTAATTCAGGTTTCTTCCCTAAATTTTCAGATCTAATATCATGCAATTCAGATCTAACAACATACGGGGTGAACAATTCGGATCTATGTTCTAAATATTATAACATATTAGATCTACGGTTAACAATCATGCAAATAATAATTTAATAAATTAAATTAAATTAAATTAAATTTAAAAATAAAATTCTCACCGTGTTTGGTCAGAGAAGAAGATTCAGGTTCGAACAGATTTGATGTTCGAGTTCAAAACAATTGCGGATCTGGGACAATTCTAATGCAAATTCATAGGAAAAATCAAAATCAGCTTTTTACAACTGGCTGTGTAACGCTTAAAAGCGTGGGGAAATCTGAAATAAAATCTACCTTAGAACGTTCAAAACTTCAAATTCGATTTTCTGGAGTTGTAGTTGACGAAACGACGAGCCGTTTGTTGGAGAAGGACCGGCTAGGAGAGGGCTATCTTCACCTGGAATTGGAGGAGGTGCGGCTCAACATGGGTGGCGCGGTGGGGGCGCAAAGGCCGCCGCTTTGGAGGGGTATGGTGGCTTCGACAGGGCACGGTTTGAGGTGATTCTTGTTGGAGAAGAAAGAGCTCGGGAAGAGCTTCGAAACGAGTACTCACACGCTAAATTTCGTTGTTGAAAAATGAGAGAGAAAACTGAGAATGAAGTTTTGAAGAGTGGTGGGTTCAAGTGGCGGCTGAAATGAGAAGAGGAAGGACATGAACAGTAAATTTCGGGTTTTATAATATTATTTAGGTTTTCCTAATCATTATTTAATAATTTAATTAGCCCGTTAAGGCCCGTTTTGGTCCGAACTCCGATTTAGGCCTGCTTACTGTCGTTCTTAGGGTTTTGAGGCCTTCTGAACGCAATGGAACATGTTACAAGACCCAATTCCGAAATTTATTATGAGTTTTGGAATAATTATATTATTTTATTAATATTTTAATGTATACCGTACATGAAAATTCACCGAGGTCACAAATTAACTTCAAAAATTCTCAAAAAATATATTTAGCTATGTTTTGATGCTGTGGACCTATGAAAATTAATTTCGTTTGATTCTGAGCCCGTGTGGATTTTTAATGAATTTTTAAAGTCAAAATTTTGCCCGTTTACATTGAAAAATCAATTATAATTATATTTTAATTCTAAAAATTACCAAAAAATAATTTTTAGCTTTGTTTTGATGATACAAATCCAACAAAATTTATTTCGTTGAATTCTGAGACTTTTTGAAAAATGGCTATTTTTCAGTCAATTAATTTTGACCGAAACTGACTAAATACTGTTTCTTTTGCCACGCTCACGTACTAGCTTGGAAAATTCTAAAATTTAAAACCTAGCAATAATTTAATATTCCGGATCCAACAAAAGTGGTTTCGTCAGAAACGGACACTGTTTGAAAAATCACTATTTTCTATAGCTATATATTTTATATTAAAAATACATTTTTAAACAAATATTTTTCGAAACTCCAAATACACAAGTGTTTATACTTTTTAAATGCAGAAAAGTCATTCCGGACTCAATGGAAGTGGTTTCGAGCTCAAGTTCCTTCGTATGTAAAAAGTAGCATTATTGACCTATGCAAATTACCTAGCGACCTTCTAAAAATTGAATTGGCCATAACTTTTGATTTCCGCTATGAAATTTCGATTTTTCGGATTCGTTGGAAAGATATATTTAAATATATTCTAATATTTTTGGTTTCACTAAAATTCGTTAAATTTTGCGTCCTGTACGGTCAGTCAAAATTCAAGTTTGACTTTTCAAACTACCGCGCTATTTCTAACTCTTTTTATAATTAAAATTAATTTATTCATTCTAACTTCGATTTGAACCAAATTTGTGATCATTATTATTTAAAATAGATTATTCTAAATATCAAAACTCATTTAAAATTACTTAAAATAAATTTTAAATTGGCCCCAAAATTCAGGGTTGTTACACTGATAAAAGGAATTGAATTGTTAAAAGTATTTGGACTGAATGACTACAAGATATGTTTAAAAATCAATGTCTAGACTTCATTGATTTTTATAGGCAATCTGAATTACAAGTGGATTTTAAAATTGTCTAGGAGCAATCAATTTAAGAAGTATTAGATAATTTCACATTCTACTGGTTGATTTTTGAAACTGATTTTCAACTTGCATAGTATTCAAAAAAACCACTTGAAATTGATATTTTTAACTCTAAAATCATTTTTGATTATTTATTCAAAAATCAAATGACTAACCAATTAGATCATTTTGGAACCCATTAAAAAATATTTTTGGATTTTTGAAATTGTGAGGTGTAGTGACTATAGTATATATTTCATAATAAGAGGAGATATTATTTAAATTCTCATGACGATTGGATGTAAGGACCAAAAACTACCCCAGTCTCCGAGGAGAAGAGGAAGAATGGGTTGCCTTGAGGACAAGACGAATCAGAACACAAACAGAAGAAGAACGTTTAATTGCTTATTACAACAATTTCATCAGAATACAAGAATATATAGAGTATGAATAAATATTACACATTTACTAAATATGAAGAGACCCGAACTTCCCCGGTCTCCGAAGAGAAGAGAAAGAACGAATTACTTTGAGGACAAGCCACATCAGGACGCAAACAGAAGAACATTTCATTGCCTATTACAACTATTCCATCAGATTACAAGAATATACGGAGTATAAATCAATATTACACATTATAAAATATTAGAGATTACAATACATTACATAGCAGCGGAAAATAATACAATACACAACTAGAAGTAATACATGGATACAGAGCTTTCCGAGTATCGTTCCAGGTGTAAATCAGGATCCTGTGAATATAAATCTGCAAAACCAAAACTACTAGTTGCCCGTGTCAAAATAAGGGCACCCAGAGTTTAGGTTAAAACAATAAACTTCAGGTCAGTCATGTGATTGGTGTGAGAACTAAAACAGTTATTAATCTTTATTTTAAAGTTAGGTAAATCAAGGGACCATGCCGTATAACACGGAACGGGTTTCCTTCCAAGAATACCAGTGCATAAAACAAACAGCGCAATGCTAAATAAAGAAAAATGAAGCTATTATAAGACCCAGGTCCCATCACACAATGCAACGCAAGCCGGAGGATAGGGTTTTTACCTTATAATAGCCAAAGAATGCTTAATACGCTAAATTTCATCTTTTGATTCTTAATCAGACTCCAACCGTAAATTAGTAAGAGAACGATTCCCTAAGTATTAACCCTGAAGGCTGAAACCAACATCAGACCAATACCCAGGAAACCACCCATCTTAGCTCGTTTCCAGTTAGTTTCTGATTTTATATACAATCATAAATATCAATCATAGGCGGCATGAATGTCCCATACCACTATGTCGCCATATATAGGTATACAATCAAAACCGCAATTGTCACGTATTGGAAGTTGGATTTCCATCTGTGAACCGAGGTAAGGGATCGTCCTCTAACGATTCGAGACGATCTAGCCCGCCCCTCAGGCAAGTACTCAGTCAAGCCTTTGGATCGTCAGGGCCGGTCCACCGATGTGGATTAAAATGCCTGAACACTGCGTTTCCCCGCCCTTTGGGACGTAAATGAGCCAACGAATGACTCCATCGGCTTCACATAGTCACCGATATATCCGAGGCGCCTCGCAGCAGCAACAACCACATAAGTCAAACTCATTAGGGCATGTAAAACCACTGATGCCACTTCTAACTAGAAAGAAACGCATGTCCTCCCTGAGGTCCTTCTCCCGTTTCTGGTTCACAACCGGGGTGTGAGGCTCACGAATCAACGCTACACAAAGCTATGCCACACAGGCCGTGCTTTGATCATCAACCACAAGACTTTGCTTTTCAACAGAAGCCTTGATCAATTTGCATCTTCGCATGCCGCACAGGCAAACCACTCCATGCAACCGATATCCATCAATCACACAGAATGATATCCAAATTCAGACACACAGTCCATCTACAAGTCCGTTCTGGGTCTGAACGAAACCGGAGGCACCTTGTACCTCGCATATCCATCGATCTCCAAGTACGTCTGGACGACCACTAACTGATTCCCTCCTCTTGGGTGTACGGACCAATCAAGATCATCAGTAATCACCCAAACGATGTGAAGACCTCCAGTCTTCAACCACCGTCTTCCTCTTCGACACCACGTCGAATCAGTTATTCAGAATGGGATAAAACTGGTCTTTCTGAATAACTCGCGTATATAATAAACAAGTGTTACACAAACACAACATATGCCTCATTCCAATTCATTAGTCACTGACCATAAATTAGCAAGAGGACAATTCCCCAAATATTAACCCGAAGGCCGAAACCAACATCAGATCAATACCCAGGAAACCATTCAACTTAACTAACCTCCAGTTAGTTTCTAAATTTCTTAACTCCGTTGGGCCTAAGAACAGTATTATTAAAGATACCATTCACGACAACCCAAATCACATTCCATTAATTATCGGGTTAAAGAACAAATGTTATTTAAAACACCGTTCACGATAAACCCAAAAATCAATTTCAATTCAATTCCAATTAAATATTATTTAATTGGTATACTTCATTAAATCCAAATAAAAAGATTTAATTATTTTCTCAACTGGGTTTAAGGAAAGTGTTAATGAAGACACCATCCACGACAAACCCAAATCGCATTTGATATTAAATACAAGGCTTTGAATAGAAAATATATCGGCTTATATTCAATATCAAATTCTATGACCAATAAATATCGTATTGGAATAAAGATATCAATATATCTTTTAAATTCCCAGAACAATATCTGTACAATCACGAAATCCAACATCGAAATATTCCAAAGACAATTTCGATTCAAATCCATTCCAATTCAATTATTGGAAATTCTGGTTATTTTCAAAACCATTTCAAATCCAATTTATTTGTTTTAAAAATAAATGAATTACTATTCTAGTTCAAATCTGGTTCATTTTGATAAAAGTCTATTTTTATCTTTTCAAATATGGAGTTTTTCATCCCAATTCTTCACAAATCATTTCTTATGATTTTACACAAATTATTACTATTTTTAATAATTTTATCAAGGCCCGTACATTCGATTTCCATCAACGGCCATCGAACTGCATTTACAGCGACCTTTTCCAAATTTGATTTGGATATAATTCCAAATCCAACCGTTTGATTTCAAATCTCTAATATTAGTTAGAAAGCTCTTTTCGATACAAACCCAACGGTTCCGGTTTTAGGAGAATCCGACGGTCGGATCTCCCGTAATATCTATTCGAAGTCAATGGTCGAAATTCGCGAACTGCCGCAGTGCGGCGCGTTCTATTCACACCATTATATATATAATATATATTATGTATATTTCGTCGCTATCCTTTTTAAAACGTATTTTATAAATCGTTTTAAATTCATTTTCAAAACGATTTCAACTTCCTTTCCAAATTCAAATCAAAATCGAATATTTCAATATAAATTCATTTTAATTTCATTTCAAATCGATTTCAATTCAATTTCAATTTAATTCGAATTTCAATTCATTCCAATTTCAAATACATTCAATTTAATTTGAATTTCAATTCATTTCAGTTTAATTCGAATTTCAAATCTATTCAATTTAATTCGAATTTTGAAATCACTTTCAATATTCATTGAAAAATGAATAAAATAGATATAAATATCGTTCACGTCAAAATGGCGTCAATCTAATTAACACGGCTTTTATTCAACACATGAATGTTTATTATATTCAACACATGAATATTTTTCAATTCAACACCTGAATTTATTTTCTATTCAACACATGAATTTATTTTCTATATTGGAATGAGGCCCAATCAATTACCATATAATGTTAATTATATGGATTTTCTACAACACATGTATATAATAGCAATGATAAATAATCAACCATCATCCAGAGTGCACCACACAACTGCATAAGCATTAAATATAAATATTTAACGCTTATAACAGCCTGTCAATCAATCTATCGACATACAACTAATTATTGGAATTAGTGTATGGCATATATCATCCCAATACCCGTGTGGGGTTTCAATCAAACAAACACAGATTTTATTTGTGCAGTTGGGCGATGTGTAAAATTTATCGTCCCAATCAATATCAATCAAATCAGTGTATATAAAAAAATCCTAGATTTGTTTATCAATATTTATTTTATATACACGTTAAAAATCATATTTTTAACTATATAATATTTTATTTCTTTTCACATCACACAATCAAATTTCACAACACAACAACCAAACAAACAAGTCATCCATGGTCTGTGGACGACGGATGTCGGGTGCTACTAAACACCATCTGCATCCTAGTATATAATTCAACTAGAAATAAATTTAAAAGGGAGGAGTTCTCACCAACTAGCTAAACCAAACGCCGCGACTCTTCATATGTAGAAAATCTTTGTCGTGCTTGCCTTTTGTCATTTTCGTCGCCCGTGTTCACTATATATATAAAAATCACATAGTTTTATTTCACTTTCAAGATGATAAAAATAGCATCTTTAACACGATGTTTTCATTATAAAGATTATATTTTGTTAACGCTACTTCATATATATAAAAATCGAATTTTTATCGCTACTTCATATATGTAAAAATCGAATTTTCATCGCTACTTCATATGTATAGAAATAGAATTTTTATCGTTACTTCATATATAAAAAATCTCGCCTTTCTATAATTAAAAATATCGCCTTTCCTTATATAAAAATATCGCCTTTTCTTATATAAAAATATCGCCTTTTCTTATATAAAAATATCGCCTTTTTTTATATAAAAATCTCGCCTTTTCTATATAAAAATCTATTCTTTGTATTGATAAAAATGAAATCTTTTCTTTGATAAAAATGAAATCTTTTCTTTGATAAAAATGAAATCTTTTCCTTGATAAAAATGAAATCTTTTCTTTGATAAAAATGAAATCTTTTCCTTTTAAAATTTTCAGATCTTAACAATAATGCTCTAGATAGGAACTGATTTTTATTTTACTTAAAATGGATTACATTAATTAAATATGAGTAAATAAATAAAAATCATCAAAGAAAAAACTTACAGGTTGAAATGGGGGAGGGGATGACGCTCTGAGGTGGCGGCGAGGCGAGGTGGAGGGCGGTGACTGCTCCAGTGGGCGGCGCAGGTGAAATCATGGCGGTTCCGGGCTTGGGTGACGTGCTGATTTGGGCACGAGGGGTGCGGTTTTCGTGTTGGCTGAGGGTGAAGGAGGAGAGGGGAAGCAGAGATCGACGGAGGGGGGTGCGCGCCCGTCGGTGGTGGCGGCTGATTAGGGCACGCGCGGTTTTTTTTTTGTTTGTTTTTTTTTCCTTTTATTTCAGTTCGATTTGAACGATAGAAGAAGAGGGGTTGACTGAGTCCAACATGGAAAGGAGGAAAAGGGGGTTAAGAAGAGAAGGGTATATTTTTAATTTATATATTTTATTATTTTTAATTTCAAAAAGCAACTATTTATTTCGAACTCGAAATCGAACCCACCGACTGTCGCCCCTAGCTGATTACCCCCATCCGGAACGCAATGGGATATGTATCGTAAGCTGATTCGATCATTTCAATCAGTTTTAGTCAAAATCAAAATATAACTTTATATATTGAATTTGAATGCACATTTTATTTTACCGGGGCCACATACTAACTAGAAAAATTCCCGAAAAATATTTTCTAACTTCGAATTGGCGATACGGTCCTAAAAAACTAATTTCATTGAATTCTGAGACTATTTGAAAAATGGCCATTTTCCAATCGATTAAAATCAACTGAAACTGGTCAAACGCGTTTTCCTTTGCCACGCTAACATATTGATTCGAAAAATTATGAATTTTGGAATCTAGCAATAACCTGACATCACTGATCCAACAAAAGTGGCTTCGTCGAAAACCGAGGTCGTTTGCAAAATTTCCATTTTTAAGGGCTAGAATTCCATAGCGACTATTCTGAAATTTCAACTGGGCATAACTTTTTATCCCCGCTATGAAATTTCAATTTTTCGGATTCGTTGGAAAGATATTATCAATTAGATTCAAATATATTTGGTTTCACTAAAATCTGGTTTATTTTGCACCCAGTACATTCATTTGAACTTTGAAATCGAATTATCGAACTACGACGCCATTTTCAATTCCTTTTATAATTATAAATATTTATTTATATTCTAACGTCGAGCTATATAAATATATACGTTCTATTCTATTCAAAATAAATTTCTCATCGTTATTATTTAAAATAATTCATTTTAAATATTCAAAATTCAATAAAATTGCCAAAATAAAAATTTTAAATTGGCTCGGATTTTCGGGTTATTACAATCTCCCCTACTTAAAACTTTTCGTCCCCGAAAAGGAACGAAGCCGAAAGTTGTTTAACTAATCAACTCAACTTTCATTTTTTTTATTACGGCTTAAGTTCTTCAACTTTTCAGTTTTTGAGACTTTTCAATTTTTTCAAAAATTTGGCTAACAGCCTAAATTTTCGAAAAATTTCGCCGTAACCTCCCCTACACCGGGGACTTCAGGATATTTCATATAGCCTCCCATGGCCTTCTTCAATCCAAAAGAAAAAGAAAAAGCCAAGTGGCTAGCCAATCGGCTCATAAAATCATCCAAAACCCTATAAATACAATAAACATGTACCTATTTGTCGGGCAAACAATTTTGTTCTTCTGCTCTAGCCTCCTTGCTATGACCTGTTCAATGTAAGTACACATATCTATATGCAAATGTGACTAATTTTCAATACAACTCACTATTTGGTTCAATTTGGCTAAAGGTTCAACATTTTAATTAATCAAACTATAATCAAACAACACAACCATCAATCTATTAGTTGATTATCATTTCAAATTCATAACTTTGATATATAGTCAAAAATCACATTTTTGATGCCAAATCACAACAATTAGCCCTATCTAATTTTGGTTCTCACACCAGTCAATAGGAAATATATAGAAATCCCACTTTCGAAACTCGAACACAAGTGCTGATGATGACATGCCATCATCAGAACCATCTCCGGGCGACTAGAGCGTAATTCTATATCCATCCAGTATATTAAAACTTCAAATACACGCGGATCAGACATATATGCAAAATTTATATATACTGGATTGTCCAAATTCAAATATAATAAATAATAAAATACGTATAATTGAATTCAAATTTTCAAAACAAAAATTGTTTTGATTTTAAAAATATACTCTTCATACTCGTTCTAGGATACTACTGATCCCATCTCTAACGAGTCATTCTCATTGGATATTATTAAACCAATCTCTAATGAATTCTTTCGTATGGTTCTAATGTGTCTTATTCTCTAAGCTTTGTAAACCAAAGCTCTGAGACCGAATGAAGCGACCCGAACTTCCCCGGTCTCCGAAGAGAAGAGAAAGAACGAATTACTTTTAGGACAAGCCACATCAAGACGCAAACAGAAGAACATTTCGTTGCTTATTACAACTATTCCATCAGATTACATGAATATATAGAGTATAAATCAATATTACACATTATAAAATACCAGAGATTACAATACATTACATAGCAGTGGAAAATAATACAATACACAACTAGAAGTAATACACGGATACAGAGCTTTCCGAGTATCGTTCCAGCTGTAAATCAGGATCCTATGAATATAAATCTGCAAAACCAAAACTACTAGCTGCCTGTGTCAAAATAAGGGCACCCAGAGTTTAGGTTAAAACAATAAATTCCAGCTCAGTCATGTGACTGGTGTGAGAACTAAAACAGTTATTAATCTTTATTTTAAAGTAAGGTAAATCAAGGGACCACGTCGTATAACACGGAACGGGTTTCCTCCCAAGAATACCTGTGCATAAAACAAATAAGGCAATGCTAAATAAAGAAAAATGAACCTATTATAAGAGCAAGGTCCCATCACACAATGCAACGCAAGCTGGAGGATAGGGTTTTTAACTTATAATAGCCAAAGAATGCTTGGTACGCTAAATTTCATCTTTTGATTCTTAATCAGGCTCCAATCGTAAATTAGTAAGAGAACGATTCCCTAAGTATTAACCCCGAAGGCCGAAACCAACATCAGACCAATACCCAGGAAACCACCCATCTTAGCTCGTTTCCAGTTAGTTTCTAATTTTATATACAATCATAAATATCAATCATAGGCACATGAATGTCCCATACCACTATGTCGCCATATATAGGTATACAATAGAAACCGCATTGTCACGTATTGGAAGTTGGATTTACATCAGTAAACCAAGGCAAGGGATCGTCCTCTACCGATTCGAGACGCTCTAGCCCGTCCCTCAGGCAAGCACTCAGTCAAGCCTTTGGATCGTTAGGGTCGGTCCACCGATGTGGATTAAAATGCCTAAACACTGCGTTTCCCCGCCCTTTGGGGCGTAAATGAGCCAACGAATGACTCCATCTGCTTCACATAGTCATCGATATATCCGAGGCGCCTCGCAGCAGCAACAACCACATAAGTCAAACTCGTTAGGGCGTGTAAAACCACTGACGCCACTTCTAACTAGAAAGAAACGCATGTCCTCCCTGAGGTCCTTCTCCCATTTCTGGTTCACAACCGGGGTGTGAGGCTCAAGAATCAACGCTACACAAAGCTATGCCACACAGGTCGTGCTTTGATCATCAACCACAAGACTTTGCTTTTTAACAGGAGCCTTGATCAATTTGCATCTTCGCATGCCACGCAGGCAAACCACTCCATGCAACCGATATCCATCAATCACACAGAATGATATCCAATGTCAGACACACAGTCCATCTACAAGTCCGTTCTGGGTCTGAACGAAACCAGAGGCACCTTGTACCTCTCATATCCATCGATCTCCAAGTACGTCTGGATGACCACTAACTGATTCCCTCCTCTTGGGTGTACGGCCCAATCAAGATCATCAGTAATCACCCAAACGATGTGAAGACCTCCGGTCTTCAACCACCGTCTTCCTCTTCGACACCACGTCGAATCAGTTATTCAGAATTGGATAAACCCGGTCATTCTGAATAACTCGCGTATATAATAAACAAGTGTTACACAAACACAACATACGCCTCATTCCAATTCATCAGTCACTAACCGTAAATTAGCAAGAGGACAATTCCCCAAATATTAACCCGAAGGCCGAAACCAACATCAGATCAATACCCAGGAAACCATTCAACTTAACTAATCTCCATTTAGTTTCTAAATTTCTTAACTCCGTTGGGCCTAAGAACAGTATTATAAAAGATACCATTATCGACAACCCAAATCATATTCCATTAATTATCGGGTTAAAGAACAAATGTTATTTAAAACACCGTTCACGATAAACCCAAAAATCAATTTCAATTCAATTCCAATTAAATATTATTTAATTGGTATACTTCATTAAATCCAAATAAAAAGATTTAATATATTTTTCAACTGGGTTTAAGGACAGTGTTAATGAAGACACCATCCACGACAAACCCAAATCACATTTGATAATAAATACAAGGCTCTGAATAGAAAATATATCGGCTTATATTCAATATCAAATTCTACGACCAACAAATATTGTATTGGAAATAACGATATTAATATATCTTTTGAATTCCCAAAACAATATCTGTACAATCAAGAAATCCAACATCGAAATATTCCAAAGACAATTTCGATTCATATCCATTCCAATTCAAGTATTGGAAATTCTGGTTATTTTCAAAACCATTTCAAATCCAATTTATTTGTTTTAAAAATAAATGAATTATTATTCTAGTTTAAATCCGGTTCATTTCGATAAAAGTTTATTTTTATCTTTTCAAATATGGAGTTTTTCATCCCAATTCTTCACAAATCATTTCTTATGATTTTATAGAAATTATTTCTATTTTTAATAATTTTATCAAGGCTCGTACATTCGATTTCCATCAATGGCCATCGAACTGCATTTACAACGACCTTTTCTAAATTTGATTTGGACATATATATAGAAATTGAATTTTTATCGTTACCTCATATATGTAAAAATCGAATTTTTATCGCTACTTCATATATATAGAAATTGAATTTTTATCGTTACTTCATATATAAAAAATCTCGCCTTTCTATGATTAAAAATATCGCCTTTCCTTATATAAAAATATCGCCTTTTCTTATATAAAAATATCGCCTTTTCTTATATAAAAATATCGCCTTTTTGTATAAAAATCTCGCCTTTTCTATATAAAAATCTATTTTTTGTATTGATAAAAATGAAATCTTTGCATTGATAAAAATGAAATATTTTCATTGATAAAAATGAAATCTTTTCTTTGATAAAAATGAAATCTTTTCTTTTTAAAATTTTCAGATTTTAACAATAATGCTCTAGATAGGAACTGATTTTTATTTTACTTAAAACGGATTACATTAATTAAATAAGAGTAAATAAATAAAAATCATCAAAGAAAAAACTTACAGGTTGAAATGGGGGAGGGGATGGCGCTCTGAGGTGGCGTCGAGGCGAGGTGGAGGGCGGTGACTGCTCTAGTGGGCGGCGCAGGTTAAATCATGGCGGTTCCGGGCTTCGGTGACGTGCTGATTTAGGCGCGAGGGGTGCGGTTTTCGTGTTGGCTGAGGGTGAAGGAGGAGGGTGGAAGCAGAGATCGATGGAGGGGGGTGCGCGCCCGTCGGTGGTGGCGGCTGACTAGGGCACGCGCGGTTTTTTTTGTTTGTTTGTTTTTTTTCCTTTTATTTCAGTTCGATTTGAACGATAGAAGAAGAGGGGTTAACTGAGTCCAACATGGAAAGGAGAAAAAAGGGGGTTAAGAAGAGAAGGGTTTATTTTTAATTTATATATTTTATTATTTTTAATTTCAAAAAGTAACTATTTATTTCGAACTCGAAATCGAACCCACCGACTGTCGCCCCTAGCTAATTGCCCCCATCCCGAATGCAATGGGATATGTATCGTAAGCTGATTCGATCATTTCAATCAGTTTTCGCCAAAATCAAAATATAACTCTATATATTAAATTTGAATGCACATTTTATATTACCGGGGCCACATACTAACTAGAAAAATTCCCGAAAAATATTTTCTAACTTCGAATTGACGATACGGTCCTAACAAAACTAATTTCGTCGAATTCTGAGACCGTTTGAAAAATGGCCATTTTCCAGTCGATTAAATCAACTGAAACTAGTCAAACACGTTTTCCTTTGCCACGCTCACATATTGATTCGAAAAATTGTGAATTTTGGAATTTAGCAATAACTTGACATCACTGATCCAACAAAAGTGGTTTCGTCGAAAACTGAGGTTGTTTGCAAAATTTCCATTTTAAGGGCCAGAATTCCATAGCGACTATTCTGAAATTTCAACTGGGCATAACTTTTTGTCCCCGCTATGAAATTTCAATTTTTCGGATTTGTTGGAAAGATATTATCAATTAGATTCAAATTTTTGGCTTCACTAAAATCCGGTTTATTTTGCACTCGGTACATTCATTTGAACTTTGAAATCGAATTATCGAACTGCCGTGCCATTTTCAATTCCTTTTATAATTATAAATAATTATTTGTATTCTAACGTCTACCTATATAAATATATACGTTCTTTTCTATTCAAAATAAATTTCTCGTCGTTATTATTTAAAATAATTCATTTTAAATATTCAAAATTCAATAAAATTGCCAAAATAAAAATTTTAAATCGGCTCGGATTTCCGGGTTATTACAATCTCCCCAACTTAAAACTTTTCGTCGCCGAAAAGGAACGAAGCCGAAAGTTGTTTAACTTATCAACTCAACTTTCATTTTTTTTTATTACGGCTTAAGTTCTTCAACTTTTCAGTTTCTGAGAACTTTTCAAATTTTTCAAAAATTTGGCTAACACCCTAAATTTTCGAAAAATTTCGCCATAACCTCCCTTACACCGGGGACTTCTGGATATTTCATATAGCCTCCCACGGCCTTCTTCAATCCAAAAGAAAAAGAAAAAGACAAGTGGCTAGCCAATCGGCTCATAAAATCATCCAAAACCCTATAAATACAATAAACATGTACCTATATGTCGGGCAAACAACTTTGTTCTTCCGCTCTAGCCTCCTTGCTATGACCTGTTCAATGTAAGTACACGTATTTGTATGCAAATGTGACTAATTTTCAATACAACTCACTATTTGGTTCAATTTGGCTAAAGGTTCAACATTTTAATTAATCAAACTATAATCAAACAACACAACCACCAATCAATTAGTTGATTATCATTTCAAATTCATAACTTTGATATATAGTCAAAAATCACATTCTTGATGCCAAATCACAACAATTAGCCCTATCTAATTTTGGTCCTCACACCAGTCAATGGGAAATATATAGAAATCCCACTTTCGAAACTCGAACACAAGTGCTAATGATGACATGCCATCATCAGAACCATCTCCGGGCGACTAGAGCGTAATTCTATATCCATCCAGTATATTAAAACTTCAAATACACGTGGATCAGACATATATGCAAAATTTATATATACTGGATTGTCCAAATTCAAATATAATAAATAATAAAATACGTATAATTGAATTCAAATTTTCAAAACAAAAATTGTTTTCATTTTAATAATATACTCTTCACACTCGTTCTAGGATACTACTGATCCCATCTCTAATGAGTCATTCTCATTGGATATTACTAATCCAATCTCTATTGAATCTTTCGTATGGTTCTAATGTGTCTTGTTCTATAAGCTTTGTAAACCAAAGCTCTGATACCAAATGAAGCGACCCGAACTTCCCCGGTCTCCGAAGAGAAGAGAAAGAACGAATTACTTTGAGGACAAGCCACATAAGGACGCAAACAGAAGAACATTTCATTGCTTATTACAACTATTCCATTAGATTACAGGAATATACAGAGTATAAATCAATATTACACATTATAAAATATCAGAGATTACAATACATTACATAGCAGCGGAAAATAATACAATACACAACTAGAAGTAATACACGGATACAGAGCTTTCCGAGTATCGTTCCAGCTGTAAATCAGGATCCTGTGAATATAAATCTGCAAAAACAAAATTACTAGCTGCCCATGTCAAAATAAGGGCACCCAGAGTTTAGGTTAAAACAATAAATTCCAGGTCAGTCATGTGACTGGTGTGAGAACTAAAATAGTCATTAATCTTTATTTTAAAGTTAGGTAAATCAAGGGACCACGTCGTATAACACGGAACGGGTTTCCTTCCAAGAATACCGGTGCATAAAACAAACAGCGCAATGCTAAATAAAGAAAAATGAAGCTATTATAAGACCCAGGTCCCATCACACAATGCAATGCAAGCCGGAGGATAGGGTTTTTACCTTATAGTAGCCAAAGAATGCTTGATACGCTAAATTTCATCTTCTGATTCTTAATCAGACTCCAACCGTTAATTAGTAAGAGAACGATTCCCTAAGTATTAACCCCGAAGGCCGAAACCAACATCAGACCAATACCTAGGAAACCACCCATCTTAGCTTGTTTCTAGTTAGTTTCCAATTTTATATACAATCATAAATATCAATCATAGGTGGCATGAATGTCCCACACCACTATGTCGCCATATATAGGTATACAATCAAAACCGCAATTATTACGTATTGGAAGTTGGATTTCCATCTGTGAATAGAGGCAAGGGATCGTCCTCTACCGATTCGAGATGCTCTAGCCCGCCCCTCAGGCAAGTACTCAGTCAAGCCTTTGGATCGTCAGGGCCGGTCCACCGATGTGGATTAAAATGCCTGAACACTGCGTTTCCCCGCCCTTTGGGGCGTAAATGGCCAACGAATGACTCCATCGGCTTCCCATAGTCACTGATATATCCGAGGCGCCTCGCAGCAGCAACAACCACATAAGTCAAACTCGTCAGGGCGTGTAAAACCACTGACGCCACTTCTAACTAGAAAGAAACGCATGTCCTCCTTGAGGTCCTTCTCCCGTTTCTGGTTCACAACCGGGGTGTGAGGCTCACGAATCAACGCTACACAAAGCTATGCCACACAGGCCGTGATTTGATCATCAACCATAAGACTTTTCTTTTCAATAGAAGCCTTGATAAATTTGCATCTTCGCATGCCACACAGGCAAACCACTCCATGCAACCGATATCCATCAATCACACGGAATGATATCCAATGTCAGACACGCAGTCCATCAACAAGTCCTTTCTGGGTCTGAATGAAACCGGAGGCACCTTGTACCTCGCATATCCATCGATCTCCAAGTACATCTGGACGACCACTGACTGATTCCCTCCTCTTGGGTGTACGGCCCAATCAAGATCATCAGTAATCACCCAAACGACGTGAAGACCTCCGGTCTTCAACCACCGTCTTCCTCTTCGACACCACGTAGAATCAGTTATTCAGAATGGGATAAACCCGGTCTTTCTGAATAACTCGCGTATATAATAAACAAGTGTTACACAAACACAACATGCGCCTCATTCCAATTCATCAGTCACTAACCGTAAATTAGCAAGAGAACAATTCCCCAAATATTAACCCCGAAGGCCGAAACCAACATCAGATCAATACCCAGGAAACCATTCAACTTAACTAATCTCCATTTAGTTTCTAAATTTATTAACTCCATTGGGCCTAAGAATAGTATTATTAAAGATACCATTCATGACAACCCAAATCACATTCCATTAATTATCCGGTTAAAGAACAAATGTTATTTAAAACACCGTTCACGATAAACCCAAAAATCAAATTCAATTCAATTCCAATTAAATATTATTTATTTGGTATACTTCATTAAATCCAAATAAAAAGATTTAATCTTTTTCTCAACTGGGTTTAAGGACAATGTTAATGAAAACTCCATCCACTACAAACCCAAATCGCATTTGATATTAAATACAAGGCTCTGAATAGAAAATATATCGGCTTATATTCACTATCAAATTCTACGACCAATAAATATCGTATTGGAAATAATGATATTAATATATCTTTTAAATTCCCAGAACAATATTTGTATAATCACAAAATCCAACATCAAAATATTCCAAAGACAATTTCGATTCAAATCCTTTCCAATTCAATAATTGGAAATTCTAGTTATTTTCAAAACCATTTCAAATCCAATTTATTTGTTTTAAAAATAAATGAATTATTATTCTAGTTCAAATCCAGTTCACTTCGATAAAAGTCTATTTTTATCTTTTCAAATACAGAGTTTTTCATCCCAATTCTTCACAAATCATTTCTTATGATTTTACACAAATTATTACTATTTTTAATAATTTTATCAAGGCCCGTACAGTCGATTTCCATCAACGGCCATCGAACTGCACTTACACCGACCTTTTCCAAATTTGATTCGGACATAATTCCAAATCCAGCCATTAGATTTCAAATCTCTAATATTCGTTAGAAAGCTCTTTTCGATACAAACCCAATGGTTCCGGGTTTAGGATAATCCGACGATCGGATCTCCCGTAATATACATTCGAAGTCAATGGTCGAAATTCGCGAACTGCCGCAGCGCGGCGCGTTCTATTCAGGCCATTATATATATTATATATATATATATTATATATATTTCGTCGCTTTCCTTTTTAAAACGTATTTTATAAATTGTTTTAAATTCGTTTTCAAAACGATTTCAACTTCCTTTCCAAATTCAAATCAAAATCGAATTTTTCAATATAAATTCATTTTAATTTCATTTCAAATCGATTTCAATTCAATTTCAATTTAATTCGAATTTCAATTCATTCCAATTTCAAATCTATTCAATTTAATTTGAATTTCAGTTCATTTCAATTTAATTCGAATTTCAAATCTATTCAATTTAATTCGAGTTTTGAAATCACTTTCAATATTCATTGAAAAATGAATAAAATCGATATAAATATCGTTCACGTCAAAATAGCGTCAATCTAATCAACACGGCTTTTATTCAACACATGAATGTTTATTCTATTCAACATATGAATATTTTTCGGTTCAACACCTGAATTTATTTTCTGTTCAACACATGAATTTATTTTCTATATTGGAATGAGGCCCAATCAATTACCATATAATGTTAATTATATGGATTTTCAACAACACATGTATATAATAGCAATGATAAATAATTAACCATCATCCAAAGTGCACTACACAACTGCATAAGCATTAAATATAAATATTTAACGCTTATAACAGCCTGTCAATCAATCGATCGACATACAACTAATTATTGGAATTAGTGTATGTCATATATCATCCCAATACCCGTGTGGGGTTTCAATCAAACAAACACAGATTTTATTTGTGCAGTTGGACGACATGTAAAATTTATTGTCCCAATCAATATCAATCAAATTAGCGTATATAAACAAATCGTTGATTTTTTATAAATATTTATTTTATATACACGTTAAAAATCATATTTTTAACTATAAAATATTTTATTTCTTTTTACATCACACAATCAAATTTCACAACACAACAACCAAACAAACAAGTCATCCATGGTCTGTGGATGACGGGTGTCGAGTGCTACTAAACACAGTCTGCATCCTAGTATATAATTCAACTAGAAATAAATTTAAAAGGGAGGAGTTCTTAACGACTAGTAAACCAAACGCCGCGACTCTTCATATGTAGAAAATCTTTGTCGTGCTCGCCTTTTGTCATTTTCGTCGCCCGTGTTCACTATATATATATATATATATAAATCACATATTTTTATTTCACTTTCAAGATGATAAAAATAGCATCTTTAACACGATGTTTTCATTATAAGGATTATATTTTTATAATGCTACTTCATATATATATAAATCGAATTTTTATCGCTACCTCATATATGTAAAAATCGAATTTTTATCGTTACTTCATATATATAGAAATTGAATTTTTATCGTTACTTCATATATATAAAATCTCGCCTTTCTATGATTAAAAATATCGCCTTTCCTTATATAAAAAAATCGCCTTTTCTTATATAAAAATATCGCCTTTTTTATATAAAAATCTATTTTTTGTATTGATAAAAATGAAATCTTTTCTTTGATAAAAATGAAATCTTTGCATTGATAAAAATGAAATCTTTGCATTGATAAAAATGAAATCTTTTCTTGATAAAAATAAAATCTTTTCTTTGATAAAAATGAAATGTTTTCTTTTTAAAATTTTCAGATCTTAACAATAATGCTCTAGATAGGAACTGATTTTTATTTTACTTAAAATGGACTACATTAATTAAATAAGAGTAAATAAATAAAAATCATTAAAGAAAAAACTTACAGGCTGAAATGGGGGGAGGGGATGGTGCTCTGAGGTGGCGGCGAGCCGAGGTGGAGGACGGTGAATGCTCCAGTGGGCGGCGCAGGTGAAATCATGGTGGTTCCGGGCTTGGGTGACGTGCTGATTTGGGCGCGAGGGGTGTGGTTTTCGTGTTGGCTGAGGGTGAAGGAGGAGGGGGGATGCAGAGATCGATGGAGGGGGATGCACGCCCGTCGGTGGTGGCGGCTGATTAGGGCACGCGCGGTTTTTTTTGTTTTGTTTTTTTTCCTTTTATTTCAGTTCGATTTGAACGATAGATGAAAAGGGGAGGGGTTTGACTGAGTCCAACGTGAAAAGGAGGAAAAGGGGGGTTAAGAAGAGAAGGGTTTATTTTTAATTTATATATTTTGTTTTTTTTTAATTTCAAAAAGCAACTATTTATTTCGAACTCGAAATCGAACCCATCGACTGTCGCCCCTAGTTAATTACCCCCATCCCGAACGCAATGGGATATGTAACGTAAGCTGATTCGATCGTTTCGATCAGTTTTCATCAAAATCAAAATATAACTCTATATATTGAATTTGAATGCACATTTTATATTACCGGAGCCACATACTAACTAGAAAAATTCCCGAAAAATATTTTCTAACTTCGTATTGACGATACGGTCCTAACAAAACTAATTTCATCGAATTCTGAGACCGTTTGAAAAATGGCCATTTTCCAGTCGATAAAAATCAACTAAAACTGGTCAAACGCATTTTCCTTTGCCACGCTCACATATTGATTCGAAAAATTATGAATTTTGGAATCTACCAAAATCTTAACATCACAGATCCAACAAAAGTGGTTTCGTCGAAAACCGAGGTCGTCAACAAAATTTCCATTCTAAGGGCCAGAATTCCGTAGCGACTATTCTGAAATTTCAACAGGGCATAAATTTTTATCCCCGCTATGAAATTTCAATTTTTCGGACTTGTTGGAAAGATATTATCAATTAGATTTAAATATTTTTGGTTTCACTAAAATCCGGTTTATTTTGCACCCGGTACATTCATTTGAACTTTGAAATCGAAGTATCGAACTACCACGCCATTTTCAATTCCTTTTATAATTATAAATAATTATTTATATTCTAACGTCGACTATATAAATATATACGTTCTGTTCTATTCAAAATAAATTTCTCGTCGTTATTATTTAAAATAATTCATTTTAAATATTCAAAATTCAATAAAATTGCCAAAATAAAAATTTTAAATTGGCTTGGATTTCTGGGTTATTACAAAATATTAGAGATTTACAAATTACAATGCAGCGGAAAATAATACAAAACACAACTGAAAAGTATATACGGATACGGAGCTTTCCAAATATCATTCTAGATGTAAACCAGGATCCTATGAGTATAAATCTGCAAAACCAAAACTACTAGCTGCCCATGTGGAAAATAGGGGCACCCATAGTTTAGGTTTAAAATAATAAACTCCAGGTCAGTCATGTGACTGGTGTGAGAACTAAAACAGTTATTAATTTTATTTTAAAGTTAGGTAAATCAAGGGACCACGCCGTATAATACGGAACGTGTTTCCTCCCAAGAATACCAGTGCATAAAACAACAGCGCAATGCTAAATAAAGAACAATAAAGCTATTATAAGACTCAAGTCCCATCACATAATGCAACGCAAGCCGGAGGATAGAGTTTTTACCTTATAATAGCCAAGAATGCTTAGTACGAAAAATTTCATGTTTTATTATTACTATAAGTGTATAGTGTCAAAACAATTTCAAACATAAGTATCAATCATAGACGGCCTAAGTGCCCCATACCACTATGTCGCCATATATAGGTTTACAATTAAAACCGCAAAATGTCGTATTGGAAGTTGGATTTCCATCTGTAAACCGAGGCAAGGGATCGTCCTCACCGCTTTGAGACAATCTTGCCCATGTCTCAGGAATAACCGCAACAGCACCTTGGATCTTCAGGGTCGGTCCACACAGAGTGGATTAAAATGCCTGAACAATGCGTTTCCCCGCCCTATGGGGCGTAAACTGGTCATATCCTGACCAAACCATAGGCCCCGGAACGACCGATATAACCGAGGCGCCTTGCTATCCATAATCCACATAAGTAAAATGTCAGGGCTTGCAGAACGCTGACACCACTCCTAGCTAGAAGGAAACGCATGCCCTCCAGGCTGTCCTCTCCCGTTTCTGGTTCACTCCGGGGTGTGAGGCTTGTGAATTAACTCTACACAAAGCTACGTAATATTAAAGTCGTTCTTTGATCATCAACCACAAGTCTCTGCTTTTCAACAGAAACCTTGATCATTTCCATCTCAGCATGCCACACAGGTAATTCACGCTATGCAACTGATGTCTATCAATCACACAGAATGAAATCCGATGTCAGACATACATCCATTTACAAGTTCGTTCTGGGTCTGAACGAAACCGGAGGCACCTTATTCCTCGTCCCGTATGTCCAATACAAGAGAAAAGTCCTCGCATATCCGGTCGATCTCCAAGTACGTCTGGACGATCACCAGTTATTACCTCGTCTTGGGTGTATAGCCCAATCAAGACATCGGTAATCATCCAAACGATGTGGAGACCTTCGGTCTTCAACCACCGTCTTCATCCTCGACACATCAGCGAATCGGTTATTCTGAATGGGATAAACCTTGTCTTTCTGAATAACTCGTGTATATAATAAACAAGTGCTATAAAAACACAACATACGCCTCATTCCAATCGAGAATATTCCTTTATTCAAATATTCTTATACTTTGGTAAAGGTTCCCATTAATTTTATTAAAAATAAATTCTATAAATTTATTCTTTAATCTTCCTTTGGATATTAATCCAAATCATATTAAGGTTTATCCAAACTAATCGGGATTACGGAACCTTACCGGAGTAATCATTACAGTCCCAACCTATACATACCATGAAGCAAAACTGGTAATACTTCATATCTAACACCACAGTGTTATCGGTAAATCCAATTACCATTTCACGTTCAAATCTAATTAAAGATTTAACTATCGCCAGGAGCAAAACAGGTGATACTCCAGTCTCGATCATTTCAATCTAATTAAAGATTCATTAAAACTCCACTTGGTTTTAATCTTCCCAAAAATCAATATTAATTATTGTCTAACTTGGGAAATCATATCTTGCCCTTAACTGGGTTAAAGAACAAATGTCATTTAAAACACGGTTCACTATAAACCCAAAATCACATTCTTTAACGACCCGAACTTCCCCGTGAAGGAAAGCATGGATTGCTTTGAGGTCAATCCGAATCAGAACACAAACAGAAGAACATTTCATTGCTTATTACAACAATTCCACCAGAATACAAGAATATACAGAGTATGAATAAATATTATACATTTGATAAATATCAGAGATTTAAATTACATTTAAATACATAGCAGCGGAAAAGTAATACAACACACAACTGAAAGAAATACATGGATACAGAGCATTCCGAGTATCGTTCCAGCTGTAAACCAGGATCCTGTGAATATAAATCTGCAAAAACCCAACTACTAGCTGCCCGTACGGAAAATAAGGGCACCCAGAGTGTAGGTTAAAACAATAAACTCCAGGCCAGTCATGTGACTGGTGTGAGAATAAAAACAATTATTTGAAACTTTACTGTAAAGGAGAGTAATTCAAGGGACCACGCCGTATAACACGGAACGGGTTTCCTCACAAGAATACCAGTGCATGAACAGTTATAAACAACGCAATGCTTTTTGAAAAAATGAAGCTATTATAAGACCCAGGTCCCATCACACAATGCAACGCAAGCCGGAGGATAGGGTTTTACTTTATGATAGCCAAACATGCTTGGTACGTTTAAAACAAATCATTTGATACTATTATAAGTGTATAGTGTCAAAAACAACTTCGAATATAAATGTATCAATCATAGACGGCATAGTATCCCATGCTACTATGTCGCCATACTAGGCTCTACAAATAAAACTGAATGTCACGTATTGGAAATTGGATTTCCGTCATGAGTCGAGGCAAGGGGCAAGCTCCTCTCCGTTCGAGGCACTCTAGCAAATGTCTCAGGACCACAAACAGCGATCCTGGATGCTTCATGGTTGGTCCTCTCCTACTTTTGAGGATTAATTATTCATGAACACACGTTTCCCGGTCCTATCAGACCTATATCTGAGGTGCCTCGCAATCCAACAACCACACAGGTGAAAATTAATGTAAATGTCAAGGCTGGTAGGTCACCGACACCACCCATAGCTAGAAAGAAACATCGTGTTCCCCCTGCAGTCCGATCCCGTTTTTGACTCATACCGAGGTGTGAGGCTCGCGAATTAATGCTATACACAAAGCTATGCCACATAGGTCGTGCTTTGATCATCAACCACAAGACTTTGCTTTTCAACAGAAGCCTTGATCATCTGCCCACTTAGGCATGCCACACAGGCAATTCATGCCAAGCGATTGATATCCATCAATATATAACCTCTGAGCTCGTACGTCTCAGAGAAGGGCGTTAAGAAAGAGAATAAATTCTCCGCCGCCAAACAGATATATACTTAATAGAAATCTATCGCACAGAATAAAATCCAATGTCAGACACACAGTCCATTTACAAGTTCGTTCTGGGTCTGAACGAAACCGGAGGAACCTTATGCCTCGCATATCAATCGATCTCCAAGTACGTTTGGACGATCATCAACTGATTCCCTCCTTTTAGGTGTATAGCCCAATCAAGATCGTCTATAATCATCCAAATGATGTGAAGACCTCCGGTCTTCAACTGCCATCTTCATCCTCTACTCATCGTCGAATCGGTTATTCAGAATGGGTATAAACCTGGCCTTTCCGAATAACCCGCATATTTAATAAATAAGTGTTACACAAACACAACATACGCCTCACTCCAATTTAGAGTATTCTTTTATTCAAATATTCACATTCTTAGGGAAATGTACCCACAAATTTTATCAAAGATAAATTCTTCTAAATTTATTCTTTAATCTTCCTTTGGATATCATTTCAAACCATATTAAGGTTTTCCAAACTAGTCGGGATTAGCGAACCACACCGAAGTAATCATATATTTTATTTCCCAATCCCAACCTATTCTTCCCATGGAGAAAAACTGGTAATACTCCATATCTAACACCACAGTGTTATCGGTAAATATTAATTACCATTTCACGTTCAAATCTAATTAAAGATTTAACTATCGCTTGGAGCAAAACTGGTGATACTCCATTCTCGATCACTTTAATCTAATTAAAGATTCATTAAAACTCCACTTAGTTTAATCTTCCCAAAAATCGGTATCCTGTCTTTAACAGGGTTAAAGAACCAATGTCATCTAAAACACGGTTCACGATAAACCCAAAATCACATTCCACTGTTAATCGGGTTAAAGAACAATTGTTACGCAAACCACCGCACACGATAAACCCCAAAAACCAATTTAAATTCAATTCCAATTAAATACTAATTAACTAGACAATTTCACTAAATCTTAATTAAAAGATTTATTATTTTCTAAACTGGGTTCAAGAACAGTGTTATTTAAGACACCATTCACGACGAACCCAAAATCCCATTTGATATTAAATACAAGGCTCTGAACAGAAAATATATCGGCTTATATTCAATATCAAATTCTGAAACCAACAAATATTGTATTGGAGATAACGATATAAATATATCTTTCAAATTTCCACAACTATATCTATATAATCACGAAATCCAACATCAAAATATTCCGAAGATAATTTCGATTCAAATCCATTCCAATTCGTATATTGGAAATTCTGATTACTTTTAAAACCACTTCAAATCCAATTTATTTATTCAAAAATATTGGATTATAATTCTAGTTCATAACTAGTTCTTTTCGGTAAAAAAATATTTTTTTCCTTCTTAAATATGGAAATTTTCACCCCAATTCTTTCTAAATTATTTATTATGATTTTAAACAAATTAATTATATTTTTAATAATTTTATCAAGGCTCGTAAAGTCGATTTCCAATAACGGTTGTCGAACTGCACTTACAGCGACCTTTTCCAAATTTGATTTGGACATAATTACAAATCCAACCATTAGATTTCAAATCCCTAATATTCATTGGAAATCTCTTTTTGATACGAACCCAACGGTTCCGATTTCAGAAGAATCCGATGGTCGGATCTCCCGCAACGTCAACTCGAAGTCAGTGGTCGAAATTCGCGAATTGTCGCGGTGCAGCGCGTTTTATTCAGGCCATTAATATATATAATATATATATTATATATTTCGTCGATTTCGAATCAAAACGTATTTTATAAATTGTTTTAAATTCGTTTTCAAACAACTTCAACTTCATATTCAATTTTAAATCAAAATTTAATATTCCGTATCATTAATATATAAATGATAATATTTTCAAAACTTTATATTTTGAAATCGCTTCCTTTTCTATATTTATTATAAAAACGAATATAATCGATATAAATATCGTTCGCATCAAAATAGCGCAAATCTAATCAACACAGCTTTATATATTTCAATATCTTCGTTATTCTATTCAGCACATGAATATTTTCTTCAACACATGAATATATATTTTATTCAATACATGAATATTTATTCATTCTAACTTACAATAAAAATGTGAATTTTATTGTGTAAATATTTTATTCAACACATGAATATTTTCAACACATGAATGGTTTCAACACATAAATATTCTCAACACATGAGTATTGTCAACACATGACTATTTTGTTTATTCAACACATGAATATAATTTATTTTCTAAATTGAAATGAGACCCACTCAATTACCATATAATGTTAATTATATGGATTCCATACAACACATGTATATAATAGCAACGATAAATAATGAATCATCATCCAGAGTGCACCACACAACTGCATAAGCATTAAATATAACTAATTAATGCTTACACAGTCTGTCAATCAAACGATCGACATACCACTAAACAATTGGGATTAGTGTACGTCAAATATCATCCCAACACCCGTGTGGGGTTTCAATCAACAAACACTGAATATTATTTATTTAGTTGGGCGATGTGTAAAATTTATCGTCCCAATCAATATCCTTCAAATAGGTGTACATAAACAAATTGTTCGATTTGTAAATGAATATTTATTTATTCACATTCACCTTAAAAATTATATTTTTAACTATACATTATTTATTTCAACACATGAGTATGTATTTTCCATTCATTCTACATCACAATCAAGTTTCACAACACACAAAATAAAATAAGTCATCCATGGTCTGTGGACGACGGTTGTCGGGTGCTGCTAAGCACCGTCTGCATCCTAGTATATAATTTTAACTAGAAAACAAGAATTAAAGTGAGAAGTTCTCACCCATAAGCTAAACCAAACGCCACGACTCTTCATATCTAGAAATCTTCGTCGTGTTTCCTTTTGTCACTATCATTGTCCGTATTCACTACATATATAAAAATTACATATTTTTATTTCACTTTCAAGATGATAAAAATAGCATCTTTAACACGATGTTTTCATTATAAAGATTATATTTTTATAACGCTACTTCATATATATAACAATCGAATTTTTATCGTTACTTCATATATAAAAATCTCGCCTTCCTGTGATTAAAAATATCACCTTTCTATGACTAAAAATCTTACCTTCCTATGATTAAAAATATAAACTTTCTATAGTTAAAAATCAAATCTTTCTATAGTTAAAAAATCAAATCTTTCTATAGTTAAAAAATCAAATCTTCTTATACAAGGTTATATATATAAAAATAACGTTATATATATTAATAAAAATCAGATTTTTATATAAATCAACCTAAATAAACACTCACATCTTTTCTCCGGTGTTGGTGGAGGGTTGAGGGCACGCAGGGGGGGTCACGCTGCTACGGAGGTCGGACGGGGGAGTAGACGGTGGTGGGTTGGTGAAGCGTCAGCCACAGGGTGGTCACCTCGAAAGGGGATCTCGTTCGAGCTTTAACATAGATGGAGGGGAGAGAGAGTGAGGGTGCCGGAGTGGGAGGGGTTCCCCAAACCGCGGCGGCGCTGGGCGCGATGGCCGGAGGCCTGGGCGGGGGGTCTCATTCGTGATGAAGGCTCAGGTTTTTTTATTTTATTTTTTTTCGATCCGAAAAAGTGATTTGGGTGAGGGAGGGAGTTGACTTGGTTAAGGAGGAAAAATGGGTGGGCCAAGTTTAATTATATATATTTAATTTATTTTAATTATCTCCTAAAAGTCACTTTTCTATTCGAACTTCAATCGAGAGCCAACGGCTATCGTCCATAACTAATTACCCCCATTCCGAACACAATGGGATATGTATCGTAGGCTGATTCGATCATTTCGATCAGTTTCCATCAAAATCAAAATATAACTCTATATATTGAATTAGAACGCACATTTAAATTTACCAGGGCCACATACTGATTCTAAAAATTACAGAAAAAATATTTCTAGCTTCGTATTGACGATACGGTCCTAACAAAACTAATTTCGTCCAATTCTGAGACCGTTTGAAAAATGGCCATTTTCTGGTCGATCGAAATTGACTAAAACTATAAAAACACGTTTAACTTCGCCACGCTCACATATTGATTCAGAAAATTATGAATTTTGGAATCTAGCGATAATTTGACATCCCGGATCTAACAAAAGTGGTTTCGTCGAAAACAGAGGTCGTTTGCAAAATTTCCATTTTTAAAGGTCAGAATTCCACGACAACTATTCTGAATTTTCAACTGGGCATAACTTTTTATCCCCGCTATGAAATTTCAATTTTTCGGATTCGTTGGAAAGATATTTTCAATTAGATTCTAATATTTTTGGTTTCGCTAAAATTCGGTTTATTTTAAATCCTGTGCATTCATTTGAAATTCGAAATCGAAATTTCAAACTACCGCGCCATTTTCAATTCCTTTTATATTTAAAATAAATATTTATATTCTAACGTCAATCTATATAAATATATTCATCCTAATTTTATTCAAAATAAATTTCTAGTCGTTATTATTTAAAATAATTCATTTTAAATATTCAAAATTCATTAAAATTGCCAAAATAAAAATTTTAAATTGGCTCGGATTTCCGGGTTATTACAATCTCCCCCGCTTAAAATCTTTTCGTCCTTGAAAAGGAACGAAGCTGAAAGTTGTTTAACTAACCAACTCAACTTTCATTATTTTCTTTATGGCTTAAGTTCTTCAACTTTACAGTTTCTAAGAACTTTTCAAATTTTTAAAAAATTTGGCTAACACCCTAAATTTTCAAAAAAATTCGCCATAACCTCCCCTGCACCGGGAGCTTCGGGATATTTCAAATAGCCTCCCATGGCCCTCACCAATTCAAAAGAAAAAAAGCCAAGCGACTAGCCAATCGGCTCATAAAATTATCAAAAACCCCAAGAAATACGATAAACATATACCTATTTGTCGGGCAAACAATTTTATTCCTCTACTCTAGCCTCCTTGCTATGACAAATTCAATGGATATACATGTATATGGATGCAATTGTAATCAATTTTCAATTCAGTTCTAAATTTGGTTCCATTAGGCTAAATGGTTCAAAATTTTAATTAATTAAAACAATAATCAAACAACACAATCAGCAATCAATTAGTGGATTATCGTTTCAAATTCATAATTTTGATAAATATATATAGAAAATCATATTTTTGATGCTAAATCACAATAATAAACCTATCTACTTTTGGTTCTCACACTAGTCTGATGGAAATATATAGATACCCCACTTTCGATACTCGAAAATAAATACTGGTAACGCTACAGCATTATCAGAATCATCCCCGGGCAACTAGAATGTGATTCTATATCTATCCAGTATATTAAAACTTTGAATATACGTTCATGACGCGTATATGCAAAATCTTTATATACTCGATTGTCCAAATCAATACAAATAAAATACTCAAATACGTACAAAATGGTTTAGATTTTCAAAACAAAACTGGTTTTGGTATTTATTTTAAAAATAACACTCTTTCGACTCGCTCTAGGATACTACTGATCCCATCTCTAACGAGTTATTCTTATTGGATATTACTAATCCAACCTCTGATGGATTCTTTCGTTTGGTTCTAATGTGTCTTGTTCTCTAGCTCTGTAAACCAAAGCTCTGATACCAACTTTAATGACCCGAACTTCCCCGTGAAGGAAAGCACAGATTGCTTTGAGGACTGGACGAATCAGAACACAAATAGAAGAACATTTCATTGCTTATTACAACAATTCCATCAGAATACAAGAATATACGGAGTATGGATAAATATTATACATTTATTTGATAAATACCAGAGATTTAAATTACATTTAAATACATAGCAGCGGAAAAGTAATACAACACACAACTGAAAGAAATACACAGATACAGAGCTTTCCGAGTATCGTTCCAACTGTAAACCAGGATCCTATGAATATAAATCTGCAAAAACCCAACTACTAGCTTCCCATGTGGAAAATAAGGGCACCTAGAGTTTAGGTTAAAATAATAAACTCCAGGTCAGTCATGTGACTGGTGTGAGAACTAAAATAGTTATTTGAAACTTTACTTTAAAGGAGAGTAATTCAAGGGACCACGCCGTATAACACGGAACGGGTTTCCTCCCAAGAATACCAGTGCATAAACAGTTATAAACAATGCAATGCTTTTTGGAAAAATGAAGCTATTATAAGACCCAGGTCCCATCACACAATGCAATGCAAGCCGTAGGATAGGGTTTTATCTTATAATAGCCAAACATGCTTGGTACGTTTAAAACAAATCATTTGATACTATTATAAGTGTATAGTGTCAAAAACAACTTCGAATATAAATGTATCAATCATAGACGGCATAGTATCCCACGCTACTACGTCGCCATACTAGGCTCTACAAATAAAACCGAATTTCACGTATTGGAAATTGGATTTCCGTCATGAGTCGAAGCAAGGGGCAAACTCCTCTCCGTTCGAGACACTCTAGCAAATGTCCCAGGACCACACACAGAGATCCTGGATGCTTCAGGGCCGGTCCTCTCCAACTTTTGAGGATTAATTATTCCTGAACACATGTTTCCCAGTCCTATCAGACCTATATCCAAGGCACCTCGCATTCCAACAACCACACAGTGAAAAATAAAGTAAATGTCAGGGCTGGTAGGTCATTGACACCACCCATAGCTAGAAAGAAACATCGTGTTCTCCCTACAGTCCGATCCCGCTGTTGGCTCATACCGAGGTGTGAGGCTCGCGAATTAACCCTATACACAAAGCTATGCCATACAGATCGTGCTTTGATCATCAACCACAAGACTTTGCTTTTCAACAGAAGCCTTGATCATTTGCCACTTAGGCATGCCACACAGGCAATTTATGCCATGCGATTGATATCCATCAATATATAACCTCTGAGCTCGTACGTCTCAGAGAAGGGCGTTAAGCAAGAGAATAAATTCTCCACCGCCAAATAGATATATATTTAAAAGAAATCAATCACAAAGAATAAAATCCAATGTCAGACATACAGTCCATTTCCAAGTTCGTTCTGGGTCTGAACGAAACCGGAGGAACCTTATTCCTTGCATATCCATCGATCTCCTAGTACGTCTGGACGATCACCAACTGATTCCCTCCTCTTGGGTGTACAGCCCAATCAAGATCATCAATAATCATCCAAACGATGTGAAGACCTCCGGTCTTCAACCACCGTCTTCATCTTCGACTCATCGTCGTATCGATTATTCAGAATGGGTATAAACCCGGCCTTTCCGAATAACCCGCGTATATAATAAGCTAGTGTTACACAAACACAACATATGCCTCATTCCAATTCAGAGTATCCTTTTATTCAAATATTCACATTCTTAGGGAAAGGTTCCCATAAATTTTATCAAAGATAAATTCTTCTAAATTTATTTTTTAATCTTCCTTTGGATGTCATTTCAAACCATGTTAAGGTTTTCCAAACTAGTTGGGATTAGCGAAGCACACCAAAGTAATCATTTATTTTATTTCCCAATCCCAACCTAGTCATCCTGTGGAACAAAACTAGTAATACTACATATCTAACACCACAGTGTTATCGGTAAATATTAATTACCATTTCACGTTCAAATCTAATTAAAGATTTAACTATCGCTTGGAGCAAAACTTGTGATACTCCATTCTCGATCACTTTAATCTAATTAAAGATTCATTAAAACTCCACTTAGTTTTAATCTTCCCAAAAATCAATATCCTGTCTTTAAGTCGGTTAAAGAACCAATGTCATCTAAAACACGGTTCACGATAAACCCAAAATCACATTCCATTGTTAATCGAGTTAAAGAACAGGTGTTACTCAAAACACCGCTCACGATAAACCCCAAAAACCAATTTAAATTCAATTCCAATTAAATACTAACTAACTGGACAATTTCACTAAATCTTAATTAAAAGTTTTATTCTTTTCTAAACTGGGATCAAGAAAAATATTATTTAAGACACCGTTCACGACGAACCCAAAATCCCATTCGATATTAAATACAAGGCTCTAAATAGAAAATATATTGGCTTATATTCAATATCAAATTCTGAAACAAACAAATATTGTATTGGGGATAACGATATAAATATATCTTTCAAATTTCCACAACTATATCTGTATAATCACGAAATCCAACATTGAAATATTCCAAAGATAATTTCAATTCAAATCCATTCCAATTCGTATATTGGAAATTCTGATTATTTTTAAAACCACTTCAAATCCAATTTATTTATTCAAAAATATTAGATTATAATTCTAGTTCATAACTAGTTCATTTCGATAAAAATATATTTTTATCCTTTTTAAATATGGGATTTTTCACCCCAATTCTTTCTAAATTATTTATTATGATTTTACACAAATTATTGATATTTTTAATAATTTTATCAAGGCTCGTACAGTCGATTTCCAATAACGGTCGTCGAACTGCACTTACAGCGACCTTTTCCAAATTTGTTTTAGACATAATTCCAAATCCAACCGTTGCATTTCAAATCTCTAATATTCATTGGAAAGCTCTTTTCGATACGAACCCAATGGTTTCGGTTTCATGAGAATCCGACGGTCGGATATCCCGCAACGTCAATTCGAATTCAATGGTCGAAATTCATGAACTGCCGCGGCGCGTTCTATTCAGGCGATTAATATATATAATATATATATTATATATATTTCGTCTATTTCGATTCAAAACGTATTTTATAAATTGTTTTAAATTCGTTTTCAAAACAATTTCAACTTCATATTCAGTTTTAAATCAAAATTGAATATTCCATATCATTAATATATAAACAATAATATTTTCAAAACGTTATATTTTGAAATCACTTCCTTTTCTATATTCATTATAAAAATGAATATAATCGATATAAATATCGTTCGCGTCAAAATAGCGTAAATCTAATCAATACGACTTTTAATATTTCAATAACTTCGTTATTCTATTCAATACATGAATATTTTCTTCAACACGTGAATATATATTTTATTCAACACATGAATATTTATTCATTCTTACTTACAATAAAAATGTGAATTTTATTGTATAAATATTTTATTCAACACATGAATATTTTCAACACATGAATGGTTTCAACACATGAATATTCTCCACACATGAGCATTGTCAACACATGACTATTTTGTTCATTCAACACATGAATAAATTTATTTTCTAAATTGGAATGAGACCCACTCAATTACCATATAATGTTAATTATATGGATTCCATACAACACATGTATATAATAGCAACGATAAATAATGAATCATCGTCTAGAGTGCATCACACAACTGCATAAGCATTAAATATAACTAATTAACACTTACACAGTCTGTCAATCAAACAATCGACATACCACTAAACAATTCGGATTAGTGTACGTCAAATATCATCCCACCACCCGTGTGGGGTTTCAATCCACAAACACTGAATATTATTTGTGCGGTTGGGCGACGTGAAAATTTTATCGTCCAAATCGATATCCTTCAAGTAGGTGTACATAAACAAATCGTTCGATTTGTAAATGAATATTTATTTATTCACATTCACCTTAAAAATTATATTTTTAACTATATAATATTTATTTCAACACGTGAGTATATATTTTCCATTCTTTCCACATCACAATCAATTTTCACAACAAAAAAAATCGAACAAGTCGTCCATGGTCTGTGGACGACGGGTGTCGGGTGCCGCTAAACACCGTCTGCATCCTAGTATATAATTTTAACTAGAGAACAAGAATTAAAGTGAGAAGTTCTCACCCATAAGCTAAACCAAACGCCACGACTCTTCATATGTAGAAATCTTCGTCGTGTTTCCTTTTGTCACTTTCGTTGTCCGTATTCACTACATATATAAAAATTACATATTTTTATTTCACTATCAACATGATAAAAATAGCATCTTTAACACGATGTTTTCATTATAAAGATTATATTTTATAACCCTACTTCATATATATAAAAATCGAATTTTTATCGTTACTTCAAATATAAAAATCTCGCCTTCCTATGATTAAAAATCTCACCTTTCTATGATTAAAAATCTCACCTTTCTATGATTAAAAATATAAACTTTCTATAGTTAAAAATCAAATCTCTCTATAGTTAAAAAATCAAATCTTTCTATAGTCAAAAAATCAAATCTTCTTATTCAAGGTTATATATATAAATAACATTATATATATTAATAAAAATCAGATTTTTAAATAAATCAACCTAAATAAACACTCACATCTTTTCTCCGGTGTTGGTGGAGGGTTGAGGGCACGCAGGGGGGGTCGCGCGGCTATGGAGGTCGGGCGGGGGAGTAGGTGGTGGTTGTTTGGTGGAGCGTCGGCCACAGGGTGGCTACCTCGAAAGGGGGTCTCGTTCGAGCTTTAACGGAGAGGGAGGGGGGAGAGAGTAAGGGCGCCGGAGTGGGAGGGGTTCGCCGAAGCGCGGCGGCGCTGGGCGCGATGGCCGGAGGCCAGGGCGGGGGTCTCGTTCGCGATGGAGGCTCAGGTTTTTTTATTTTTTTCGATCCAGAAAAGTGATTTGGGGGAGGGAGAGAGTTGACTGGGTTAAGGAGGAAAAAAGGTGGGCCAAGTTTAAATATATATATATTTAATTTATTTTAATTATCTCCTAAAAGTAACTTTTCTATTCGAACTTCAATCGAGACCCAACGACTGTCGTCCATAACTAACTACCCCCATTTCGAACACAATGGGATATGTATCGTAGGCTGATTCGATCGGTTCGATCAGTTTCCATTAAAATCAAAATATAACTCTATATATTGAATTTGAACGCACATTTCAATTTACCGGGGCCACATACTGATTCTAAAAATTACAGAAAAATTATTTCTAGCTTCTTATTGACGATACGATCCTAACAAAACTAATTTCGTCCAATTTTGAGACCGTTTGAAAAATGGCCATTTTCTGGTTGATCGAAATTGACTTAAAACTGTTAAAACACGTTAACTTCGCCACGCTCACATATTGATTCAGAAAATTATGAATTTTGGAATCTAACAATAATTTGACATCCCGGATTCAACAAAAGGGGTTGCGTCGAAAACAGAGGTCGTTTGCAAAATTTCCATTTTTAAAGGTCAGAATTCCACGGCGATTATTCTGAATTTTCAACTGGGCATAACTTTTTATCCCCGCAATGAAATTTCAATTTTTCGGATTCATTGGAAAGATATTTTCAATTAGATTCTAATGTTTTTGGTTTCGCTAAAATTCAGTTTATTTTGAATCCTGTGCATTCATTTAAAACTCGAAATCGAAATTTCAAACTACCGCGCCATTTTCAATTCCTTTTATATTTAAAATAAATATTTATATTCTAACGTCGATCTATATAAATATATTCATTCTAATTCTATTCAAAATAAATTTCTCATCATTATTATTTAAAATAATTCATTTTAAATATTCAAAATTCATTAAAATTACCAAAATAAAATTTTTAAATTGGCTCGGATTTTCGGGTTATCACACATTCCATTCCATTAGTTTTTAACCGTAAATTAGCAAGTAAACAATTCCCTAAGTATTAACCCCGAAGGCTGAAACCAAAATCAGATCCATACACAGGAAGCCATTCAACTTAACTAATCTCCAGTTAGTTTCTGATTTTCTTAACTCCGTTGGGTCTAAGAATAGTATTATTAAAGATACCATTCACAACAATCCAAAATCACATTCCATTAACAATGGAATCTTCATGGAAAACAAATTGATATACATAATCAATATAATATTCCATATCCAACCGATAATATAACTGGAATGATGACAAGGCCTTTTAAATTCCATATATAGTAACCGTCTTCCTCTAAAGAAGCTTACTTTGACTATTACCAAAATGAATTCCATTCAATTCCAATTTAATATGTTAAATTGGAAACTTTACTTTAGAAAATCTCCTTTAAATCTTAACAAAAGATTTATAAATTTCAAATCCCATTACATTGTAAATCGGGTTAAAGAATGAATGTCGCTAAAACACAATTCACGATAAACCTAATTCATATTCCATTTTATTCCAATTATTAAATATAATTGGAAACTCTAACAATCTTAATTAAAAGATTAATTCTCTTCACATGGGGTTCAAGAACAGTGTTGCTGACGATACCGTTCACGATAAACCCAAAATCCCATTTGATATTAAATATAAGGCTCCGAATAAAAAATATATCGGCTTATATTCGATATCGCATACTACAACAAACAAGTATCGCATTGGAAATAACGATATAAATATATCATTCAAATCTCCATAATAATATCTGTATAATCATTAAATCTAACATCGAAATATTCTGAAGACAATTTCGATTCAAATCCATTTCTAATTTATATATTGGAAATTCTGGTTATTTTTAAAACCACTTCAAATCCAATTTATTTATTTCAAAAATAATTGGATTATAATTCTAGTTCAAAACTAGTTCATTTCGATAAAAATCTATTTTTATCTTTTCAAATATGGAATTTTTCATCCCAATTCTTTCCAAATCATTTCCTATGATTTTACACTAATAATTGATATTTTTAATAATTTTATCAAGGCTCGTACAATTAATTTCCATAAACGGCCATCGAACTGCACTTACAGCGACCATTTCCAAATTTGATTTTAACATATTTCCAAATCCGCTTGTTAGATTTCAAATCTTTAATATCTGTTAGAAATCTCTTTTCGATATGAACCCAACGGTTCTGGTTTTAGGAGAATCCGACGGTTGGATCTCCCGTAATGTCCATTCGAAGTCAATAGTCGAAATTCGCAAACTGCCACAGCGCGGCGCATTCTATTCAGGCCATTATATTATAATAGATATATATATAATAAATATTTCGTCGATTTCCATTCAAAACATATTTTATAAATCATTTTAAGTTCATTTTCCAAACGATTTCAACTTCATATTCAATTTCAAATCAAAATTGAATATTCCATATCATCGATATATAAATTATAGTATTTTCAAAACATTATATTTTGAAATCAATTCCTTTCTGATATTCATTATAAAAATGAATAAAATTGATATAAATATCGTTCACGTCAAAATGGCGTTAAACTAATCAACGCGACTTTATATATTTATATATATTCGTGTCCACCCCAAATCAGACATCAAAATCAGATTTTTATCTTTTGCTGAATATTATTTTAAAATATTCATCATTTTATAATATTCGTTATTTTAAAATATTCATTCTTTCTTAACTGGAATCAGACACAGTCAATTAAATTACAATTTAATTTAAATGGATTTCACACACATGTATACAGCAACAGCCAAACACAACCAACCATCATCCAAAGTGCATTCTACACTGAATAAGCATCAAATATAAATATTTAATGCTTACAACAACCTGTCAATCAATCGATCGACATACAGCTAATTATTGGGACTAATGTATGTCATATATCATCCCAATACCCGTGTGGGGTTTCAACCAACAAATACATATTTATTTGTGCAGTTGGGCGATGTATAAAATTTATCGTCCCAATCAATATCAGTCAATTGTGTGTACATAAACAAATCATATGATTTGTTTATATATATTTATTTTATTCATATACACATTAAAAATTATTTTTTTAACTAAATAAAATATTTTATTTCTTTCCACATCACACAATCAAATTTCACAATACAACCAAACAAACAAGTAGTCCATGTTCTGTGGACGATGGGTGTCGGGTGCTGCTAAGCACTGTAATGACCCGAAATTCCGGTCCAATTTGAGCTGACTAAATAACACAAGTCCAACCCCAAATTGCACTGAAAGCCAGGAAATTAATATAAAGAAATTAGAGGGTGAGGAAAGATAAGATAGAAACTTAGAATAGAAGAAGAAGAAGAACACAACATCAGAGTAACACGAACCTCACAGCGGAACGAATAACATATAATATATATAACATAACTTGAAAAATACATATGTACTTGAATATACATCATTATCAAAGTACAACACTTACAACACAGCGGAAATAACTATAGCTATATAATCCTGAAGCCTCCTGCTCTAAGCTCTTCCAATATATCTGTGAATCCTGACTACTTGACTGCCCGTACAAAATTAGGCACCCAAGAGTTTAGGGAAAACAACAAAATAAACTCCGGGTCAGTCACGGGACTGGTGTGAGTAAAACAGTTTATAACAGTTCCAGTAGGTAAATGATATCTCATAAGACCACACCGTATAACGGAACGGGTTTTTCCCTTATGAGAATCCAAATTATCTTTATATCAAAAACCTTTTGATATTATAATAATGTCTATCAACACAATATAATAATCATCTAGCAGAAACGCTTCCATCTCACGTTCTACATATATAATATACAATCAAAACCACAAGCACGTAGTGGGTAATGGATTTCCAACTATGACAAGGTATGGAACCACCTTTCGCTAGTGTACCTCTAGAGAAGAATACACTGGCTTCAACAAGAACATCTTGCAACCCAGCCACACATGACCGACCACTCATTTCGCTTGAGTGTATCGAATGTATATCACCAACGGTTGGGATCAGCAACCGTTTCCCGAATGGGACAGTATCGACAACAGATTTTTAGAAATAAATGAAACTCTAGATCAGGTGATTATACACCCTACTTCGGAGCGACCGACTTAGCCATGTTGCCTGCACGATTTCTGTCATTTACCGGTTGATGAGGCTTGAGGTTACGCCTTATCATCACATCAGATTCACTTCGAATGCCACATTGTCAGATCCATCGAAAATCACTAATTGACGTCTACCATAGTACATTATGTGTTAGCTAAAGAAGTTTCCTTCTCCGCTTCCACTCTTGGTATGGTTGAAGAAATCAATGTACGTGACCTTTCTGAAAATACTATGTCAAACATTCATCCATATAAGTCACCCAGGAACAGGATAAACCGAAGGTACTATTCAGTATATCCCTCTTAGGCACTGTTATCTAAGACTTATACAATAACCCTTGCACTTTACTCCGTCTTCAATTTTCTTTGGCATATATGATTCGCAATGCTTATGCCAATACAGAGTGGTTCTTTGGATAATAATCCAACCGGTCTCTCCATATTAACAACGTTAAAATGGTCAAAACTTCGATAGTCTGTGATTTAACTATCAAAGAAAAACAGGTGTGCAACCAACGATATTATTTCCAGATGGAAATTCTATCAATCAATCATCAATCATATATATATCTATATATATACATATATATTCATATTTCCTTATTTTCTATGTTTAGAAAATATACGTTATTAACACTGGAAAACTTTTCCATTGTTATTTACATATCCCTATCATTTCACAACTATCGGTCCCTGACTGTACACTAGGAGGAGAACAATTCTCTAAGTATAAACCCAGAAGGCCGAAACCAACATCAGATCGATACTCAGAAAACTATTCAACTTAACTAATCTCTAGTCAGTTTCTAATCTTGTTTAACTCTATATCTATTAACTCTAATTCGAATAACTAATATTCGATTTAACTCCATTCGCTTAACTCTAGATCGCAGCGATCACAATGGTTACGCCTGATTCCCTCAGGAAACATCCGACCGCCTAGGCTATCTGCAGCCCTGCGAATTACACTAGCAGTCGTGCAAAATGGTAACTTATCCTATATAACTATGTCTGATTTACTCCTTTTGATAACTACGTTTGATTAACTCCTTTTGATAAACTATGTTTGATTAACTCCTTTTATAATCCTATTTATTTCCTAAATAAATACTCCTTTATTCTATTCTATTCGTTTTATCTACATTTTTTCCTTTTATAAAACTCTATTCGTTTTATAAACATTTTTCTTTTTTTTACTTTCGAAATATTTCCTTTTTATAAAATCTCCTTTGATTGTTATAAATATTATCTCTTTTATAAAATCCTTTGATTTTATAAATAATCTATTTTCAATATTCATTTTGAAAATTCCCTTTCCTTCATTCCGGTATGTTATGGTATTTAACACATCAAATCACGATGACCAATATCGTCCATATACACACAATCACCAACAGGTTATAATTCACATCATATATCAAAATATATGAAAAACAATAAAATAACTGTTGAGGAATCCAGTCGGATTCCTCCAACCTGTTGCATCCACAGATGTTACACAGTATAATATACATCAGTTTCTTTTCAGCATGAGATATACTGATACAGAATCAAATATTGATTGTCGATTTTTATCTATAACTAGATCTACGTTTTCAATCAAATCTATTTAACAGTCCAGTCAATCAATACACAACAACTCAATCAACATTTACCAAAATAAAGTACAGTTTATAGAAATATAAACGGAACAGAGTTAGTGAGTTTTACTCACATTGTCCGTAATCGTTAAACGACAATTTACGGTAGTTGATTCTGATCATACAATTTATTTCGATATAAATTGGGACGAGCTCCAATAGATTCCAAACCAATTGCATTGTAACGCCTACGTCCATACGATTGTAATGGGTCCTTATGTTAGGCCCAACTTCAGTTTTTAAGATCCAAAACCTCTGTCTTCCTTCTATTCCCTCCAGCGATGAACACCCCGCCGCACTCCAGAAAACTTGAGGCCATAAATCCATCTTCAAACCGACATACTCCCTTCAGTAAATCATCGAATTCAACATTGAGATTTTCATGTATAAGCCCAACTCCTCCCAGCAGTAAAAACCAATTAATGAAATCGTTTAGCACTCCTTATCCATCACTGATTCCAGACATCTAATAACACCAAAATTCCCATTTCAAATTCGTAACTTCCAGTATATAATTAACAATGTTTTCAAACAATAATTTATCAATAATCTCCTCACCTTAAACTACCTCTACTCAGCCCAAGAATGAAGGACTCACACTGCCTGGGAGGACACGACACACAGTAGCCTCCATTCCCTTTCGAAATGCTCGATCCTGTATCAAGAATAATGGCCTTCCACTTCCACTTCAAACTGCACATCTCCCTTTCACCCAAACTTAAGCCACGGTCCTTCAAAACTAAGTAGTAGACACCTCTCCACTCCCTACAGTAAATTCCACCTTTACACGCTTACGACAAGCACTTCGAACTCCCCAAAAATCCACACGCTACTGCCCTCACGGATTTAGCAATCCCGCACTACCCACCTACTCGTCTCCTTCTCCTTTCACACAGCACAAAATAGAAGGTTAAAATCACCCATACCCTGTCGTGACGACCCACTCCTCACCAGGTCTCATCACAGGCAATGACGCCTCCTTCTCCAATCATCCAAGTCGTTAAACCCTAGCTTGTGATTGGGTTCTCGTAGCGAAACTAAAAGGCTTAGAATACTCAGATATTTAGATGAGGTTGAGGAGGGTTTTATGTGAATTCCTTTGATCGAGTTTCCATTTTGATTTCCTTTTTGATTTCTGAGAACGGTTTTGGTAAGAGGAAATAGAGCATGGCGGCTGATGAATTTGACTAGAAGAAAAAAATTATGTTATAAGGGTTCGGTTATTATATAGGGTGTTTTTCAATGATTAGGAGGATGCCACATTTTTTGTTTGAGGATACACATAATTTGTGGTTGAAACAAAGGATTTCGTGGCCTTCTTTTTTATCACCGAAATGACTTTTATTTTTAGGGATAGTTTGTCTTTACTTTCACCTTATTTCTATTTCTTTGTTATTTAAGTTTACATGATTTCGGCACTCGTTTTGTTACCGTACGGATTTCTATCGACAGAAATAAACATACTGTTGTGACGAGCAAGGCGCCCCGATTTCAAAAATATAATAACGTCGGTAGGTTAACTCATATTGTGAAACCCCAAAATCATTGATTTAGGGTGCAAAATACTCCAAATAAAAAATGTTGCTTAATTAATTAATTAAAAATTAAGTAAAATTCTAAAAATTAAATTATCACTATGTCTCAAAGGGCTTGTCTAAATTTGAAGCCAATATTTAATTAAAATTAAATATATCGTTATGATTTATAAACGATTCCACAGCGACTATTTTAGAATTTGATTTGGCCATATATCAAAATCTACACGACGAAATCTCGATTTTTCGCTTACACTAGAAAAATATACTCCACCAGCTCCTAACGTTTCTTGTTTCACAGAAATCTGACTTAAAATGGCTTCTGTATATTCGTTTAAAGTTCGAATCGCCAAATCGCAAACTGCCGCGCCATTTCGAGCTCGATTATAATTTTATTATAATTTATACGTTCAACCATCATTAATTAAATATATTCGTTATCGTAATTCAATTCTAAACTGAATTATATATTTTGAATTGCCCAATTCACACCATATCGCCATTTCAGCCCATTCTGATTATTTCAGAATTAAATATATTATTTATTTATTATTTAAATTAAATATTCACTCTAATTTAATTCAATGACCATTACATCCATTAATTCACCATTTAAATAATTAAATAAATTAATTATAATACTTCTGCCAATGCGGGTCATTACAATCTTCCCCACTTAAAATAATTTCGTCCTCGAAATTGCTAAGGTAGAGAACGACCCTATCGACTGGTCAGAACATATTTGTTCACTTCTTAACTTCAGTTTCAACTGAACCAATTTAATTTCAATTAAATATTAATTAATACTTATCAACGAAAATTTCCAAAAATCCTGAAAATTTTCTAACGCCTTAACTCTTCGAAAAATCTCGCCATAACCTCCTTTGTACTGGTTAATAGCTCAAACTCCAACTTGCCTCTTTGGGCCATCTCTAACCCAAAAGAAAATCAAACAGCCTAGCGGCTTGCCAATTCGGCTCATAAATCTCATGCTTATATCGAATATAAACTTGTACCTTTTGTCAGGCATATAAACTCTATCACTTTCACCTGCTGTCAATTCAACAGATACAAAGGTCATCCCAATCAAATCCCAATTTGCTTTTATCCACGACACAACCATTCGCTTATATCCGAGCCAAATATCATTTCAACTCGAGTTTCTTCTCGATTCCCACTCTTAACTTGATTATCACATTAAACTTCAAATTTGAATCTCACAATCCAATTTGTCTTGATATCCTTCTGATTCAATCTCAGTTACCACTTTACTGGCTTTGCTTCAATTCAAATTTGCTTTCACAAAATTCTTTTAAATTTGTTTTTGATTCAATCAGTCTTTCCCTGGGAGTTTTTTAAATAGTTTACTCTTTTCAAAAATCAAATTTTCCTTTTGAACATGTCACTGAGCCCTTAATTAATATTCCATTAGTTAAATCACTTCTCTATTTCTTTATCAATATTTGTTAACCAAATATTTTCAATAACCATATTGGCCTTTTATGTTATTTGGAAAACATTTCCGAATATCGCCTTCCTTTATTTTCTAAACTTTAGAAAATATATGCTATTTATAATTGGAAAATATTCCAATTACTTATCTCTTTTCCGATCTCGTTTATTTCTATACTTAGGAAATATTCTTTATTATATTTCCAAGCTTACACTTATTTGGGTTAAAACGGATGTTGTGTAAAACATCGTTATGACAACCCAAATACTATATTCAACTAACTCCTATTCAACATTGATCTTCGAGCCTGAAATCTTACTATTTATTTGTTAATAATGAAATCAATCAAGTTGGGGTATAACTACCTCTCAGACCTTGACTGAATAACATTTATAATGTCAAAACAGATATGACTACTTACTCGAATAATCATACCATACAACTACTTATTCACTTTTAAACACGTATACGCTTCCTCTTTTGATTCTTACTAGATTTTATTCTTAGTCTTCCTTTTTGATTTTACTATTCTATTTCTAAGTTCGTTTCCTTATCGACTTCTATATATATATCGATACGTTTATTTCTAACTATCAAATTATCTTAAAAATATTCTAACTCCTTAAATTCCCGGAAAAATTCGCCATAACCTCCTTTGTACTAGGAGCATCGGGATATTTCAAATAGCCTCCCATGGCCCTCACCAATCCAAAAGAAAAAGAAAAAGCCAAGCGGCTAGCCGATACGACGCATAAAATCTCATATATGAATTAAATACATACCTTTTCGTCGAGCATTCTATTTATATACCTTCATACCTTATCCATACCTATCTCATGTATATTTATACATGCCCAATCTATTTTAACTATACCAGATCGTTTTAACTCAATTCGTTAATTAATTTGTTAATTAACTCTTCAGTCTATTTCACTTTTATATTTGAACATGACATGTTCAAATATATTTTAACTTGCTTATTAACTAATTTGAATCCAAATTTCAAATTTAAGTTCTATATTCGATTTCGAATATCCATTTACAAAGCCAATTCACCTTTCAAAGTTCAACTTCAAATTCGAAACTCGATTAACTAATTCCTCTTCGATTTAGTTAATTCTATTAAATTGCTATTCAAATTTTATATCACTTCTATTATTCAAATCTATGTATCAAATTCTATTATTCAAATTCTATATATCAAATTCTATTTAAATTCTATATTATAAATCCCATTTGAATTTCTATATTCAAATTCTATATATTCAAATTCTATATATCAAATTCTATATTATAAATTCAACACAACTTGTCTTTCCCAAAACAAATTCAAAATAGTATCTCTGGTAGTAATTCGTCACTTACAACTCGAAAATGAATACTGATGATGCAGCTATCATCATCGGAATCGATTTTCCAGCGATCGAAGTGAGTTCAATACTATAAAATCATTTCTAAACATTTCCACCTTGAAATTCATTTCAAAATATAATTCACATTGCTTGTAAAAACAATTTAAAATCTGCCAGTATCTTAAATTTTCCTTATTTTTAATCCAAATCCATTTACAAACACTTATCCAATTTTTTCCAGAATTTTAATTCAATTCCTAGTTTAAATTTTAGATTTAACTCATCTGATTTCACATATTTCACTTATATGAATTCTAATTGGTTATTTACATAACCATTTAATTTATAATCTTATTTGATTATAATCACAACCAATATATCTCCTTTATATCAAAATATAATTTGGGTAAAGAAAATTCATTTACCCTCTTTCAAAACATACCATGACGGTCCATCGTATTCGGGTGTTTACTAAATCCCTACCGATACAGTGGATCAAACTGATCGACCAGAACTCATAAACGACTCAACCAACAAATCTCCACAATATAAAACAAATTTTTTATATTGAATAACAAATACGTTCATTTGTATACATACACTCAACTCAATCTAGGGTATTGCTAACTCTATCTCTACTGAGTCACGCCATAGAGCCAAGGTAATTCACTTAACTTAAGCTCTGATACCAATTGTAATGACCTGAAATTCCGGTCCAATTTGATCTGACTAAATAACACAAGTCCAACCCCAAATTGCACTGAAAGCCAGGAAATTAATAGAAAGAAATTATAAGGTGAGGAAAGATAAGATAGAAACTTAGAATAGAAGAAGAAGAAGAACGCAACATCAGAGTAACAAGAACCTCACAGCGGAACGAATAACATATAATATATATAACAAAACTTGAAATATACATATGTACTTGAATATACATCATTATCAAAGTACAACACTTACAACACAGCGGAAATAACTATAGCTATATAATCCTGAAGCCTCCTGCTCCAAGCTCTTCCAGTATATCTGTGAATCCTGACTACTTGACTGCCCGTACAAAATTGGGCACCCAAGAGTTTAGGGAAAACAACAAAATAAACTCTGGGTCGGTCATGGGACTGGTGTGAGTAAAACAGTTTATAACAGTTCCAGCAGGTAAATGATATCTCATAAGACCACGCCGTATAACGGAACGGGTTTTTCCTTTATGAGAATTCAAATTATCTTTATATCAAAAACATTTTGATATTATAATAATGTCTATCAACGCAATATAATAATCATCTAGCAGAAATGCTTCCATCTCACGTTCTACATATATAATATACAATCAAAACCGCAAGCACGTATTGGGTAATGGATTTCCAACTATGACAAGATATGGAACCACCTTTCACTAGTGTACCTCTAGAGAGGAATACACTGGGTTCAACAAGAACATCTTGCAACCCGGCCACACATGACCGACCACTCATTTCGCTTGAGTGTATCGAATGTATATCAACAACGGTTGGGATCAGCAACCGTTTCCCGAATGGGACAGTATCAACAATAGATTTTTCGAAATAAATGAAACTCTAGATCAGGTGATTATACACCCTACTTCGGAGCGACCGACTTAGCCATGCTGCCTTCCCGATTTCTGTCATTTACCGGTTGATGAGGCTTGAGGTTACGCCTTATCATCACATCAGGTTCACTTCGAATGCCACATTGTCAGATCCATCGAAAATCACTAATTGACGTCTACCACAGTACATTATGTGTTAGCTAAAGAAGTTTCCTTCTCCGCTTCCACTCTTGGTACGGTTGAAGAAATCAATGTACGTGACCTTTCTGGAAATACTTTGTTAGACATTCATCAATACAAGTCACCCAGGAACATGATAAACCGAAGGTACTATTCAGTATATCCCTCTTAGGCACTGTTATCAAAGACTTATACAATAACCCTTGCACTTTACTCCGTCTTCAATTTTCTTTGGCATATATGATTCGCAACGCTTATGCCAATACAGAGTGGTTCTTTGGATAATAATCCAACCGGTCTCTCCATATTAACAACGTTAAAATGGTCAAAACTTCGATAGGCTGTGATTTAACTATCAAAGAAAAACAGGTGTGCAACCAACGATATTATTTCCAGATGGAAATTCTATCAATCAATCATATATATATCTATATATATATACATATATATTCATATTTCCTTATTTTCTATGTTTAGAAAATACACGTTATTAACACTGGAAAACATTTCCATTGTTATTTACATATCCCTATCATTTCACAACTATCAGTCCCTGACTGTACACAAGTAGGAGAACAATTCTCTAAGTATAAACCCAGAAGGCCGAAACCAACATCAGATCGATACTCAGAAAACTATTTGTGACGAGCAGGTTATTTCGCTCGGTCCGAACCAGTGGCTAAACCGATCCAGACCGTTCGAAACGCCCTATCGTTGAGAACACGACAAAACAGAACGCATACAAAAGAACGTTTCATTGTATATTACAACAATGCATCAGATTACAAGAATATACAGAGTATAAATGAATGAATATTACACAGAAATAACAGAGATTTAAATTACATTTAAATACATAGCAGCGGAAAAATAATACAATACACAACTAGAATGAGATATACGGATAAAAAGCTTTCCGGATATCGTTCCAGCTGTAAACCAGGATCCTGTGAATATAAATCTGCAAAACCAAAACTACTAGCTGCCCGTGTCAAAATAGGGGCACCCAGAGTTTAGGTTAAAACAATAAACTCCAGGTCAGTCATGTGACTGGTGTGAGAACTAAAGCAGTTAATCTTTATTTTTAAAATTAGGTAAATCAAGGGACCACGCCGTATAACACGGAACGGGTTTCCTCCCAAGAATACCAGTGCATAAAACAAACAGCGCAATGCTAAATAAGGAAAATGAAGCTGTTATAAGACACAGGTCCCATCACACAATGCAACGCAGCCGAGGATAGGGTTTTCCCTTATAACAGCCAAAGAATGCTTGATACGTTTTAAAACAAATCATTTGATACTATAATAAGTGCATAGTGCATAAATCAACTTCAAATCATAAGTATCAATCATAGGCGGCATGGGTACCATATATCATGTCGCCATACTAGGCTCTACAAATAAAACCGCAAATGTCACGTATTTGGAAATTGGATTTCCGTCTGTGAACCGAGGCCAGGGATCGTCCTCTACCGATTCGAGACTCTCTAGCCCGAGCCTCAGGAACAGCCGCAACTGCCCCATGGATCGTCAGGGCCGGTCCACCGATGTGGATTATAGTGCCTGAACAATACGTTTCCCCGCCCTTTGGGGCGTAAATGAGCCAACGAATGACTCCATCGGACCCGGATCGTCCGATCAAACCGAGGCGCCTCGCAACAGCAACAACCACACAGGTGAAAAGTATATAAATGTCAGGGCTGGTAGGTCACTGACACCACCCTAGCTAGAAAGAAACGCATGCCCTCCCTGATGTCCTCTCCCGTTTCTGGTTCACAACCGGGGTGTGAGGCTCGCGAATTCACGTTACACAAAGCTGTGCCACACAGGCTGTGCTTTGATCATCACCACAAGACTTTGCTTTTCAACAGAAGCCTCGATCAATTGCCACTTAGGCATGCCACACAGGCAATTCACTCCATGCGTTTGATATCCATCAATATATAACCCCTGAGCTCGTACGTCTCAGAGAAGGGCGTTAAGCAAGAGAATAAATTCTCCGCCGCCAAACAGATATATATTTAATAGAGATCAATCACACGGACTAAAATCCAATGTCAGACACACAGTCCATTTACAAGTCCGTTCTGGGGCTGAACGAAACCGGAGGCACCTAGTACCCCGCATATCCATCGATCTCCAAGTACGTCTGGACGATCACCAACTGTTTCCATCTTCTTGGGTGTACAGCCCAATCAAGATCATCAGTTATCACCCAAACGACGTGAAGACTTCTGGTCTTCGACCACCGTCTTCATCTTCGACACCACGTCGAATCAGTTATTCAGAATGGGACAAACCCGGTCTTTCTGAATAACTCGCGTATATATTATAAAAGTGTTACACAAATACAACATACGCCTCATTCCAATTCAGAATATTCTTTTATTCAAATATTCCCATACTTTGGGAAAAGTTCCCATTAATTTTATCCAAGATAAATTCTTTAAATTTATTCTTTAATCTCCTTTGAATATCAATTCAAACTAGTCGGGATTAGCGAACCACACCGAAGTAATCATTTTATTTTATTTCCCAATCCCAACCTATTCATCCCATGAAGTAAAACTGGTGATACTTCATATCTAACACCACAGTGTTATCGGTAAATTCAATTACCATTTCACGTTCAAATCTAATTAAAGATTTAACTATCGCCTGGAGCAAAACTGGTGATACTCCATTCTCGACCATTTCAATCTAATTAAAGATTCATTAAAACTCCACTTAGTTTTAATCTTCGACTGGGTTAAAGAATCAGTGTCATTTAAAACACGGTTCACGATAAACCCAAAATCACATTCCATTAATTATTGGGTTAAAGAACGAGTGTTATTTAAAACACTGTTCACGATAAACCCAAAAATCAATACCAATTCAATTCCAATTAAATATCATTTAATTAGTACACTTCATTAAATCTAAATAAAAAGATTTAATCTTTTCTCAACTGGGTTCAAGAACAGTGTTAGTGAAGACACCATTCACGACAAACCCAAATCACATTCGATATTCAATACAAGGCTCTGAATAGAAAATATATCGGCTTATATTCAATATCAAATTCTACGACTAACAAATGTCGTATTGGAAATAACGATATAAATATATATCTTTCAAATTTCCATAACAACACCTGTATAATCACGAATTCCAACATCGAAATATTCCAAAGACAATTTCGATTCAAATCCACTCCAATGCAATCATTGGAAATTCTGGTTATTTTTAAAACCCTTTTCAAATTCAATTTATTTATTTAAAAATAAATAGAATTATAATTCTAGTTCAAAACTAGTTCATTTCGATAAAAATCTATTTTTATCTTTTCAAACATGGAGTTTTTCATCCCAAATCTTCACAAATCATTTCTTATGATTTTACACAAATTATTACTATTTTTAATAATTTTATCAAGGCCCGTACAGTCGATTTCCACCAATGGCCATCGAACTGCACTTACAGCGACCTTTTTCAAATTTGATTTGGACATAATTCCAAATCCAACCGTTAGATTTCAAATTTCTAACATTCGCTAGAAAGCTCTTTTCGATACGAACCCAACGGTTCCGGTTTTAGGAGAATCCGACGGTCGGATCTCCCGTAACGTCCATTTGAAATCAATGGTCGAAATTCGCGAACTGCCGCGGCGCGGCGCGTTCTATTCAGGCCATTATATTATATATATAATATATATAATATATACTTCGTCGATTTCTATTTAAAACGAATTATATAAATAGTTTTAAAATTCGTTTCAAAATCTATTTCAACTTCCTTTTCAATTCAAAGCAAAATTGAATTCTTCTCTATAAATTCGTTTCAAAGTTCATTTCTATTCAATTCAAATTTCAATTCAATTTGAATTCATTTCAATTCACTTTCAATTCAATTTGAATTCGTTTTCAATTTGATTCATTGCGAAATCGTTTTCAATTCAATTCATTTCGAAATCGTTTTCAATTCAATTCACATAAATATCGTTCACGTCAAAATGGCGTCAATCTAATCAACACGGCTTCATAAATTTCTATTTTCAAATATTCTATTTCAAATATTTCTATTTCTAATATTTCTATTTCTAAACTGGAATGAGGCCCAATCAATTACCATATAAAATTAATTATATGGATTTTCATACAACACATGTATATAATAGCATTGAAAAATAATCAACCATCAACCAAAGTGCACTACACTGTATAAGCATCCAATAAAGATATCTAACGCTTATAACAGCATGTCAATCAATCGATCGACATATTTAATCAATCAGGATGAGTGAACTTCAAATTTCATCCTAACACCCGTGTGGGGTTTCAAACAATCAAACACATATTTTATTTGTGCTGTTGGGCGATGTGTAAAATTTATCGACCCAATCAATGTCCTTCAAATAGGTGTACATAAACAAACCGTCTGGTTTGTAAATGAATATTTTATTTTATTCACTTTCACGTTAAAAATTATATTTTTAACGATAAAAACATTTTATTTCAACATATGAATTTCTATTATTCATGTACATAATAAAATGATATTTTTATTTTCTAACATATTTTAGAAAATTTCGGCGGCATAACGGCACGATACTAGAAACGGGACGAGGCCTAGCCTTATCCCCGGTCTAGTGAAGGCCCACGCCATTCACACATCAATCAAACCATTCAATTCACCAAACAATTCAATTTCAAATCAAATCATATAACTATCCTATGCAACCAAACAAACAAGTCCATGGTCTGTGGACGATTGTGTCGGGTGCTACTAAGCACTGTCTGCATCCTAGTATATATATATATAACTAGAATAGAAATTGAAAGGTGAGAAATTCTCACCGAGGGATCCACTCCTCCTATTTTCTGAATTTCTGATCGATCTGGATTTCTGCTCTGCTCCCGCTCAATTCCATCTCACTCTTATTCACACTGTTCACGATAAAAATAAGGTTCATATTTTATTTCACTTTTCATATAATAAAAATCATATTTTTATCTTCACTTCGTATATATAAAAATCGAATTTTTAACTTCGCTTCATTATAAAAATTATATTTTTATAACTTCTACTATATAAAAGTCATATTTTTAATCTTCACATATAATAAAAATAATATTTTTACATCGTTCACATTCATATAAAGATCGCATTTTTATTATCTGTATAATATAAAAATCATATTTTTATTATCTATACTATATAAAATTATATTTCTAACTTACCACTCGAATAAAAAATATATTTTGAACCTTCTTATCATATAAAAATTATATTTTTAACTTTCCTATAATATAAAAATTATATTTTTATTATCTTTACTTTATAAAAATTATATTTTTAACTTGCTTTGTATATGAGAAAGATTATATCTTTATCACCCTACTTTAAATAAAAAGGTTATATTTTTACAACGCGATATACACTAAAAAGATTACATTTTTAACACACTAAAAATCTCGTCTTTAAGTAGTTAAAAATCTCAACTTCTAAGTGATAAAAATGCTAACTTCTAAGTGATAAAAATCCTAACTTCTAAGTGATAAAAATGCTATCTTGTATCGTTGAAAAATCCTACCTTTTATCATTGAAAAATCCTATCTTTTATCATTGAAAAATCCTATCTTTTATCATTGAAAAATCCTCGATTTTCAATCAAATTAATAGCACAAAAAAAATGTTTACAAAGAAACTCACATTTCACTGTAAAACAAATTGGGTCTTTGCCGCTTGGAGGGGCTCACGTCGGAGGCCTGGTGGTGGAGCTCGCGAGTTGGAGTGGTGGTGGAGGCGGTCGGAGGTGGCTGGGCAGTGGGGTACGGCGGTATAGGGTTCGCGGTGGGTTAGGGGTTCTGGCGACTTCGATTTGGATGGAGGAGGGCGTAGAGAGAGAGGAGAGGAAGGGAGGCCGTTGGTGGGAGATCGGAGGTGGGAAGCCCGCGTGGAAGCGGCGGCGATAGCATCGCAGGGGCGACGGGGTTCGTGGGTTGGAGGTCAACGGGGTTTTTTTATATATATATTTTAATTTAATTCTGAATGAAGAGAGAAAGAGGGGTGTAGGGGTATTTGCTTATATATTATTTTAATTTAAATTTTAAAATCCAAAAGTAACTTTTATTTTCGAACTCGAAATCGAACCCACCGACTGTCCTCCATAGCATTTTACCCCCATTCCGAACACAACGGGATATGTATCGTAGGTTGATTCGTTCGTTTCGATTAGTTTCCGTTGAATTTACATTTAAATTACTATATTGAATTTTAAACGTACATTTCAAATTACCGGGGTCACATACTAACTTTAAAAATTCAATAAAAATATTTTCTAGCTTCGTATTAACGATACGGTCCTAACAAAACTAGTTTCGTCGAATTCTGAGACCGTTAGAAAAATGGCCAATTTCCAGTCGATTAAAATCAACTGAAACTGGTCAAACGCGTTTTCCTTTGCCACGCTCACATATTGATTCGAAAAATTATGAAATTTGGAATCTAGCAATAACTTGACATCACGGACCCAAAAAAACTGGTTTCGTCGAAATCCGAGGTCATCTGCAAAATTTCCATTTTTAAGGGCCTGAATTCCATAGCGACTATTTAGAATTTTCAACTGGACATATCTTTTGATTCCCGCTATGAAATTTCAATTATTCGGATTCGTTGGAAAGATATTCACAATTAGATCTTATTATTTTTGGTTTCACTAAAATCCGGATTGTTTTGCGCCCGGTACATTCAATTGAAGTTTGAAATCGAATTATCGAACTACCGCGCCATTTTCAATTCTATTTATAATTATATATAAATATTTATATTCTAACGACGACGTATATAATATATACGTTCTAATTATATTCAAAATAAATTTCTCGTCGATTTTATTTAAAATAATCTATTTTAAATATTCAAAATTCGCTAAAATGGCCAAAATAAAAATTTTAAACTGGCCCAGATTTTCGGGTTATTACAATCTCCCCCACTTAAAACTTTTCGTCCCCGAAAAGGAACAAAGTCGAAAGTGGTTTGATTAATCAGCTCCACGCTCGGTCTAACTTCCATTCTCCAACTCTTTAGTTTCTGAGAATTTTCAAAATTTGGCTAACACCCTAAATTTTCGAAAAATTTCTCCATAACCTCCCCTGCAATGGGAGCATCGGGGAATTTCAAATAGCTTCCCCGGTCCTTCAGATCTCAAAAAGAAAAAGAAAAAGCCAAGCGGCTAGCCAATAGGCTCACAAAATCATCATCACCCAAACAAAACAGGAAATTATGTAGTAAACATGTACCTATTTGTCGGGCAAACAAATTTTATTCTCTGCTCTAGCCTCCTTGTTATGACCTGTTCAATGATATACATGTATATGCAAGCAGATGCGACCAATTTTCAATATCGTTCAATATTTGATACAATTAGGCTAAATGGTTCAAAATCATCAAACAAATAAACAAGCAACACAAACATCAATCAATTAGTGAATTTAACGTTTCAAATTGATAATTTTGATATATATAAAGAAAATCATGTTTTGATGCCAAATCACAACAATAGGCCCTATCTAGTTTTGGTTCTCACACCAGTCTAATGGAAATATATAGATATCACACCTTCGACACTCGAATATAAATGCTGATGATGATGCACCATCACCAGGATCATCCCCGGGTGACTAGAGTGTGGTTCTATATCTATCCAGTATATTAAAACTTTAAATACACGTTTGCAAGGCGTATATGCAAAATCTTTATATACTGGACTGCCCAAATCAATACAAATAAATAATCAAATACGAATAATTGATTTAGATTTTCAAAACAAATTTTCGTTTTCATTTTTATTTTAAAAAATTTACTCTTCACACTCGTTCTAGGATACTACTGATCCCATCTCTAACGAGTCATTCTCGTTGGATATTACTAATCCAATATCTGATGAATTCTTTCGTACGGTTCTAACGTGTCTTGTTCTCGAGCTCTGTAAACCAAAGCTCTGATACCACGTGTGACGAGCAGGTTATTTCGCTCGGTCCGAACCAGTGGCTAAACCGATCCAGACCGTTCGAAACGCCCTATCGTTGAGAACACGACAAAACAGAACGCATACAAAAGAACGTTTCATTGTATATTACAACAATGCATCAAATTACAAGAATATACAGAGTATAAATGAATAAATATTACACAGAAATAACAGAGATTTAAATTACATTTAAATACATAGCAGCGGAAAAATAATACAATACACAACTAGAATGAGATATACGGATACAAAGCTTTCCGGATATCGTTCCAGCTGTAAACCAGGACCCTGTGAATATAAATCTGCAAAACCAAAACTACTAGCTGCCCATGTCAAAATAGGGGCACCCAGAGTTTAGGTTAAAACAATAAACTCCAGGTCAGTCATGTGACTGGTGTGAGAACTAAAGCAGTTAATCTTTATTTTTAAAGTTAGGTAAATCAAGGGACCACGCCGTATAACACGGAACGGGTTTCCTCCCAAGAATACCAGTGCATAAAACAAACAGCGCAATGCTAAATAAAGGAAAATGAAGCTGTTATAAGACCCAGGTCCCATCACACAATGCAACGCAGCCGAGGATAGGGTTTTCCCTTATAACAGCCAAAGAATGCTTGATACGTTTTAAAACAAATCATTTGATACTATAATAAGTGCATAGTGCATAAATCAACTTCAAATCATAAGTATCAATCATAGGCGGCATGGGTACCATATATCATGTCGCCATACTAGGCTCTACAAATAAAACCGCAAATGTCACGTATTTGGAAATTGGATTTCCGTCTGTGAACCGAGGCCAGGGATCGTCCTCTACCGATTCGAGACTCTCTAGCCCGAGCCTCAGGAACAGCCGCAACTGCCCCATGGATCGTCAGGGCCGGTCCACCGATGAGGATTATAGTGCCTGAACAATACGTTTCCCCGCCCTTTGGGGCGTAAATGAGCCAACGAATGACTCCATCGGACCCGGATCGTCCGATCAAACCGAGGCGCCTCGCAACAGCAACAACCACACAGGTGAAAAGTATATAAATGTCAGGGCTGGTAGGTCACTGACACCACCCTAGCTAGAAAGAAACGCATGCCCTCCCTGATGTCCTCTCCCGTTTCTGGTTCACAACCGGGGTGTGAGGCTCGCGAATTCACGTTACACAAAGCTGTGCCACACAGGCTGTGCTTTGATCATCACCACAAGACTTTGCTTTTCAACAGAAGCCTCGATCAATTGCCACTTAGGCATGCCACACAGGCAATTCACTCCATGCGTTTGATATCCATCAATATATAACCCCTGAGCTCGTACGTCTCAGAGAAGGGCGTTAAGCAAGAGAATAAATTCTCCGCCGCCAAACAGATATATATTTAATAGAGATCAATCACACGGACTAAAATCCAATGTCAGACACACAGTCCATTTACAAGTCCGTTCTGGGGCTGAACGAAACCGGAGGCACCTAGTACCCCGCATATCCATCGATCTCCAAGTACGTCTGGACGATCATCAACTGTTTCCATCTTCTTGGGTGTACAGCCCAATCAAGATCATCAGTTATCACCCAAACGACGTGAAGACTTCTGGTCTTCGACCACCGTCTTCATCTTCGACACCACGTCGAATCAGTTATTCAGAATGGGACAAACCCGGTCTTTCTGAATAACTCGCGTATATATTATAAAAGTGTTACACAAATACAACATACGCCTCATTCCAATTCAGAATATTCTTTTATTCAAATATTCCCATACTTTGGGAAAAGTTCCCATTAATTTTATCCAAGATAAATTCTTTAAATTTATTCTTTAATCTCCTTTGAATATCAATTCAAACTAGTCGGGATTAGCGAACCACACCGAAGTAATCATTTTATTTTATTTCCCAATCCCAACCTATTCATCCCATGAAGTAAAACTGGTGATACTTCATATCTAACACCACAGTGTTATCGGTAAATTCAATTACCATTTCACGTTCAAATCTAATTAAAGATTTAACTATCGCCTGGAGCAAAACTGGTGATACTCCATTCTCGACCATTTCAATCTAATTAAAGATTCATTAAAACTCCACTTAGTTTTAATCTTCGACTGGGTTAAAGAATCAGTGTCATTTAAAACACGGTTCACGATAAACCCAAAATCACATTCCATTAATTATTGGGTTAAAGAACGAGTGTTATTTAAAACACTGTTCACGATAAACCCAAAAATCAATACCAATTCAATTCCAATTAAATATCATTTAATTAGTACACTTCATTAAATCTAAATAAAAAGATTTAATCTTTTCTCAACTGGGTTCAAGAACAGTGTTAGTGAAGACACCATTCACGACAAACCCAAATCACATTCGATATTCAATACAAGGCTCTGAATAGAAAATATATCGGCTTATATTCAATATCAAATTCTACGACTAACAAATGTCGTATTGGAAATAACGATATAAATATATATCTTTCAAATTTCCATAACAACACCTGTATAATCACGAATTCCAACATCGAAATATTCCAAAGACAATTTCGATTCAAATCCACTCCAATGCAATCATTGGAAATTCTGGTTATTTTTAAAACCCTTTTCAAATTCAATTTATTTATTTAAAAATAAATAGAATTATAATTCTAGTTCAAAACTAGTTCATTTCGATAAAAATCTATTTTTATCTTTTCAAACATGGAGTTTTTCATCCCAAATCTTCACAAATCATTTCTTATGATTTTACACAAATTATTACTATTTTTAATAATTTTATCAAGGCCCGTACAGTCGATTTCCACCAATGGCCATCGAACTGCACTTACAGCGACCTTTTTCAAATTTGATTTGGACATAATTCCAAATCCAACCGTTAGATTTCAAATTTCTAACATTCGCTAGAAAGCTCTTTTCGATACGAACCCAACGGTTCCGGTTTTAGGAGAATCCGACGGTCGGATCTCCCGTAACGTCCATTTGAAATCAATGGTCGAAATTCGCGAACTGCCGCGGTGCGGCGCGTTCTATTCAGGCCATTATATAATATATATAATATATACTTCGTCGATTTCTATTTAAAACGAATTATATAAATAGTTTTAAAATTCGTTTCAAAATCTATTTCAACTTCCTTTTCAATTCAAAGCAAAATTGAATTCTTCTCTATAAATTCGTTTCAAAGTTCATTTCTATTCAATTCAAATTTCAATTCAATTTGAATTCATTTCAATTCACTTTCAATTCAATTTGAATTCGTTTTCAATTTGATTCATTGCGAAATCGTTTTCAATTCAATTCATTTCAAAATCGTTTTCAATTCAATTCACATAAATATCGTTCACGTCAAAATGGCGTCAATCTAATCAACACGGCTTCATAAATTTCTATTTTCAAATATTCTATTTCAAATATTTCTATTTCTAATATTTCTATTTCTAAACTGGAATGAGGCCCAATCAATTACCATATAAAATTAATTATATGGATTTTCATACAACACATGTATATAATAGCATTGAAAAATAATCAACCATCAACCAAAGTGCACTACACTGTATAAGCATCCAATAAAGATATCTAATGCTTATAACAGCATGTCAATCAATCGATCGACATATTTAATCAATCAGGATGAGTGAACTTCAAATTTCATCCTAACACCCGTGTGGGGTTTCAAACAATCAAACACATATTTTATTTGTGCTGTTGGGCGATGTGTAAAATTTATCGACCCAATCAATGTCCTTCAAATAGGTGTACATAAACAAACCGTCTGGTTTGTAAATGAATATTTTATTTTATTCACTTTCACGTTAAAAATTATATTTTTAACGATAAAAACATTTTATTTCAACATATGAATTTCTATTATTCATGTACATAATAAAATGATATTTTTATTTTCTAACATATTTTAGAAAATTTCGGCGGCATAACGGCACGATACTAGAAACGGGACGAGGCCTAGCCTTATCCCCGGTCTAGTGAAGGCCCACGCCATTCACACATCAATCAAACCATTCAATTCACCAAACAATTCAATTTCAAATCAAATCATATAACTATCCTATGCAACCAAACAAACAAGTCCATGGTCTGTGGACGATTGTGTCGGGTGCTACTAAGCACCGTCTGCATCCTAGTATATATATATATAACTAGAATAGAAATTGAAAGGTGAGAAATTCTCACCGAGGGATCCACTCCTCCTATTTTCTGAATTTCTGATCGATCTGGATTTCTGCTCTGCTCCCGCTCAATTCCATCTCACTCTTATTCACACTGTTCACGATAAAAATAAGGTTCATATTTTATTTCACTTTTCATATAATAAAAATCATATTTTTATCTTCACTTCGTATATATAAAAATCGAATTTTTAACTTCGCTTCATTATAAAAATTATATTTTTATAACTTCTACTATATAAAAGTCATATTTTTAATCTTCACATATAATAAAAATAATATTTTTACATCGTTCACATTCATATAAAGATCGCATTTTTATTATCTGTATAATATAAAAATCATATTTTTATTATCTATACTATATAAAATTATATTTCTAACTTACCACTCGAATAAAAAATATATTTTGAACCTTCTTATCATATAAAAATTATATTTTTAACTTTCCTATAATATAAAAATTATATTTTTATTATCTTTACTTTATAAAAATTATATTTTTAACTTGCTTTGTATATGAGAAAGATTATATCTTTATCACCCTACTTTAAATAAAAAGGTTATATTTTTACAATGCGATATACACTAAAAAGATTACATTTTTAACACACTAAAAATCTCGTCTTTAAGTAGTTAAAAATCTCAACTTCTAAGTGATAAAAATGCTAACTTCTAAGTGATAAAAATCCTAACTTCTAAGTGATAAAAATGCTATCTTGTATCGTTGAAAAATCCTACCTTTTATCATTGAAAAATCCTATCTTTTATCATTGAAAAATCCTATCTTTTATCATTGAAAAATCCTCGATTTTCAATCAAATTAATAGCACAAAAAAAAATGTTTACAAAGAAACTCACATTTCACTGTAAAACAAATTGGGTCTTTGCCGCTTGGAGGGGCTCACGTCGGAGGCCTGGTGGTGGAGCTCGCGAGTTGGAGTGGTGGTGGAGGCGGTCGGAGGTGGCTGGGCAGTGGGGTACGGCGGTATAGGGTTCGCGGTGGGTTAGGGGTTCTGGCGACTTCGATTTGGATAGAGGAGGGCGTAGAGAGAGAGGAGAGGAAGGGAGGCCGTTGGTGGGAGATCGGAGGTGGGAAGCCCGCGTGGAAGCGGCGGCGATAGCATCGCAGGGGCGACGGGGTTCGTGGGTTGGAGGTCAACGGGTTTTTTTTTATATATTTTTTAATTTAATTCTGAATGAAGAGAGAAAGAGGGGTGTAGGGGTATTTGCTTATATATTATTTTAATTTAAATTTTAAAATCCAAAAGTAACTTTTAATTTCGAACTCGAAATCGAACCCACCGACTGTCCTCCATAGCGTTTTACCCCCATTCCGAACACAATGGGATATGTATCGTAGGTTGATTCGTTCGTTTCGATTAGTTTCCGTTGAATTTACATTTAAATTACTATATTGAATTTTAAACGTACATTTCAAATTACCGGGGTCACATACTAACTTTAAAAATTCAATAAAAATATTTTCTAGCTTCGTATTAACGATACGGTCCTAACAAAACTAGTTTCGTCGAATTCTGAGACCGTTAGAAAAATGGCCAATTTCCAGTCGATTAAAATCAACTGAAACTGGTCAAACGCGTTTTCCTTTGCCACGCTCACATATTGATTCGAAAAATAATGAAATTTGGAATCTAGCAATAACTTGACATCACGGACCCAACAAAACTGGTTTCGTCGAAATCCGAGGTCATCTGCAAAATTTCCATTTTTAAGGGTCTGAATTCCATAGCGACTATTTAGAATTTTCAACTGGACATATCTTTTGATTCCCGCTATGAAATTTCAATTATTCGGATTCGTTGGAAAGATATTCACAATTAGATCTTATTATTTTTGGTTTCACTAAAATCCGGATTGTTTTGCGCCCGGTACATTCAATTGAAGTTTGAAATCGAATTATCGAACTACCGCGCCATTTTCAATTCTATTTATAATTATATATAAATATTTATATTCTAACGACGACGTATATAATATATACGTTCTAATTATATTCAAAATAAATTTCTCGTCGATTTTATTTAAAATAATCTATTTTAAATATTCAAAATTCGCTAAAATGGCCAAAATAAAAATTTTAAACTGGCCCAGATTTTCGGGTTATTACACTATTTAACTTAACTAATCTCTAGCCAGTTTCTAATCTTGTTTAACTCTATTTCTATTAACTCTAATTCGAATAACTAGTATTCGATTTAACTCCATTCGCTTAACTCTTGATCGCATCGATCACAATGGTTACGCCTGATTCCCTCAGGAAACATCCAACCGCCGTAGGCTATCTGCAGCCCTGCGAATTACGCTAGCAGTCGTGCAAAATGGTAACTTATCCTATATAACTATGTCTAATTTACTCCTTTTGATAACTACGTTTGATTAACTCCTTTTGATAAACTACGTTTGATTAACTCCTTTTATAATCCTATTTATTTCCTAAATAAATACTCCTTTATTCTATTCTATTCGTTTTATCAGCATTTTTCCCTTTTATAAAACTCTATTCCTTTTTTTTACTTTCGAAATATTTCCTTTTTATAAAATCTCCTTTGATTGTTATAAATATTATCTCTTTTATAAAATCCTTTGATTTTATACATAATCTATTTTGAATATTCATTTTGAAAATTCCCTTTCCTTCATTCCGGTATGTTATGGTATTTAACACATCAAATCACGATGACCAATATCGTCCATTCACACACAATCACCAACAGGTTATAATTCACATTATATATCAAAGTATATGAAAAACAATAAAATAACTGTTGAGGAATCCATTCGGATTCCTCCAACCTGTTTCCCTGCATCCACAGATGTTACACAGTATAATATACATCAATTTCTTTTCAACATGAAATATACTGATACAGAATCAAATATTGATTGTCGACTTTTATCTATAACTAGATCTACGTTTTCAATCAAATCTATTTAACAGTCCAGTCAATCAATACACAACAACTCAATCAACATTTATCAAAATAAAGTACAGTTTATAGAAATATAAACGGAACAGAGTTAGTGAGTTTTACTCACATTGTCCGTAATCGTTAAACGACGATTTACGGTAATTAATTCTGATCATACAATTTATTTCGATATAAATTGGGACGAGCTCCAATAGATTCCAAACCAATTGCGTTGTAACGCCTATGTCCATACGATTGTAACGGGTTCTTATATTAGGCCCAACTGCAGTTTTTAAGATCCAAAACCTCTGTCTTCCTTCTATTCCCTCTAGCGATGAACACCCCGCCGCACTCCAGAAAACTTGAGGCTATAAATCCATCTTCAAACCAACATACTCCCTTCAATAGATCATCGAATTCAACATTGAGATTTTCATTTATAAGCCCAACTCCTCCCGGCAGTAAAAACCCATTAATGAAATCGTTTAGCCCTCCTTATCCATCACTGATTCCAGACATCTAATAACACCAAAATTCCCATTTCAAATTCGTAACTTCCAGTATATAATTAACAATGTTTTCAAACAATAATTTATCAATAATCTCATCACCTTAAACTACCTCTACTCAGCCCAAAAATGAAGGACTCGCACTGCCTGGGAGGACAAGACACACAGTAGCCTCCATTCCCTTTCGAAATGCTCGATCTTGTATCAAGAATAATGGCCTTCCACTTCCACTTCAAACTGCACATCTCCCTTTCACCCAAACTTAAGCCACGGTCCTTCAAAACTAAGTAGTAGACACCTCTCCACTCCCTATAGTAAACTCCACCTTTACACCCTTACGGCAAGCACTTCGAACTCCCCAAAAATCCACATGCTACTGCCCTCACGGGTTTAGCAATCCCGCACTACCCACCTTCTCGTCTCCTTCTCCTTTCACACAGCACAAAACCGAAGGTTAAAATCACCCATACCCCGCTGTGAAGACCCACTCCTCACCAGGTCTCGTCGTAGGCAATGATGCCTCCTTCTCCAATCATCCGTGCCGTTAAACCCTAGCTTGCGATTGGATTCTCGTATCGAAACTAAAAGGCTTAAAACACTAAGATATTTAGATGAGGTTGAGGAGGGTTTTATGTGAATTCCTTTGATCGAATTTCCATTTTGATTTCCATTCTAATTACTGAGAACGGTTTTGGTAAGAGGAAATAGAGCATGGCGGTTAATGAATTTGACTAGAAGAAAAAAATTAGGTTATAAGGGTTTGGTTATTATATAGGGTGTTTTTCAATGATTTGGAGGATGCCACGTTTTTGGTTTGAGGATACACATAATTTGTGGTTTAAACAAAGGATTTCGTGGCCTTCTTTTTGATCACCGAAATGACTTTTAGTTTTAGGGATAGTTTGTCTTTACTTTCACCTTATTTCTATTTCTTTGTTATTTAAGTTTACATGATTTCGGCACTCGTTTTGTTACCATACGGATTTATATCGACAGAAATAAACATATTGTTGTGACGAGCAAGGCGCCCCGATTCCAAAAATATAATAACGTCGGTAGGTTAACTCATATTGTGAAACCCCAAAATCGCTAATTAAGGGTGCAAAATACTCCAAATAAAAAAAGTTGCTTATTTAATTAATTAAAAATTACACTAAAATTCTAAAAATTAAATTATCACTATGTCTCAAAGGGCTTGTCTAAATTTGAAGCCAATATTTAATTAAAATTAAATATATCGTTATGGTTTATAAACGATTCCACGGCGATTATTTTAGAATTTGATTTGGCCATAAATCAAAATCTACACGACGAAATCTTGATTTTTCTCTTACACTAGAAAAATATACTCCATCAGCTCCTAATGTTTCTTGTTTCACAGAAATCCGACTTAAAATGGCTTCTGTATAATCGTTTAAAGTTCGAATCGCCAAATCGTGAACTACCGCGCCATTTCGAGCTCGATTATAATTATATTATAATTTATACGTTCAACCATCATTAATTAAATATATTCGTTATCGTAATTCAATTCTAAACTACATTATATATTTTGAATTGCCCAGTTCACACCATATCGCCATTTCAGCCTATTCTGATTATTTCAGAATAAAGTATATTATTTAAATTAAATATTCACTCTAATTTAATTCAACGACCATTACATCCTTTAATTCACCATTTAAATAATTAAATAAATTAATTATAATACCTCTGCCAATGGTGGTCATTACAAGCACCGTCTGCATCCTATTATATAATTTAACTAGAAAATAAAATAAAAATAGGAGTTCCCATCTTTGGGATCCGCTCCATCATTCTTTAGCAGACGATGGTTTGGATTTACCCGCTATTCCAACTCTATCTTTTCACGTTGTTCATGGTAAAAATCACATTTTTAATTCGTTGTATATATATTTTTATCCAACTAAAAATAATATTCTTATCTATTAAAATCATATTTTTGTAACGCTACTATATATATATAAATCATATTTTTTCTATCGTATATATATATAAAAAAAAATCTTATTTTTCTATCAAAACCTTATGTATAAAAATCCAATTTTTACGTCGTTAAAAATTATACTTTTCTATTCATATGATAAAAAATATATTTTTACTTCGCTATTCATATGATAAAAATTATATTTTTACTTCGCTATTCATATTATAAAAATTATATTTTTACTTCTCCATTCATAAGATACTAAAAATCATATGTGCAATAGAATCCAATTTTTTTCTAGCTATTTATATTTAAACTGAAAAATCGTTTTTTTTATATTTTATAAGCTAAACTATTAAATAAATAAAGAGGAATAAGCAAAAAGAAAAGACTTACAGGTGTTTTGGGGGTAGTGGATGGTGTTGGTGGCAGTCAGAGGTAGGGGGAGGCATTGCAGGCGTTTTGGCGGTGGTGGAAGGGCCCCCACGGCGGCGGAGTTTGAGGTTTGGGGTTAATTTGGGGCTCGGTCTTCAATCGGGGAAAGAGGAGAGAGAGGGGAGGTGGTGGAGGAGGTGGCGCCAGTTGGAGGAGCGGCGGTGGCGGCCCAAGGGGGTGCGATGGTGGCAAGGAACGGAGGGCAACGGGTTTAAGTGAGGAGCGGGTTTTTTGTATTTAAGGAAAGTAAAGAGAGAGAGAAACAAGCGGTTGACTTTATATATTATTTAATTTTAATTTTTTCAAAAAGTAACTTTTTAGTTTGAACTCCAAATCAAACCCAACGACTGTCGCCCCTAACTATTTACCCTCATTCCGAACACAATGGGATATGTTTTGTAACCCAATTCGGCTGTTACGATCAGTTTTTCCTTAAATTAAAATATAAATCAATATATTGAATTTTAAATGTACATTTCAATTTACCGGGGCCACATATGGACTCTAAAAATTACAGAAAAATTATTTTCGGCTTTGTATTGACGATACGGTCCTAACAAAACTAATTTAGTCAAATTTGGAGACTGTTTGAAAAATGGCCATTTTTTGGTTGATCCGAATTGACTAAAACTGTCAAAACACGTTTTACTTCGCTATGCTCACATATTAGTTCCAAAAATTATGAATTTTGGAATCTAGCAATAACTTGACATTCTAGATCCAACAAAAGTGGTTTCATCGAAAACGGAGGTCGTTTGCAAAATGGCTATTTTTAAGGGCCAAAATTCCATTGCGACTATTCTGAATTTTCAACTGGACATAACTTTTTATTTCCCGCTATGAAATTTTTATTTTTTGGTTTCTTTGGAAAGATATTTTCAATTATATTTTAATATTTTTTGTATCGCTAAAATCTGGTTTATTTTGAATCCAGTACACTCATTTGAAATTTGAAATCGAATTTTCAAACTACCACGCCACTTCCAATTTCTTTTATAATTTAAAATAAATATTTATATTCTAACGACGATTCAAATAAATATATACGTTCTAATTCTATTCAAAATAAATTTCTTGTCATTATTATTTAAAATAAATCATTTTAAATATTCAAAATTCATTAAAATTTCCAAAATAAAAATTTTAAATTAGTTCTGATTTTCCGGGTTGTTACACCGAACAAATTTTATAATATTTTTGAATTAGTGCTGATTTCATGATCATCTTCCTTAACTACCATCTTTCTGTCATTCATCATGGTTTTATATAATGTGGAGAGTTTAAATTATTTTAGGAAATAAGGTAATATTTTAAAAATTATTTTTATCCTTGGTATTCACTCTCATTTAAAAGTCCTCATGGTTATGCATGGATGAATCACCTTAATCTCTATATGTGCTTCCATTCTCATTTAGAAGTCCTCACGGTTATGCATGGATGGAATTCATATTAAATACAAGGCTCCAAATAGAAAATATATCGGCTTATATTCAATATCGAATACTACAAACAACAAATATCATATTGGAAATAACGATATAAATATATCTTTCAAATCTCTATAACAATATTTGTATAATCACGAAATCCAACATCGAAATATTCCGAAGGCAATTTCAATTCAAATCCATTTCCAATTTATATATTGGAAATTCTGGTTATCTTTAAAACCACTTTAAATCCAATTTATTTATTTTTAAAATAATTGGATTATAATTCTAGTTCAAAACTAGTTCATTTCGATAAGAATCTATTTTTATCTTTTCAAATATGGAATTTTTGATCCCATTTCTTTCCAAATCATTTCTTTTGATTTTACACTAATTATTGATATTTTTAATAATTTTATCAAGGCCCGTACAGTCGATTTCCATAAACGGCCATCGAACTGCACTTCCAACGACCTTTTCCAAATTTGATTTCGACATAATTCCAAATTCAGCAATTAGATTTCAAATCTCTAATATTCATTAGAAAGCTATTTTCGATACGAACCGAACGATTCTTCTTTTAGGAGAATCCAGTGGTCGGATCTCCCGTAGTGTCCATTTGAAGTCAATGGTTGAAATTCGCAAACTGCCGCAGCGCGACGCGTTCTATTCAGGCCATTATATTATATTATATTATATATATATAATATATTTCATCGATTTCCATTCAAAACATATTCTATAAATTGTTTTAAAGTCATTTTCCAAACGACTTCAACTTCATATTCAATTTTAAATCAAAATTGAATATTCCATATCATCGATATATAAACGATAGTATTTTCAAAACATTATATTTTGAAATCAATTCCTTTCCGATATTCATTATAAAAATGAATAAAATCGATATAAATATCGTTCACGTCAAAATGGCGTTAAACTAATCAATACGGCTTTATACATCTATATACATTCGCGTCCATCCCAAATTGGACATCAAAATACGATTTCGATCTTTTAGTGAATATTATTTTAAAATATTCATCATTTTAAAATATTCATTATTTTAAAATATTCGTTGTTTCCAAACTGGAATTAGACCCGGTCAATTACCATATAATTTGATTTATATGGATTTCACACACACATGTACATAACAACAACAAAACAGAGTCAACCATCATCCAAAGTGCATTCTACACTGCATACGCATCAAATATAAATATTTAATGCTTACAACAGCCTGTCAATCAATCGATCAACATATAGCTAATTATTGGGACTAGTGTATGTCATATATCATACCAATACCTGTGTGGGGTTTCAATCAACAAATACAGATTTATTTGTGTAGTGGGGCGATGTGTAAAATTTATCGTCCCAATCAATATCAGTCAATTGTGTGTACATAAACAAATCGTCCGATTTTTTTATAAATATTTAATTTATTAATATACACATTAAAAATTATATTTTTAACTATATAAAATATTTTATTCCTTTCCACATCACACAATCAAATTTCACAACACAATCAAACAAACAAACAAGTCGTCCATGGTCTGGGGACGACGGGTGTCGGGTGCTGCTAAGCACCGTCTACATCCTAGTATATATTTTAACTAGAAAATAATATAAAAGTGAGGATTTCTAACCTTTGGAATCCACTCCATCATTATTTAGCGGACGATGGTTTGGATTTACCCGCTATTCCAACTCTATCTTTTCACGCTGTTCATGGTAAAAATCACATTTTTAATTCGTTGTCTATATATTTTTACCTAACTAAAAATAATATTCTTATCTATTAAAATCATATTTTTATAACACTACTATATATACAAATCTTATTTTTTTCTATCATTAATATATATATAGAAAAATCATATTTTTCTATTAAGACCTTATGTATAAAAATCTAATTTTTACTTCGTTAAAAATTATACTTTTACTTCTCTATTCATATGATAAAAATTATATTTTTCCCTTGTTATTCGTATGATAAAAAATATATTTTTACTTCGCTATTCATATGATAAAAATTATATTTTTACTTCGCTATTCATATGATAAAAATTATAATTTTACTTTGTTATTCATAAGATACTAAAAATCATATATGCAATAAAATCCTTATTTTTTCTCTAGCTATTTATATTTAAATTGAAAAATCATTTTTATTTTATTTTATAAGCTAAAACATTAAATAAATAAAGAGGAATAAGCAAAAACAAAAGACTTACAGGTGTTTTAGGGGTGGTGGATGGCATTGGTGGCGGTCAGAGGCAGGGGTGGCGGTGCAGGCGTTTCGGCGGTGGTGGCACGGCCCCCATGGCTGCAGAGTTCGAGGTTTTGGGTTAATTTGGGGCTCGGTCTTCAATTGGGGAAAGAGGGGAGAGAGGGGAGGTGGTGGAGGAGGTGGCGCCAACTGGAGGAGCGACGGCGGCGGCCCAAGGGGGTGCACCGGTAGCAAGGAACAGAGGGCGACGGGTTTGAGTGAAGAGCAGGCTTTTTTGGATCTGAGGAAAGTAAAGAGAGATAGAAACAAGGGCTTGACTTATATATTATTTAATTTTAATTTTTCCAAAAAGTAACTTTTTAGTTTGAACTCCATATCGGACCCAACGACTGTCGCCTCTAACTAATTACCCCTATTCCGAACACAATGGGATATGTTTCGTAACCAAATTCGGCTGTTATGATCAGTTTTTCCTTAAATTAAAATATAAATCAATATATTGAATATTAAAAGTACATTTAAATTTACCTGGGCCACATATGAACTCATAAAATTATAGAAAAAATATTTCTGGCTTCGTATTGAGGATACGGTCCTAACAAAACTAATTTCGTCAAATTTGGAGACAATTTGGAAAATGGCCATTTTCTGGTCGATCCGAATTGAGTAAAACTGCCAAAACACGTTTTACTTCGCCATGCTCACATATTGGTTCCAAAAATTATGAATTTTGGAATCTAGCAATAACTTGACATTCTGGATCCAACAAAAGAAGTTTCGTCGAAAATGGAGGTCGTTTGCAAAATGGCTATTTTTAAGGGCTAAAATTCCATAGCGACTATTCTAAATTTTCAACTGGACATAACTTTTTATTCCCGCTATGAAATTTTGATTTTTCGGATTCGTTGGAAAGATATTTTGAATTAGATTCTAATATTTTTGGTTTCGCTAAAATCCGGTTTATTTTGAATCCTGTAGATTCATTTGAAATTTGAAATCGAATTTTCAAACTACCGCGCCATTTCCAATTCCTTTTATAATTTAAAATAAATATTTATATTCTAACGAAGATTCAAATAAATATATACGTTATAATTCTATTCAAAATAAATTTCCCGTCGTTTTTATTTAAAATAAATCATTTTAGATATTCACAATTCATTAAAATAGCCAAAATAAAAAATTTAAATTAGTTCTGATTTTTCGGGTTGTTACAATCTCCCCCACTTAAAATCTTTTCGTCCTCGAAAAGAAATGGAGCTGAAAGTTGTTTTACAAACCAACTCAACTTTCAGTTTGGCTTTCATTCTTCAACTTTTCAGTTTCTAAGAATTTTCCAATTCTTCAAAAATTTGGCTAACACCCTAAATTTTTGAAAAATTTCTCCATAACCTCCTTTGTACGGGAGCACCGGGAAAATCCCCAAAGCGCCACATAGGCCCTCTCATCTCAAAAAGAAAACGAAAAAGCCAATCGGCTCGTAAAATCATCCAAACCCAATAAATTTGTAAACATGTACCTATTTGTCAGGCATTCAATTTTATTCCTCTTCTCTAGCATCCTTACTATGACCTGTTCAATGTATATACATGTATATGCATGCAATTCCAAACAATTCTCAATTCAATATTTGATACAATTTGGTTATATGTACTGTTCATTCACATAATGGTTTTATTGGTTAACAAATAATCGTACACCGCAACCATCAATCAATTAGTGGATTATTGTTTCCAACATATAACTTTGATACATAGTCAAAATTCATGTTTTTGATGCCAAATCATAACAAATAATCCTATCTTGTTTTGGTTCTCATACTAATCAATTGGAAATATATAAATATCCCACTTTTGAAACTCGAACACAAATGCTGACAATGCGATCGCTATCATCAAAATCATGCCCGGGCGACTAGAGTTTGATTCTATATCTATCCAGTATATTAAAACTTCAAATACACGTGGATCAGACGTATACACAAAATCTTTATATACTTGATTGTCCAAATCAATATAAAAATAATATTCAAATACGTATAATAGATTTTAAATTTTCAAAACAAAAATTATTTCATCTTTATTTGAAGACAACTCTCTTTCGACTTATTATAGGATACTATTGATCCCATCTCTAATGAGTCATTCTCATTGGATATTACTAATCGAATCTCTGATGAATTCTTTCGTTCGGTTCTAACGTGTCTTATTCTCCGAGCTCTGTAAACCAAAGCTCTAATACCGCTGTAAGGACCCGAAACTACCCCAATCTCCGAGGAGAAGAGGAAGAACGGATTGCCTTGAGGACAAGACGAATCTGAACACAAACAGAAGAACATTTCATTGCTTATTACAATGATTTCATCAGAATACAAGAATATACAGAGTATGAATAAATATTACACGTTTACTAAATATCAGAGATTTACAAATTACAATGCAGCGGAAAATAATACAAAACACAACTGAAAGTATATACGGATATAGAGCTTTCTGAATATCATTCCATCCGTAAACCAGTGTAACGACCTAGAAAATCTGAACCAATTTAAATTTTTTTAATTGGCTAAAATAATGGATTTTAAATAAATATTTTTGATAATGGCAATGAAAAGTGAGTTTGAATCGACAATTGAAAACAAATATAAATAATTTTAATTATAAACAAGGCCTGAAGAGGCGCTGCAGTTTCAAAAATTGAATTCAAACTTTGTCGGACTATACCGGGTGCAAAACAAAACGGATTTTAGTGAAACCAAAAATATTTAAATATGTTAGTGAATACCTTTCTAACGAATCTGAAAAATCGAACTTTCATAACGGAAAGCAAAAGTTATGGCCGAATGAATTTTCAGAACGGTCGCTATGGAATTTATATAGCCCGTGAAATTGGCCATTTGGCATACGACCTCGGAATTCGACGAAACCACTTTTGTTGGATCAGGGATGTGAAGTTATAGCTAGGTTTCAAATTTCATAATTTTTGAAGCTAGTATGTGAGCGTGGCAAAAGAAAATGTGTTTTGGTCAATTATAGTTAAATTGGATCGACCAAAAATGGGCCTTTTTGCAAACGGTCTCAGAATTCGACGAAACTAGTTTTGTTGGGACCGTATCGTCAAAACATAGCTAGATTTATTTTTCTGGAATTTTTCGAATCAGATTGTGGCCCTGGCAAATTGAAATGTACGTTCAAATTAAATATTGAATGTTTTATATTTTGATTTGAATGGAAACTGACTGAAACAGTCGAATGGGCCTACGAAACATATCCCATTGTGTTCGGAATGGGGGTAAAACGCTAGGGACGACAGTCGTTGGGTTTGATTTCCAGTTCGTCCAAGAAAACCCCAATTTTTGAATTTAATATAACATCGGCCAATAGGATTTTTTATTTCATTAATTTAAAAATATAAAAAAAACAAAAAAACCCCGATACCCTCAGCAACGAACGGCGGCTACCCTTTCTCCCTTTCCCCCTTGATTTCCGACCGATTCCTTCATCGTTGACCCTCGCCGCAGTTGAAGATTTCGAAGACCTCTCCGAGAGCTTCAAATCAACGCAAGCCTCACCCTCCACCGTGCGCCGTGCGACGAGTTCTGCCAGCTCGAAGTTCGGAGCTTCGAGGAGTCGCCGCCGTCGACTGTCATAATCGAACAGGGCCCCACCTACCTCTTCGGGTGCGCGCCTCCTAGCTCTCCAACCAGGATCCTATGAATATAAATCTGCAAAAGCAAAACTACTAGCTTACCGTGTGGAAAATAGGGGCACCTAGAGTTTAGGTTAAAACAATAAATTTCAGGTCAGTCATGTGACTGGTGTGAGAACTAAAACAGTTATTAATTTGATTTTAAAGTTAGGTAAATCAAGGGACCACGCCGTATACCACGGAACGGGTTTCGTCCCAAGAATGCCAGTGCATAAAACAACAGCGCAATGCTAAATAAAGAATAATGAAGCCATTATAAGACTCAAGTCCCATCACACAATGCAACGCAAGCCGGAGGATAGATTTTTTACCTTATAATAGCCAAGAATGCTTGGTACGTAAAATTTCATGTTTTATTATTAATATAAGTGTATAGTGTAAAAACAATTTCAATCATAAGTATCAATCATAGATGGCATAAGTGCCCCCATACCACTATGTCGCCATATATAGCTTTACAATTAAAACCGCAAAATGTTGTATTGGAAGTTGGATTTCCATCTGTGAACCAAGGCAAGGGATCGTCCTCACCGCTTCGAGACAATCTAGCCCATGTCTCAGGAACAACCGCAACTGCACCATGGATCGTCAAGGCCGGTCCTCATGGAGTGGATTAAAATGACTGAACAATGCGTTTCCCCGCCTTATGGGGGCGTAAACTGGTCATATCCTGACCGAACCATCGGCCCCGAAACGACCGATATAACTGAGGCGCCTCGCTATCCATCATCCACATAAGTAAAACGTCAGGGCTTGCAAAACGCTAACACCACTCCTAGCTAGAAGGAAACGCATGCCCTCCCTGATGTCCTCTCCCGTTTCTAGTTCACATCGGGGTGTGAGGCTCGCGAATTAACGCTACACAAAGCTACTTAATATTAAAGTCGTGCTTTGATCATCAACCATAAGAGTCCGCTTTTCAACAGAAGCCTTGATCATTTCCATCTCAGCATGCCACACAGGCAATTCACGCTATGCAACCGATGTCTATCAATCACACAGAATGAAATCCGATGTCAGACATACATCCATTTACAAGTTCATTCTGGGTCTGAACGAAACTGGAGGCACCTTATTCCTAGTTCCGTATGTCCAATACAGGAGAGAGGTCCTCGCATATCCGGTCGATCTCCAAATACGTCTAGAAGATCACCACTTATTACCTCGTCTTGGGCGTACAGTCCAACCAAGACATCAGTAATCATCCAAATGATGTGGAGACCTCCGGTGTTCAACCACCATCTTCATCCTCGACACATCGTCAAATCAGTTATTCATAATGGGGTAAACCCAGTCTTTCTGAATAACTCGCGTATATAATAAACAAGTGCTATAAAAACACAACATACGCCTCATTCCAATCTAGAATATTCCTTTATTCAAATATTCTTATACTTTGGGAAAGGTTCCCATTAATTTTATCAAAGATAAATTCTTTAAATTTATTCTTTAATATTCCTTTGGATATCAATCCAAATCATACTAAGGTTTATCCAAACTAGTCGGGATTAGCGAACCTTACCAGACTAATCATTTGTTTAATTTCCCAATCCCAACCTGTGACGTCAAGGAATCTCGCTCGGTCCGAACCAGTCGCTAAACCGATCCAGGCCGTTCGAAACGCCCTATCGTTTGAGAACACGACAAAACAGAACGCATATAAAAGAACATTTCACTATATATTACAACAGTGCATCAGATTACAAGAATATACAGAGTATAAATGAATATTACACAGAAATATCAGAGATTTAAATTACATTTAAATACATCGCAGCGGAAAATAATACAATACACAACTAGAAAGAGATATACGGATACAAAGCTTTCCGGATATCGTTCCAGCTGTAAACCAGGATCCTGTGAATATAAATCTGCAAAACCAAAACTACTAGCTGCCCGTGTCAAAATAGGGGCACCCAGAGTTTAGGTTAAAACAATAAACTCCAGGTCAGTCATGTGACTGGTGTGAGAACTAAAACAGTTATTAATCTTTATTTTAAATCATTAGGTGAATCAAGGGACCACGCCGTATAACACGGAACGGGTTTCCTCCCAAGAATACCAGTGCATAAAACAAACAGCGCAATGCTAAATAAAGAAAAATGAAGCTGTTATAAGACCCAGGTCCTATCACACAATGCAACGCAAGCCGGGGGATAGGGTTTTCCCTTATAACAGCCAAAGAATGCTTGATACGTTTAAAACAAATCATTTGATACTATAATAAGTGCATAGTGCATAAAACAACTTCAAATCATAAGTATCAATCATAGGCGACATGAGCGTCCCATGCCACTATGTCGCCATATATAGGATTACAACTAAAACCGCAAAGTCACGTATTTGGAAATTGGGTTTCCATCTATGAACCGAGGCTAGGGGCAAGATCCTCAACCGATTCGAGACGCTCTAGCCCGTGTCTCAGGCAAGTACTCAGTCAAGCCTTTGGATCGTCAGGGCCGGTCCACCGATGTGGATTAAAATGCCTGAACACTACGTTTCTCCACCCTTTGGGGTGTCAATGAGCCAACAAATGACTCCATCGGTTCGAGAACGACCGATCAATCCGAGGCGCCTCGCAACAGCAACAACCACATAAGTCAAACTCGTCAGGGCGTGTAAAACCACTGACGCCACTTCTAGCTAGAAAGAAACGCAAGTCCTCCCTGAGGTCCGTCTCCCGTTTTTGGTTCATACCTGGTGTGAAACACGCGAGGTAAACGTTACACAAAGCTACGCCACAAAGGCCGTGCTTTGATCATCACCACAAGACTTTGCTTTTCAACAGAAGCCTTGATCATTTGCATCTTAGCATGCCACACAGGCAAGCCATCCTATGCAACCGATATCAGTCACACAGAATGAAATCCGATGTCAGACACACAGTCCATTTACAAGTCCGTTCTGGGTCTGAACGAAACCGGAGGCACCTAGTACCCCGCATATCCATCGATCTCCAAGTACGTCTGGACGATCACTAACTGTTTCCATCTTCTTGGGTGTACAGCCCAATCAAGATCATCAGTTATCACCCAAACGACGTGAAGACCTCCGGTCTTCGACCATCGTCTTCATCTTCGACTTATCGTCGTATCAGTTATTCAGAATGGGATAAACCCGGTCTTTCCGAATAACTCGCGTATATATTATAAAAGTGTTACACAAACACAACATACGCCTCATTCCAACTCATTAGTCACTAACCGTAAATTAATCAAGAGAATAATTCCCCAAATATTAACCCCGAAGGCCGAAACCAACATCAGATCAATATCCAGAAAACCATTCTGCTTGGCTAACCGACAGTTAGTTTCTAAATTTCACGTTCAAATCTAATTAAAGATTTAACTATCGCCTGGAGCAAAACTGGTGATACTCCATTCTCGATCTTTTCAATCTAATTAAAGATTCATTAAAACTCCACTTAGTTTTAATCTGTGACTGGGTTAAAGAATCAGTGTCATTTAAAAACACGGTTCACGATAAACCCAAAGTCACATCCCATTAATTATCGGGTTAAAGAACAAGTGTTATTTAAAACACTGTTCACGATAAACCCAAAAATCAATATCCATTCAATTCCAATTAAATATTATTTAATTGGTACACTTCATTAAATCTAAATCAAAAGATTTAATCTTTTCTCAGCTGGGTTCAAGAACAGTGTTAGTGAAGACACCACTCACGACAAACCCAAATCACATTCGATATTCAATACAAGGCTCTGAATAGAAAATATATCGGCTTATATTCAATATCGAATTCTACGACTAACAAATGTCGTATTGGAAATAACGATATAAATATATATATATCTTTCAAATTTCCATAACAACATCCGTATAATCCCGGATTCCAACATCGAAATATTCCGAAGACAATTTCGATTCAAATCCACTCCAATGTAATCATTGGAAATTTTGGTTATTTTCAAAACCCTTTTCAAATTCAATTTATTTATTTAAAAATAAATAGAATTATAATTCTAGTTCAAAACTAGTTCATCTCGATAAAAATCTATTTTTATCTTTCAAATAGGGAGTTTTTCATCCCAATTCTTTCTAAATCATTTCTTATGATTTTACACAAATTATTGCTATTTTTAATAATTTTATCAAGGCCCGTACAGTCGATTTCCATCAACGGCCATCGAACTGCACTCACAGCGACCTTTTTCGAATTTGATTTGGACATAATTCCAAATCCAACCGTTAGATTTCAAATTTCTAATATTCGTTAGAAAGCTCTTTTCGATACGAACCCAACGGTTCCGGTTTTAGGAGAATCCGACGGTCGGATCTCCCGTAATGTCCGTTTGAAATAAATGGTCGAAATTCGCGAACTGCCGCGGCGCGGCGCGTTCTATTCAGGCCATTATATTATATATAATATATATATAATATATTTCGTCGATTTCTATTTAAAAACGAATTATATAAACAGTTTTAAATTCATTTCAAAATCTATTTCAACTTCCATTTCAATTCAAAGCAAAATTGAATTCTTCTTTATAAATTCGTTTCAAAATTCATTTCTGTTCAATTCAAATTTCAATTCAATTTGAATTCATATTCAATTCAATTCATTTCGAAATCGTTTTCAATTCAATTCATTTCGAAATCGTTTTCAATTCAATTCATTTCGAAATCGCTTTTCAATTCAATTCATTTCGAAATCGTTTTCAATTCAATTCATTTCGAAATCGTTTTCAATTCAATTCATTTCGAAATCGTTTTCAATTCAATTCATTTCGAAATCGCTTTCAATTCAATTCATTTCGAAATCGTTTTCAATTCAATTCATTTCGAAATCGTTTCAATTCAGTTCATTTCGAAATCGCTTTCAATTCAATTCATTTCGAAATCGATAAAATCGATATAAATATCGTTCACGTCAAAATGGCGTCAATCTAATCAACACGGCTTCATAAAGTTCTATTTTCAAATATTCTATTTCAAATATTTCTTTTTCAAATATTTCTATTTTAAAACTGGAATGAGGCCCAATCAATTACCATATAAAGTTAATTATATGGATTTTCATACAACACATGTATAATAGCCTTGAAAAATAATCAACCATCAACCACAGTGCACTACACTGTATAAGCATCAAATATAGATATCTAATGCTTATAACAGCCTGTCAATCAATCGATTGACATATTTAATCAATCAGGATGAGTGAACTTCAAATTTCATCCTAACACCCGTGTGGGGTTTCAAACAATCAAACACATATTTTATTTGTGCAGTTAGGCGATGTGTAAAATTTATCGACCCAATCAACGTCATTCAAATAGGTGTACATAAACAAACCGTCTGGTTTGTAAATGAATATTTATTTATTCACATTCACGTTAAAATTTATATTTTTAACGATAAAACATTTTATTTCAACCTATGAATTTCTATTCAATTCATTTACACAATAAAATGATATTTTTATTTTCTAACATATTTTAGAAAATTTCGGCGGCATAACGGCACGATACTAGAAACGGGACAAGGCCTAGCCTTATCCCCGGTCTAGTGAAGGCCCACGCCATTCACACCTCAATCAAATTCACTTTCGTTATGCAAACCACAAAATTTGGAGTAAGGGTCTAACCTAGCCTTACTCCTTCGCCTTATAACGGCGCACGTCTAATCCTAACCAATTCATCGATTCGATTTTTCATACCACCAATCACATTCAAACCAATATCGCAATCAATCACCAATCAATCAAACAAACAAGTCCATGGTCTGTGGACGATTGTGTCGGGTGCTACTAAGCACCGTCTGCATCCTAGTATATATATATAACTAGAAAATAAATTTGAAAGGTGAGAAATTCTCACATAAAGCTATCCTAGCTCCACGGCACTTCCTTTGCAGAAGTCTTCGTCGTTTCGCCTTTTGTCGCTTTCGTTGTCCGCTCTCACTACATATGTAAAAATCGAATTTTTACTTCACTATTCAATATATAAAAATCGAATTTTTAGCTCGCTATTCAATATATAAAAATCGAATTTTTAGTTCGCTATTCAATATATAAAAATCGAATTTTTAGTTCGCTATCCAATATATAAAAATCGAATTTTTAGTTCGCTATTCAATATATAAAAATCGAATTTTTAGTTCGCTATTCAATATATAAAAATCGAATTTTTACTTTGACGCTATATGGATAAAAATGCTATTTTTACACCGCTACTATATAGATAAAAATTCTATTTTACATCGTTATTCTATATATAAAGATCTCGCCTTTTCAACTATAAAGATTTCATCTTTATAAAAATCAGCATTTTATTTCGACGTATAGAAAATAAAAATCAGATTTTTATTTTGCTACATACACAAAGATGATATTTTTATATTCTCTATCCCATAAAGATTATATTTTTAATACATTAAAAATATAAAAATCATATTTTTAATATTTCTATATAGTAAAGATCATATTTTTAATACTTTAAAAATATAAAGATCATATTTTTAATTCTTTAAAAATATAAAAACTATATTTTTATTACTTTAAAAATATAAAGATCGTACCTTTTCTATTTTAAAGTTTAAATCCTAAAAAAAAAATCAGTTTTTCTATATTTCTTTTTAAATCAGTTTTTAAATCTTATTAAAATTCAGTTTTTAATACTTATTAAAATTCAGTTTTTAATACTCTTTAAAAAAAATCAGTGTTTAAAATAAATAAATAAAATCAGAATTGAAAAAAAATTAATAAAAATAATAATAAAACAACACTTACCGAGGGGGGGGTCTGACCTCTGGCGGTGGTGGCTAGGGCTACGGGCTTGGACGGGCAGGCGGATGCGGTGGTTCGCCTGAGGTGGATGTGGGTGCGGCGGCGGCTTAATTGGAAGAGGAGGGAGATTCGCGATGGGGGGGGTTCGGGTCTCAACAGAAGAGGGGCGAGAAGGGAACGAGAGGGGTGGAGGTGGCGGGCGACGCGAGGTGGGGCCCTCCGGCGGAGGCGCGGTGGAGATAGGGGGAGCGACGGTGAAAAGGAGGATCGGGTTTTTTTTCTTTTTCCCCTTTTTTTTTTTTTTGAGATAATTTAGAACGGGGGGGGGGGGGGGTCTGAGGGTTAAAGGAAAGAAGGAATTTTTTTTTTTTATTATTATTATTTAATTATTAAAAAGTTGACTTTCACATACGACCTCTAAACGAGGTCCACCGCCTGTCGCCCATAGCGTTTCACCCCCATTCCGAACACAATGGGATATGTACCGCAAGCTGAATCGACCGTTTGAATCAGTTTCCGTTTAAATTACATTTAAATCACTATATTGAATTTTAAACGTACATTTCAAATTACCGGGGTCACATACTAACTCTATAAATCCCATAAAAATATTTTCTAGTTTCGCATTGACGATACGGTCCTAATAAAACTAGTTTCGTCGAATTCTGAGACCGTTTGAAAAATGGCCAATTTCCAGTCGATTAAAATCAACTGAAATGGTCAAAACACGTTTTCCTTTGCCACGCTCACATATTGATTCGAAAAATTATGAAATTTGGAATCTTGCAATAACTTTACATCCCGGACCCAACAAAACTGGTTTCGTCGAAATCCGAGGTCGTTTGCAAAATGTCCATTTTTAAGGGCCTGAATTCCATAGCGACTATTCAGAATTTTCAACTGGACATATCTTTTGATTCCCGCTATGAAGTCTTGATTTTTCAGATTCGATAGAAAGATATTATCAATTAGATCCCATTATTTTTGGTTTCACTAAAATCCGGATTGTTTTGCACCCGGTACATTCATTTGAAGTTTGAAATCGAATTATCGAACTACCGCGCCATTTTCAATTCTATTTATAATTATATATAAATTTTTATATTCTAACGACGACGCGTATAATATATACGTTCGAATTATATTCAAAATAAATTTCTCGTCGATATTATTTAAAATAATTCATTTTAAATATCCAAATTCAGCTAAAATTGCCAAAATAAAAATTTTAAACTGGCCCAGATTTTACGGGTTGTTACAATCTCCCCCACTTAAAACTTTTCGTCCCCGAAAAGGAACAAAGTCGAAAGTGGTTTGATTATTCAGCTCTATGTTCGATCTGGCTTTCATTCTCCAACCCTTTGGTTTCTGAGAATTTTCAAAATTTCAAAAATTTGGCTAACACCCAAAATTTTTGAAAAATTTCGCCATAACCTCCCCTGCACCGGGAGCATCGGGGAATTTCAAATAGCTTCCCCGGTCCTTCAGATCTCAAAAAGAAAAAGAAAAAGCCAAGCGGCTAGCCAATAGGCTCACAAAATCATCATCACCCAAACAAAACAGGAAATTATGTAGTAAACATGTACCTATTTGTCGGGCAAACAAATTTTATTCTCTGCTCTAGCCTCCTTGCTATGACCTGTTCAAAGATATATATGTATATGCAAGCAAATGCAACCAATTTTCAATATAATTCAATATTTGGTTCAATTAGGCATAATGGTTCAAAATTAGCAAACAAATGAACAAACAACACAAACATCAATCAATTAGTGAATTTAACGTTTCAAATTCATAATTTTGATACATATACAGAAAATCTTGTTTTTGATGCCAATTCACAACAAAGTGTTCTAGCTATATATAAGTTTTGGTTCTCACACCAGCCTAATGGAAATATATAGAAAATCACACCTTCGAAACTCGAACACACACTACTGATGCTATATAGTCATCAGTAGAATCATCTCCGGGCGACTAGAGTGTGATGCTATATCTATCCAATATATTAAAACTTCGAATACACGTGGATCAGACGTATACCCAAAATTTTTATATACTGCATTGTCCAAATCAATATAAACAAATAATCAATTACGAATAGTTGATTTAAATTTTCAAAACAAAATTTTGTTTTCATTTTAAAAATATACTCTTCACACTCGTTCTAGGATACTACTGATCCTATCTATAACGAGTCATCCTCGTTGGATATTACTAATCCAATATCTGATGAATTCTTTCGTACGGTTCTAATGTGCCTTGTTCTCTGAGCTTTGTAAACCAAAGCTCTGATACCAACTGTGAAGACCCGTAACTTCCCCGTAAAGGAAAGCGACGGATAATTCGAGAACAAACCACAACAGAACGCATATAAAAGAACATTTCACTATATATTACAACAGTGCATCAGATTACAAGAATATACAGAGTATAAATGAATATTACACAGAAATATCAGAGATTTAAATTACATTTAAATACATCGCAGCGGAAAATAATACAATACACAACTAGAAAGAGATATACGGATACAAAGCTTTCCGGATATCGTTCCAGCTGTAAACCAGGATCCTGTGAATATAAATCTGCAAAACCAAAACTACTAGCTGCCCGTGTCAAAATAGGGGCACCCAGAGTTTAGGTTAAAACAATAAACTCCAGGTCAGTCATGTGACTGGTGTGAGAACTAAAACAGTTATTAATCTTTATTTTAAATCATTAGGTGAATCAAGGGACCACGCCGTATAACACGGAACGGGTTTCCTCCCAAGAATACCAGTGCATAAAACAAACAGCGCAATGCTAAATAAAGAAAAATGAAGCTGTTATAAGACCCAGGTCCTATCACACAATGCAACGCAAGCCGGGGGATAGGGTTTTCCCTTATAACAGCCAAAGAATGCTTGATACGTTTAAAACAAATCATTTGATACTATAATAAGTGCATAGTGCATAAAACAACTTCAAATCATAAGTATCAATCATAGGCGACATGAGCGTCCCATGCCACTATGTCGCCATATATAGGATTACAACTAAAACCGCAAAGTCACGTATTTGGAAATTGGGTTTCCATCTATGAACCGAGGCTAGGGGCAAGATCCTCAACCGATTCGAGACGCTCTAGCCCGTGTCTCAGGCAAGTACTCAGTCAAGCCTTTGGATCGTCAGGGCCGGTCCACCGATGTGGATTAAAATGCCTGAACACTACGTTTCTCCACCCTTTGGGGTGTCAATGAGCCAACAAATGACTCCATCGGTTCGAGAACGACCGATCAATCCGAGGCGCCTCGCAACAGCAACAACCACATAAGTCAAACTCGTCAGGGCGTGTAAAACCACTGACGCCACTTCTAGCTAGAAAGAAACGCAAGTCCTCCCTGAGGTCCGTCTCCCGTTTTTGGTTCATACCTGGTGTGAAACACGCGAGGTAAACGTTACACAAAGCTACGCCACAAAGGCCGTGCTTTGATCATCACCACAAGACTTTGCTTTTCAACAGAAGCCTTGATCATTTGCATCTTAGCATGCCACACAGGCAAGCCATCCTATGCAACCGATATCAGTCACACAGAATGAAATCCGATGTCAGACACACAGTCCATTTACAAGTCCGTTCTGGGTCTGAACGAAACCGGAGGCACCTAGTACCCCGCATATCCATCGATCTCCAAGTACGTCTGGACGATCACTAACTGTTTCCATCTTCTTGGGTGTACAGCCCAATCAAGATCATCAGTTATCACCCAAACGACGTGAAGACCTCCGGTCTTCGACCATCGTCTTCATCTTCGACTTATCGTCGTATCAGTTATTCAGAATGGGATAAACCCGGTCTTTCCGAATAACTCGCGTATATATTATAAAAGTGTTACACAAACACAACATACGCCTCATTCCAACTCATTAGTCACTAACCGTAAATTAATCAAGAGAATAATTCCCCAAATATTAACCCCGAAGGCCGAAACCAACATCAGATCAATATCCAGAAAACCATTCTGCTTGGCTAACCGACAGTTAGTTTCTAAATTTCACGTTCAAATCTAATTAAAGATTTAACTATCGCCTGGAGCAAAACTGGTGATACTCCATTCTCGATCTTTTCAATCTAATTAAAGATTCATTAAAACTCCACTTAGTTTTAATCTGTGACTGGGTTAAAGAATCAGTGTCATTTAAAAACACGGTTCACGATAAACCCAAAGTCACATCCCATTAATTATCGGGTTAAAGAACAAGTGTTATTTAAAACACTGTTCACGATAAACCCAAAAATCAATATCCATTCAATTCCAATTAAATATTATTTAATTGGTACACTTCATTAAATCTAAATCAAAAGATTTAATCTTTTCTCAGCTGGGTTCAAGAACAGTGTTAGTGAAGACACCACTCACGACAAACCCAAATCACATTCGATATTCAATACAAGGCTCTGAATAGAAAATATATCGGCTTATATTCAATATCGAATTCTACGACTAACAAATGTCGTATTGGAAATAACGATATAAATATATATATATCTTTCAAATTTCCATAACAACATCCGTATAATCCCGGATTCCAACATCGAAATATTCCGAAGACAATTTCGATTCAAATCCACTCCAATGTAATCATTGGAAATTTTGGTTATTTTCAAAACCCTTTTCAAATTCAATTTATTTATTTAAAAATAAATAGAATTATAATTCTAGTTCAAAACTAGTTCATCTCGATAAAAATCTATTTTTATCTTTCAAATAGGGAGTTTTTCATCCCAATTCTTTCTAAATCATTTCTTATGATTTTACACAAATTATTGCTATTTTTAATAATTTTATCAAGGCCCGTACAGTCGATTTCCATCAACGGCCATCGAACTGCACTCACAGCGACCTTTTTCGAATTTGATTTGGACATAATTCCAAATCCAACCGTTAGATTTCAAATTTCTAATATTCGTTAGAAAGCTCTTTTCGATACGAACCCAACGGTTCCGGTTTTAGGAGAATCCGACGGTCGGATCTCCCGTAATGTCCGTTTGAAATAAATGGTCGAAATTCGCGAACTGCCGCGGCGCGGCGCGTTCTATTCAGGCCATTATATTATATATAATATATATATAATATATTTCGTCGATTTCTATTTAAAAACGAATTATATAAACAGTTTTAAATTCATTTCAAAATCTATTTCAACTTCCATTTCAATTCAAAGCAAAATTGAATTCTTCTTTATAAATTCGTTTCAAAATTCATTTCTGTTCAATTCAAATTTCAATTCAATTTGAATTCATATTCAATTCAATTCATTTCGAAATCGTTTTCAATTCAATTCATTTCGAAATCGTTTTCAATTCAATTCATTTCGAAATCGCTTTTCAATTCAATTCATTTCGAAATCGTTTTCAATTCAATTCATTTCGAAATCGTTTTCAATTCAATTCATTTCGAAATCGTTTTCAATTCAATTCATTTCGAAATCGCTTTCAATTCAATTCATTTCGAAATCGTTTTCAATTCAATTCATTTCGAAATCGTTTCAATTCAGTTCATTTCGAAATCGCTTTCAATTCAATTCATTTCGAAATCGATAAAATCGATATAAATATCGTTCACGTCAAAATGGCGTCAATCTAATCAACACGGCTTCATAAAGTTCTATTTTCAAATATTCTATTTCAAATATTTCTTTTTCAAATATTTCTATTTTAAAACTGGAATGAGGCCCAATCAATTACCATATAAAGTTAATTATATGGATTTTCATACAACACATGTATAATAGCCTTGAAAAATAATCAACCATCAACCACAACGCACTACACTGTATAAGCATCAAATATAGATATCTAATGCTTATAACAGCCTGTCAATCAATCGATTGACATATTTAATCAATCAGGATGAGTGAACTTCAAATTTCATCCTAACACCCGTGTGGGGTTTCAAACAATCAAACACATATTTTATTTGTGCAGTTAGGCGATGTGTAAAATTTATCGACCCAATCAACGTCATTCAAATAGGTGTACATAAACAAACCGTCTGGTTTGTAAATGAATATTTATTTATTCACATTCACGTTAAAATTTATATTTTTAACGATAAAACATTTTATTTCAACCTATGAATTTCTATTCAATTCATTTACACAATAAAATGATATTTTTATTTTCTAACATATTTTAGAAAATTTCGGCGGCATAACGGCACGATACTAGAAACGGGACAAGGCCTAGCCTTATCCCCGGTCTAGTGAAGGCCCACGCCATTCACACCTCAATCAAATTCACTTTCGTTATGCAAACCACAAAATTTGGAGTAAGGGTCTAACCTAGCCTTACTCCTTCGCCTTATAACGGCGCACGTCTAATCCTAACCAATTCATCGATTCGATTTTTCATACCACCAATCACATTCAAACCAATATCGCAATCAATCACCAATCAATCAAACAAACAAGTCCATGGTCTGTGGACGATTGTGTCGGGTGCTACTAAGCACCGTCTGCATCCTAGTATATATATATAACTAGAAAATAAATTTGAAAGGTGAGAAATTCTCACATAAAGCTATCCTAGCTCCACGGCACTTCCTTTGCAGAAGTCTTCGTCGTTTCGCCTTTTGTCGCTTTCGTTGTCCGCTCTCACTACATATGTAAAAATCGAATTTTTACTTCACTATTCAATATATAAAAATCGAATTTTTAGCTCGCTATTCAATATATAAAAATCGAATTTTTAGTTCGCTATTCAATATATAAAAATCGAATTTTTAGTTCGCTATCCAATATATAAAAATCGAATTTTTAGTTCGCTATTCAATATATAAAAATCGAATTTTTAGTTCGCTATTCAATATATAAAAATCGAATTTTTACTTTGACGCTATATGGATAAAAATGCTATTTTTACACCGCTACTATATAGATAAAAATTCTATTTTACATCGTTATTCTATATATAAAGATCTCGCCTTTTCAACTATAAAGATTTCATCTTTATAAAAATCAGCATTTTATTTCGACGTATAGAAAATAAAAATCAGATTTTTATTTTGCTACATACACAAAGATGATATTTTTATATTCTCTATCCCATAAAGATTATATTTTTAATACATTAAAAATATAAAAATCATATTTTTAATATTTCTATATAGTAAAGATCATATTTTTAATACTTTAAAAATATAAAGATCATATTTTTAATTCTTTAAAAATATAAAAACTATATTTTTATTACTTTAAAAATATAAAGATCGTACCTTTTCTATTTTAAAGTTTAAATCCTAAAAAAAAAATCAGTTTTTCTATATTTCTTTTTAAATCAGTTTTTAAATCTTATTAAAATTCAGTTTTTAATACTTATTAAAATTCAGTTTTTAATACTCTTTAAAAAAAATCAGTGTTTAAAATAAATAAATAAAATCAGAATTGAAAAAAAATTAATAAAAATAATAATAAAACAACACTTACCGAGGGGGGGGTCTGACCTCTGGCGGCGGTGGCTAGGGCTACGGGCTTGGACGGGCAGGCGGATGCGGTGGTTCGCCTGAGGTGGATGTGGGTGCGGCGGCGGCTTAATTGGAAGAGGAGGGAGATTCGCGATGGGGGGGGGGGGGTTCGGGTCTCAACAGAAGAGGGGCGAGAAGGGAACGAGAGGGGTGGAGGTGGCGGGCGACGCGAGGTGGGGCCCTCCGGCGGAGGCGCGGTGGAGATAGGGGGAGCGACGGTGAAAAGGAGGATCGGGTTTTTTTTCTTTTTCCCCTTTTTTTTTTTTGAGATAATTTAGAACGGGGGGGGGGGGGTCTGAGGGTTAAAGGAAAGAAGGAATTTTTTTTTTTATTATTATTATTTAATTATTAAAAAGTTGACTTTCACATACGACCTCTAAACGAGGTCCACCGCCTGTCGCCCATAGCGTTTCACCCCCATTCCGAACACAATGGGATATGTACCGCAAGCTGAATCGACCGTTTGAATCAGTTTCCGTTTAAATTACATTTAAATCACTATATTGAATTTTAAACGTACATTTCAAATTACCGGGGTCACATACTAACTCTATAAATCCCATAAAAATATTTTCTAGTTTCGCATTGACGATACGGTCCTAATAAAACTAGTTTCGTCGAATTCTGAGACCGTTTGAAAAATGGCCAATTTCCAGTCGATTAAAATCAACTGAAATGGTCAAAACACGTTTTTCTTTGCCACGCTCACATATTGATTCGAAAAATTATGAAATTTGGAATCTTGCAATAACTTTACATCCCGGACCCAACAAAACTGGTTTCGTCGAAATCCGAGGTCGTTTGCAAAATGTCCATTTTTAAGGGCCTGAATTCCATAGCGACTATTCAGAATTTTCAACTGGACATATCTTTTGATTCCCGCTATGAAGTCTTGATTTTTCAGATTCGATAGAAAGATATTATCAATTAGATCCCATTATTTTTGGTTTCACTAAAATCCGGATTGTTTTGCACCCGGTACATTCATTTGAAGTTTGAAATCGAATTATCGAACTACCGCGCCATTTTCAATTCTATTTATAATTATATATAAATTTTTATATTCTAACGACGACGCGTATAATATATACGTTCGAATTATATTCAAAATAAATTTCTCGTCGATATTATTTAAAATAATTCATTTTAAATATCCAAATTCAGCTAAAATTGCCAAAATAAAAATTTTAAACTGGCCCAGATTTTACGGGTTGTTACACAACCTATTCATCCCATGAAGCAAAACTGGTAATACTTCATATCTAATACAACGGTGTTATCGGTAAATTGAATTACCATTTCACGTTCAAATCTAATTAAAGATTTAACTACCGCTTGGAGCAAAACTGGTGATACTCCATTCTCAATCATTTCAATCCAATTAAAGATTCATTAAAACTCCAATTGGTTTTAATCTTCCCAAAAATCAATATTAATTATTGTTTAACTTGGGAAATCATATCATGTCTTTAACACCTGTCTTTAACTGGGTTAAAGAACCAATGTCATTTAAAATACGGTTCACTATAAACCCAAAATCACATTCCATTCCATCAGTCTTTAACTGTAAATTAGCAAGTGAACAATTACCTAAGTATTAAACTCGAAGGCCAAAACCAACATCAGATCCATACCCAGGAAGCTATTCAACTTAACTAATCTCCAGTTGGTTTTTGATTTTCTTAACTTCGTTGGGTCTAGGAACAGTATTATTAAAGATATCATTCATGACAACCCAAAATCACATTCCATTAACAATGGAATCTTCGTGGAAAACAAATCGATATATATAATCTATATAAACTTCCATATCCAACCGATAATATAACTGGAATAACGACAAGGCCTTTTAAATTCCATATATAGTAATTATCTTCCTCTACAGAAGCTTACTTCGATTATTACCAAAACGAATTCCATTCAATTCCAGTTTAATATGTTAAACTGAAAAACTTTATTTTGGAAAATCTCCTTTAAATCTTAATAAAAGATTTATAAATTCCAAATCCCATTTCATTTTAAATCGGGTTAAATAACGAATCTCGCTAAAACACAGTTCATGATAAACCCAATTCACATTCCATTTTATTCCAATTATTAAATATAATTGGAAACTCTAACAATCTTAATTAAAAGATTAATTCTCTTCACATGGGGTTCCAGAACAGTGTTGCTGAAGACATCGTTTATGACAAACCCAAAATTCCATTTGATAATAAATACAAGGTTCTGAATAGAAAATATATCGGCTTATATTCAATATCGAATACTACAACGAACAAATATCGTATTGGAAATAACGATATAAATATATCTTTTAAATCTCCATAACAATATCTGTATAATCACAAAATCCAACATCGAAATATTCCAAAGACAATTTTGATTCAAATCCATTTACAATTTATATATTGGAAATTCTGGTTATTTTTAAAACCACTTCAAATCCAATTTATTTATTTTAAAAACAATTGGATTATAATTCTAGTTCAAAACAAGTTCATTCCGATAAAAATCTATTTTTATCTTTTCAAATATGGAATTTTTCTACCCAGTTCTTTACAAATAATTTCTTATGATTTTACACTAATTATTGATATTTTTAATAATTTTATCAAGGCACGTACAGTCGATTTTCATAAACGGCCATCGAACTGCACTTACAACGACCTTTTCCAAATATGATTTGGACATAATTCCAAAACCACCCGTTAGATTTAAAATCTCTAATATTCGTTAGAAGTCTCTATTTGATGCGAACACAACGTTTCTGGTTTTAGTAGAATCCGACGGTCGGATCTCCCGTAATGTCCATTTGAAATCAATGGTCGAAATTCTCGAGCTGTCGAAGTGCGGCGCGTTCTATTCAGGCCACTATATTATATTATATATATATAATATGTATTTTGTTAATTTCCATTCAAAACATATTTTATAAATCATTCTAAATTCATTTTCCAAACGATTTCAACTTCATATTCAATTTCAAATCAAAATTGAATATTCCATATCATTGATATATAAATGATAGTATTTTCAAAACATTATATTTTGAAATTAATTCCTTTCCGATATTCATTATAAAAATGAATAAAATCGATATAAATATCGTTCACGTCAAAATGGCGTTAAACTAATCAACACGGCTTTATATATATATATATATATATATATATATATATATATATATATATATATATATATATTCGTGTCCATCCCAAATCGGAACTCAAAATCAGATTCTGATCTTTTACTGAATATTATTTTAAAATATTCATCATTTTAAAATATTCGTTATTCTAAGATATTCATTCTTTCTGAACTGGAATCAGACACAGTCAATTAACATATAATTTTATTTGTATGGATTTCACACACACATATACACAACAACAACCAAACCAGTCAACCATCATCCAAAGTTCATTCTACACTACATAAGCATCAAATATAAATATCCAATGCTTACAACAGCCTGTCAATCAATTGATCGACATACAGCTAATTATTGGGACTAGTGTATGTCATATATCATCCCAATACCCGTGCGGGGTTTCAATCAACAAATACAGATTTATTTGTGCAGTTGGGCGATGTGTAAAATTTATCGTCCCAATCAATATCAATCAATTGTGTATACATAAACAAATCATCCGATTTGTTTATAAATATTTATTTTATTCATATACACATTAAAAATTATATTTTCAACTATATAAAATATTTTATTTCTTTCCACATCACACAATCAAATTTCACAACACAATCAAACAAACAAGTCGTCCATGGTCTGTGGACGACGGGCGTCGGGTAATGCTAAGCACCGTCTGCATCCTAGTATATATTTTAACTAGAAAATAAAATAAAAATAGGAGTTCCCATCTTTGGGATCCACTCCATCATTCTTTAATGGACGATGGTTTGGATTTACCTGCTATTCCAACTCTATTTTTCATGTTGTTCATGGTAAAATCACATTTTCAATTCGCTGTCTATATTTTTTTATCTAACAAAAAATAATATTCTTAACTATTAAAATCATACTTTTATAACGCTACTATATATATCATATTTTTTCTATCGTTAATATATATATATATAGAAAAATCATATTTTTCTATCAAAACCTTATGTATAAAAATCCAATTTTTACTTCGTTAAAAATTATACTTTTACTTCTCTATTCATATGATATAAATTATATTTTTACTTCGCTACCCATATGATAAAAATTAAGTTTTTACTTCGCTATTCATGTTATAAAAATTATATTTTTTTACTTCGTATTCATATGATAAAAATTATATTTTTACTTCGTTGTTCATATGATAAAAATTATATTTTTACTTCGCTATTCATATGATAAAAATTATATTTTTACTTTGCTATTCATAAGATACTAAAAACCATATATGCAATAAAATCCATTTTTTCTCTAGCTATTTATATTTAAACCAAAAAATCATTTTTTTATATTTTATAAGCTAAACCATTAAATAAATAAAGAGGAATAAGCAAAAAGAAAAGACTTACAGGTGTTTTGGGGGTAGTGGATGGCGTTGGTGGTGGTCAGAGGTAGGGGGAGGCTGTGCAGGCATTTTGGTTATGGTGGTAGGGCCCCTACAGCAGCGGAGTTTGAGGTTTGGGGTTAATTTGGGGCTCGGTCTTCAATTGGGGAAAGAGGAGAGAGAGGGGAGGTGGAGGAGGAGGTGGCGCCAGTTGGAGAAGCGGCGGCGCCGGCCCAAGGGGGTGCGACGGTGGAAAGGAACGGAGGGCGATGGGTTTGAGTGAGAAGCGGTTTTTTTGGATCTGAGGAAAGTAAAGAGAGAGAGAAACAAGGGGTTGACTTTATATATTATTTAATTTTAATTTTTCCAAAAAGTAACTTTTTAGTTTGAACTCCAAATCGAACCCAACGACTGTCGCCCCTAACTAATTACCCCCATTCCGAACACTATGAGATATGTTCCATAACCCAATTCGGCTGTTACGATCAGTTTTTCCTTAAATTAAAATATAAATCAATATATTGAATTCTAAACGTACATTTCAATTTACCGGGACCACATATGGACTCTAAAAATTACAGAAAAATTATTTCTGGCTATGTATTGACGATACGGTCCTAACAAAATAATTTCGTCAAATTTGAAGACCATTTGAAATATAGCCATTTTGTGGTTGATCCGAACTGACTAAAACTGTCGATATAGGTTTTACTTCGCCATGCTCACATATTGGTTCCAAAAATTATGAATTTTGGAATCTAGCAATAACTTGACATTTCGAATCCAACAAAAGTGGTTTCGTCGAAAACGGAGGTCGTTTGCAAAATGGCTATTTTTAAGGGCCAAAATTCCATTGCGACTATTCTGAATTTTCAACTAGACCTAACTTTTTATTCCCGCTATAAAATTTTGATTTTTCGGATTCGTTGGAAAGATATTTTCCATTAGATTCTAATATTTTTTGTTTTGCTAAAATCCGGTTTATTTTGAATCCTGTACATTCATTTGAAATTTGAAATCGAATTTTCAAACTACCGCGCCATTTCCAATTCCTTTTATAATTTAAAATAAATATTTATATTCTATTGAAAATTCAAATAAATATATATGTTCTAATTCTATTCAAAATAAATTTCTTGTCGTTACTATTTAAAATAAATCATTTTAAATATTCAAATTTCATTAAAATTGCCAAAATAAAAATTTTAAATTGGTTCTGATTTTTTGGGTTGTTACATTGGACAAATTTTATAATATTTTTGAATTAGTGCTTATTTCATGATCATCTTCTTTATCTACCATCTTTCTGTCATTCATCATTGTTTTAAATAATGTGGAAAGTTTAAATTATTTTTGGAAATAAGGAAATATTTTAAAAATTATATTTATCCTTGGTATTCACTCTCATTTAAAAGTCCTCATGATTATGGGTGAATCACCTTAATCTCTTTATATGTGCTTCCATTCTCATTTGAAAGTCCTCATGGTTAGGCATGGATGGAATTCATATAAGAGAGGATAAATGTTAAGTATTCTTCTAATCTCATTTAAAAGTCTAAACGGTTATGGTTATAAAATACTTAACAGATTTTAAGATACTACTGACCTATTTAAAAGTCCTAGCGGTTTGCATGGTTAGAAAGTGGTTAAATTATTTTGTGTTTAAATTTGAAATTTATTTTAAAATTGTGGAATTCATAATCCTATATCTGAAATTTAAAAATTCCCTTATTTTTATTAAACTATTCATAAATCCATTATTTTGAAAAGTGAAATTTGCCTCTAGTTTGAAGAATATTATGATTTTGTTTGATTAAATTAAATTAACGATATATTTTTCCATCTTGATTTGAAGTTATATTTCTAATCTTTGTTCATCACTATTTCAAGTTTTGTTGTTCTTTTGATGATAACAAAAGGGGGAGAATGATTAAGATTTTGATTGATGAGTGAATAAATCAAGAGTGTATTTTAGTGATTGAAATTCAGTTGAATTTAAAATCTTTTCTTATGCACCTATATAGAGGGAGTTTAGTTGTAGGGGAAGCATATAAATAGGGGGAGCACTACACTTCGCTATCAAACACATTTATCACATTCAAAATCTTAATTTATGTTTGTCATCATTAAAAGGGGGAGATTGTTGAGTATAACAATATGATTTTTGTTTGATGATAACGAACATATATACTACTATATAGATGTATTTGTAATTGTACAATTCTATTTTACATCTCGATACAAAAATAAATATCTAGATTGAATAAAGTACTATTTCCCAGGATTGAATATTTAGACAACATTTTTATTCAATTAAATATTTTATTTAAATATTTGAAATTGTACAAATTTTCTGACTCCATTATTATGCAATTCATTATACATATATCCTCACTACATCACTCGATTCACTTAGTTACATATATAATTTCAGTTACACACAATGTGTCACACACACATTGATAAACACTTAGTCTTCAACTGCTACAAATCCTATTTAGTCACTATTGACACCAAAAAGTGGTGCAACACCAAATAAATAAGAATGTAGTGAATACAAGTGAAGACAAGTGAATGTAAATATGGAGAAATGTAATCACACACAAATTTATAGTGGTTCGACATTAATGAGCCTACGTCGACTTTATAATCTTAAGATTATATTAAGACTTAATTACAAATGATGATTTAAATGGCTAATCCCAAGTACTATGTTAAAAATAGTAAAGTGACAAGAGAATGGCCAAAAGTCCTTTCTTTGAAGTTCTGGGAGGCTATTTGTAGGTGCTACGGTGCTCGGGTCAACTAGGACACGTGTCGCTCATCCCGAGATCGTAAGAAAAACTAGAAAAGCATTCTTTTCATGTGGAAAGGTCCAGCCCGGGTATACATTGACAGGTGGCAACTGATCCGATGTTCTTGGAAGGCTATAAGTAGTCAATCGGGGCAAGAGCAAGTCTTTAAGGAGATATTTTCCGTAGAAACAGGCTCGGTTCGATATGATCGAACCAAATGTTGTTAGATCCGAATTATTTACATATTGGGCTTTTATCTCTTGTGAAGAGGCTTTGGATTTGGGTTGACCTATGTCTTGGTTAACCCGAATGTTCGTCAAACAGATGGGCATTCAGACTTGGCTTATGTGGCAATGGCTTGGGTTGGCTAACTTCTTGGTCCACCAGAAATTGTTCCAAATCATATTTGTGTTGGAGCTTGAATTTGCTCTGGGGTAAAACCGGTCCTGAAACACCCCACCTCCATTAAGGTCACTCACAAAGGGAATGTCTTAACTTTAGTGGAGAGTTATATGTACAAGATACAGAAAAATTTACAAGATAGATAAATTTAATTAGCAGAATCCAAATATTTATTTCATACGTAGTTCAATACAAAAGCATTACATCAAATTGTCCCAAAACAACTTCAAAACATTACACCATAATTTTTGCCTTGATTATTCAATAAAGAAGCATAAACCAAAAAGTAAAAATGCATAAATCCCCAAGGATCATATACAAAGCCATAGCCAATGCAAAAGAGTCCAAGTCATACATCTACTTTCTTGAAGCTTGTAAAGAGTCTGATTAAGCTGGAGTATTTCGTCCCTGTGGACCTGAGAGGGGGGAAAACGGAAGAAAAGAAGACGAAAGGAAATGGGTCAGACAATAAGTCTGGTAAGTTTAGTGGTTACTAGTATGTAAACAAGAAAAGGAATCATGACAGTGATAACTGAACACAGGACAATACCCTAATATAAGATAAGTGGGACGTGTGATCGCACCCATTACTATAGTCTCTGCACCTACTTAACCATTGGTTCAACCAACCCACGTGTTAACAACAAACGATCCCCTAAATGATTGGCTCCTACTCACATGTATTCAAGTCCTGTGTCCTTCGGCCCCGCTTGATTGTAGTCACCTGTGCTGGACCCACCATGGGGTGTATCAGTCCCTCTGGTGGCAACCCGACACGATTCAATATGCATAGAGTACACTACTGATGCCCAGTGCCTGATTTTTTTCCACTTCGGAGTACGTGCATGCCCATACTCCGTCGGAACCTACACTGGCCCACCAACCGCTGACGTTTTGACCACTTATAACTCAGCCCAGTAATCGTGCCCCACCCTGCCTTGTTTTAGAGTACCATGATACATCTATGTGGGTTACTACTGAAATGGGTCCCCGTTACAAAGGTTTTCAAATCAACATGTTTATTTAGTTAAGTGTCCAAGTTTACCTAACCCAGCCCATTCGTTTTAGTTAACATGTTGAATCGGTTAAGTGTTTTCCTAATTTACTTAACACTACCAATCCTGACATAGCTTTAATTTAAAGCACCAATCACTCACATTAGACAGGTCTTGTTGTGGTCACTGGATATCTCGGTCGGTTCTGGGCAGATTTACACCACAACTCAGTCTAACCTCGAGTTCTTTTTGGGCTTGACGCACTAACCACTCACATTAGACAGGTCTTGCTGTGGTTACTGGATATCCCGGTCGGTTCCGGGCAGATTTACACCACAACTCAGTCTAACCTTGGGTTAGGCATATTCGTCTTTTCTAAATTCATATTTTTCTATATATGTCAAATTTCTTTATGTAAATTAATTTTAATTTACTCATGCCATAATTATTTTTTCAAATGTTGCTCACAATAAATGGTATATCAAGTATACCATTTTACGAACAATCCTATGCCATGAATTTTTATGTTTCCCCCACGTTATCCTCGTAGAACATATGTATGAATTACATAAATTGTTGGGCTAACCAATTAGCCCAAACCCATAAACAAAAAGGGATAAAAAATCAAGGAACATGACATAAACATAAAATAGCATACATTAAACTTATCACATGTAACTTGGCATAGATGTATCATTATCTCAACTAAACAGGTAAAGGTGAACTTGTGACTGAGTCATGTAAAATCGTATGAGTCTAACATGGAGGTTTAACACATAAACAAGATTTAAACCGCAATTTAACATACACTACAACAAAAATACCTTTTTATGACGTTTAAAAACCGCTATAAAAACTTTCTATGACGATTCTATAAACGTCATAGATCAACATGTTGTTAAAAGTCTAGAAGATATTATAGCGTGTAATACTTGCAATGAAAAACCTATTTTTGTTGTCATCTTAAACATGTCATATTGATGCAACTGCTTTTCTATAGCTTGTGAAGCATGCTATGGAAAGTTTTTATGACACAATCAAACATGCTATGGAAAGTTTTTATGACGCATCAAAACACGCTATGGAAAATTCGCTACTATCTACTGCAACATAGTTTTGTTGTTGTAAAAACTGTTTATTCCTTGAAAAATATTTTTATAGCACTACAATAATGTTATAATATAACAAAGCTATAACAATTTTTCTTTATATTGCACAGTTAGAATGCTATACAAAAAAATTTATTGCTACATTTTGCTGCCATAACATTCAAAGTTTACAGTTTCTAATTCTAATAATATATTATAACAATTCAAAAAAAAAATGTTTGTCATATTAATCTATACACACAAATGGAGTCATAAGCAGAGTCTTCAACAACGATCCCTTTGCTCCACGGGACTAGCCACCCCTATGCAATCCTCTACTACTTCTTCACCAACAACACCTCCTCCAAACTATCAACAACACACCCTCTTGCATTCAACCACAGCCATCCTTCCTTTATACTACCAAACAAAAACTTATGTCATCTTGCCATCAACTGCAATTAACCAGCATAACAAATAGTTATGTGATTATAAGATAACTGCAACTTATGCTTATTAATTAATACTGCAAATAGTTTTACCTCCACTTAGGATGCAAAATACTGACCTGCTATGTATAGAAGAATTACATGCATGCTAATAGAAATCCAAAACAATTGCAAATCAAAACATTCATATTTGCCATCCAAACAAAACCACATCATCACAAGCCTTGCATACAAAAATGCAACACCCTACTCCAAAAAACCACTTAAAGCATTCTTAAATTGGACTATTTTCAAAGAAAAAATTACTTTCTGGATAGCTAAACATATTTCTTATCTTATTTCTCCAAAGAACATCCCTATAACAATCCCAACATACAAAAAATAAAGCTCGACAAGCCTAAAATTTCCTTATAGCCTTGTTGTTGACATTGATAGCTGCAAAATTAAATATGAAAAAAGGTGCCAAAAAATTAGGAATTTAGAGATGTGTACATACATTTATCAAATCCAAGTCAATCCATGCTCCATTCGAAACTGCAAAATAATGAGAAGGCCATAAATTAATGGATTGTAAAAAGAAATTCTAACTCAACAATTGCGAGAAGCTATATAGGTTTCTGCGTACAAAAAACAATGGTGCAATGAATTTTTTCCAAAATGGTATGTAATAATAAATTCGAAAACTGTTGACAATTTTTATTTCATTTTTATACGAGGGATATTATAGAAAATTACCATTATTGTTCTTTACATGCAACTAAATAGCAAACTAGAATACCAATTTGTATGCTGACATTCCATGTTTGAACATCCACACTGTCAAAATACTGAAGATGATGAAGACTGTTAAATCAGACTGGAAAAATGAATATAAACCCTGTAAATCTATACAGTCAATCAAATAAATGTCAGTTTCAGTGCACTCAAATGATTTTAGATTTGATTTAGGAAAGATATATACTCATAATTATAGTTATATATCCTTTGATAAAATATTTATGATAACCTGTATAAAAGAAGTAAACAGAACATTAAGAATTTAAATAGAATAATTCTTATGGATTATTTGTATATAAAGCTTGCCGCCCACAACTAAGCCAACCCATAATCATCAACTCTAATCAGAATGATTGACCAATAACATATACATACATTATCGAATTTCGTCATAGGCTATGTATACTAGAAGAAGTTGTCAGTAGCTTCTTATTTCAAGCTGACTGATGATGATAAAGACATCCGGTATTTAAAAAAAGTGATACAAATTATATTAATAATTTAGCAGAATCAAAACTTTTAAGCAAAAGAATTACAAAGAACGAAATCAAACTAAAAAGAAAAAAACCCAGTGTTTTCACGGAAATGGATTAGGGATAAAAAAATACCTTTTTGATTTGCCTGTTCTTCGATCACATATTACTTTAACTGTCACATGAACACAACAATAGTTTTAGTTTAAAAAGAACTGCACAAAACAGGAAGAATTATGTTGGAATACCTTCAATAATTTCTCTATGCTCATCGAAAGACCCTTTCAGAACAGGTTCATTTATATCAAGCCCTATACAGAAGTGTGTAATAGAAAAATAAAATGAAACCAAATGTCAATACAGAAAGCATCACTCATATATTCTACGGAACATAATCTTCTGAGTTTTAAACTACAATCGACAATAGGGTCAAGTTAAAGTGTCAAAAAAATAGCGAGTGTAACACCCCACATCATTTAGTGTCACTCACAAAGGGAATGCACTAAGTTCTGTGGAGCATTTTAAGGTAAAAGATGTAGATAAATTACAAGACAGACAAGATTAAAACAGGCGGAAAATAAAACTTTGCTTTATTGATAAAATAGTTTGTACACGATTTCTTTATAATATCAGAGTATCATCTGTCTTACAAAATAAAGAAGCATAAAACAACATTTATATTCCCCAATTGTAGCAAGAGCCAGCCATAGCATCTGAAAAGAGAATCCAAGCAAAACTTCGACAAATCTTCAAGCTGGGAATGAGTGACAGTCCAACTTAACCTGAGCTATACTATTCCCTCCTTTACTACCTGGGGGGGAAACGGAAGAAAAGAAGACGAAAGAAAAACAGAGTCAGCATAAAGCCTGAGTAAGTTCAGTTACTTCTAGCATGTGAACATGGAAAAACAAAATGACATGAATTAACTGAATACAAGATAACACCATGATGATAGGATCAGCAAGATTTGACAGGATTAACACAAGATATGCTAAGACAAGAAAAACTGGATATGCTCTAATACTTTCGCCGCTTCGCTATTTCCTTGTTATACTGGTTTCTATATCTCTGCAACACCTAATTAGTGTCCCAACTAGTAACGATAACGTGATCCCAATCCCTGTAGTTTCCATTGCCTTCAGGCATACATTTATTATTTATTACCTAGATCTAATCTTGGGTTTTCTATCAAGTGCTTTCTAGATTCAACTAGAGTTTACGCTATCTGCTGAACGCTTCTCGGATCCAGGGTTTATGCCACCTAGTCCAACTAGGGATTATGCTACCTGTCGAACGATGCCCCCAAGTCTAGGACACACTACCTAGAGTGGTATATGTTCCTAGACTTCCCCACGCATGTATCGCGAATCGTTATCGCTTGTCTAGATGCACATGTCCTGTAATGTGCGGCCCGAGTCCTGTGGCAGGGCAAATCAAGAAACACAGAACTCGGTCAGGAGCTTTCAGATATCTGTCGATGCAGATGCTAAGGTCTGTTTTTATTTCAGTGGCTATGGTCCCACTTGACCCCTCCCTCAACTAATGAAAGGCGCACCTTGGAAAATGAGAACTATACGCAGGCCCCCTATGCCCCCACTAACCTATGGCCATCCGCAACCGCAACCATAACTAGATAGCAAGTATATGGTCCGTAGGAGTTCTCCGCCTTCCCGCTTCACGTATCTCGATTGATTGAAGATGGATGGTAGACGACGAGTTGCTATCACAGGGCTACCGTTTTCTCGCCGAATCACGCTGGTCCATCCTAGTCTTTAGGTTGCCATATTTTGCAACCAAGGCATACCCTTGGTTCTTCTAACGCAGACCGTAACCTCTGTGAGCCCAGGAGGATCATCTACAGCCTCACAGAGGGATACCAAGAGTACCCTTACGTCCCCTCGAAGCCTCGGGCTTCGTAACCCAATTCGTTGGAGCCTTCGTTAAAATTAGATGGACGTTCGCTCCTTCTCGTGTTATACTAAGAATTACTACTTAGTTTTGTCAACTAAGGTTTACCACTTAGCCTCTTTTAACTATGGTTTACTACTTAGTTCTCTTTCTCGTCAAGTTGGATTGGTTAAGTGTCATTAGTCAATTTAAGCTAACTTAACCCTCTTCACGTATCCTGTTAAACTAGTTAAGTGTTATCAGTAATTCATGTTGACTTAACCCCACCATAAACCAAGTTATATTGTTTAAGTATTTCTTATTACTTAACCCTACCTTCTAGTCTAGTTAACATGTTAATTTGGCCAAGTATTTTCTTAGTTACTTAACCCCTACAAATCTTGTCTTGTTACCATGTTAAGTTGGTTAAGTGTTCCTATGGACTTATCCCTCCCATTCTAGCTTAACTATGTTAAGTTGGTTAAGCGTTCCTATGGACTTAACCCTCCCATTCTAGCTTAACTGTGTTAAGTTGGTTAAGTGTTCCTATGGACTTAACCCTCCCATTTTAGCTTACTGTGTTAAGTGTCTATATGAACCTAACCCCACCCATCGGTTTAGTTATCATGTTGAATTGGTTAAGTGTTTTAGTTAACTTAACCCTACCATTCTCGTTCTAGCTTTAATTAATAAATTAAAGCCGCGACCACTCACATTAGACATATATTGTTGCGATTACTGGATGTGTCGGTTGGTTTCGGGCAGGTTTACATCGCAACTCAGTCTAACCTCGGGTTAGGCATATTCGTGTTTTCTAAGTTCAAAGGGTTTTGATTAATTTTCAAATCAGGTTTTGAAAGTAACCAACCCGTCCGTCGGATCAGTTAGGGATAGCCAGGGAGAGCAGGAAACTTGTATTTTCCAAACCCAAGCCTAGACACTATCCTCTCTGTCACCCTAGAACTTTCTGGTGTATGTGTTATTAACAGAGATGTCATTAATAAACCTTTCGTTTGTATATATATAAATCGTTAACAATTTATCCTCAAAGTTTAACCATTTATCCTCAAAGTCCATTTTCCCTTTTATAAATAAATTTGGCCTATACCATATTCATTTATCATGCCCACTAATATACTTGTATTCTAGGCCCAAATCTTGATTTACAGGCCAACTACCTACTTTGTGGCCCATTTAACCATTTACCATTTACGCCCAATGTATGTAAAATATTCACAATTATGGCTAAATTCAAAATTATGCTAATATACTTATTATGCTTAATTTAGCCAACCCAATTCTGATTTAATATTCTAATTTCAGTTCATGTCAAAACTAGACTTGTTATTCTAATTTTCATCTTAATAGTCATGTTATAATGCATGTTCCCAAATTATGCCAATTTCCAAGTTTACAACTATGTTTAGTCAATTTTATGTTTTTCCCAAAACATATTCCCATCGTTTGTATAATCGTGATTCATCCTAGATTATAAATAAATCTAGATTCGTGGATAAAAGGGAATGAACCAAAATGCCATGAAAGAATAGACATAATAACTGGCATAAGATGATAATTCACAGGCATATAGATCTGGTAATATTACGACATGAAAAGGGTTGAATAGTATAGGTTCAAGAACATGGGTAGACCTAACTTAATAGGTAAATTCCCAAGATCAAGATCCAAGGATAACTAGAAATAGAAAGTCAAGCCTAGATCCAATATAATGCCAGTTTTGGGGTACAACACGGTTTTGTAACTACAGTGTCATGGGCATAAATAATAACCTTATATCCATAGTCATAGGTAATAAATCCTCACAGTTAATGAATCATAGTCATAGGCGATGTTCATAGTCAAAGGAAAATAATTCTCACAGTCATGAGTCACAGTCATAGGCAATGTTCATAGTCAAAGGGGCATATGGTTTTAAGGTCCATAGTTTCATAGTCACAGTCTTATTGGTCATCGAATCATAACAGTTCTTAATTAGGTCCAACGATATAAGCACATGTTCGAACAGAAAGATTTGGCATATTCTTTTATTCCTTTAATTTCATGTCATGAATAGAGAAAACGTTCAAATCTAAAAAGTAACCGACTTACAGAGATTATATTAGATTCATAGAAAAGCAGTCGTTGAAGTCGTTTGAATCTTCACTTGAATCCTAGCTTGTTTTGAATCTCCTCTTGAAAGTCTTGAGCAGCATTTCCTCGTTTTGATTTATTTTACATATTATTTTATTTATTATTTAATTTAGAGGAGGAGAAGAAGCCATGTCCACCAAGAATCTTTGCAGCATAAGGTTAGAGAAGAATTGTGAATAGTGAAGGAGACTAGGGGCTGTTTATATAGGATTAGACGGACGAATCTAGGCAAAAAACGAGACCAGGTACATCAGAATGCACCCAGGCCCAAAAGTGGGTTTTGCACCCAGGTCGACACCCAGGTCGACTGCCCAGTCGACTTGGTCAAGGGGGGTCGACTACCCAGTCGACTCCCCAGTCGACCTGGGTCCTGGGTGGGAATTTTCCCGCCCAGCCTGCTTTTGGGTTTGAATTCGAATTTCGAATGTTTTCAATTCTGAAAATTCCTGAAACTTCGGAGGGTCATATCTCCCTCATACGGACTCCGATTCTCACAAACTCGGACTCGTTTCCAAGCAGAATTCCGAGACGAACGCAATGGCGCAGCCCGTTTCCCTTAATTCTTCCATTTTGAATTAATTATACCTTGATTTGTGAATCTTAGTGTTACAGAATTACGAGGTGTTACATTCTCCCCCACTTAAAAGGATTTCGTCCCCGAAATCTTCAAGTTAGGAAGAATGTGTCCTACCATCCAATCACCCATCTACTCAACCATTCAATCACAGGCATTCATTTTCCTTAAAAGATTTTTAATGCTTTCATGTTCATATGCATAGTGTGTGTATATGTCTTTATCTAATGCAAGATCAGGCGGTCTACTGATTCAGTTGACATCCTTAATGCGAATCATGTCAGTGCCATGCATCCAATCATGTATGCAAGCATCCCTAGTTATGTAAATACTACATGTGTGCATAGCCATTCATCCATATGCAACATCCATATGATAACATATCAATTTCAACTTACAAACAAATACATAACTGTAAATGCAATATGAAAGCGTCCGAATTGATCTAGTGCCTAATACGTATGTATATGCATTCACGAGCAACCATTAGCAACCACTCACAACCATCAACCATAACATGTTTCAAATACATGTTTACATCAAAAAGAGTTTCTACCTAAGGATCGAAGATGCGACCTAGAGGATACACTTTGGAAAGAGAGAAACAATTATGCGTAAAGCTCCTACAAAAAAATCAAGGATGCACCCTTAAGGAAAAGGGTATGATGCTAGTATCTAGCCTTCTTGAGCTTTACTCCACTGTGTCTTAACTAATTTAACTTCACGATTGTGAAGTTTCTGACCTCCATTTCCAAAATAAACAGATGTCAATCACGATACCAAGTGTATGTACTAAGATGATTAGAGGTCTCCCTCTTATCCACCATGCCATAACTATAAGGGTCGAAAGGTCACTACGTGCTTTTTAGAGTGCCTGCCACAACTATTCATCTCTCACGCAAACCATCCTAGTCGAACTCGACATTCCTCAGGTACAAGCCCCAAAGGCCTAAACCAATATCAGACAAGCACCCAAGGAATATCTCCTCCGAATTTAGACGATCTATGTGAGATGATATAAGCAAACTCGATAGCTATTCTCAAATCCCTACTAACAAAAATAAACTGGTCGGACCACCAATTGGATTTGAGACTCTAGTGGGATCTTTCTACTATACAAGTACTATGGTGCAGAGACTCAACTATGGAAGTGGATATGAACAAATGTGAAGCGCTAAAACCAAAGGAAAGGGTACGAACAGCAAAACTAGACTCTTCCAACAGAACTTTACTACCTTTCTCCTAGGTACGCTTGGTGGCGAAAGTAGGTACTTGCCCTTCTGAAAATCTTGTCCTTTGCCCTTAATTACATGCCCTATTACACCATAGTAAAGATACTTCCTCTTGTCTTAGGTTTTATAATTCCTTCCTCCTTTGTGAGCTAAATCTACACCCATGAATTCCTCATCCTCTTCCATGTGTAGTCATGTTGACAAATCTCTCGAAAGATGCTTCCATCGTACAGAAAACCCTATAAGCTTGAAAGAAAACTGGCCGTAGGTGAAACAACTACGCCTATGGATGGAAGCCAGGCACTACTTCGCCCATTGATGAGGTTACCTCCCAGAAAGCCAGGAGCCCCAGAGACTCAAGAAAGAAGGAGACAAGAATTCAAACAGAAGAAGAGAAGATAGTGCGTATGGCTTTGGGGAATATGCCTTTAAAACAAATATTTTCTCTTGAAAATGCTTCTTTTAAAACTGTTCTGAAAATAATTTTTCAAATCCTTAATCTGATCTGGTAACCTTCAGCTCTGATACCACGTGTAACACCCCACATCATTTAGTGTCACTCACAAAGGGAATGCACTAAGTTCTGTGGAGCATTTTAAGGTAAAAGATGCAGATAAATTACAAGACAGACAAGATTAAAACAGGCAGAAAATAAAACTTTGCTTTATTGATAAAATAGTTTGTACACGATTTCTTTATAATATCAGAGTATCATCTGTCTTACAAAATAAAGAAGCATAAAACAACATTTATATTCCCCAATTGTTGCAAGAGCCAGCCATAGCATCTGAAAAGAGAATCCAAGCAAAACTTCGACAAATCTTCAAGTTGGGAAAGAGTGACAGTCCAACTTAACCTGAGCTATACTATTCCCTCCTTTACTACCTTGGGGGGGGGAACGGAAGAAAAGAAGACGAAAGAAAAACAGAGTCAGACATAAAGCCTGAGTAAGTTCAGTTACTTCTAGCATGTGAACATGGAAAAACAAAACGACATGAATTAACTGAATACAAGATAACACCATGATGATAGGATCAGCAAGATTTGATAAGATTAACACAAGATATGCTAAGACAAGATAAACTGGATATGCTCTAATACTTTCGCCGCATCGCTATTTCCTTTTTATACTGGTTTCTATATCTTTGCACCACCTAACTAGTGTCCCAACTAGTAAAGATAATTTGATCCCAATCCCTGTAGTTTCCATTTCCTTCAGGCATACATTTATTATTTATTACCTAAATCTAATCTAGGGTTTTCTATCAAGTGCTTTCTAGATTCAACTAGAGTTTACGCTATCTGCTGAACGTTTCTCGGATTCAGGATTTATATGCCACCTAGTCCAACAAGGGATTATGCTACCTGTCGAACGATGCCCCCAAGTCTAGGACACACTACCTAGAGTGGTATATGCTCCTAGACTTCCCCACGAATGTATCGCGAATCGTTATCGCTTGTCTAGATGCATATGTCCTGTAATGTGCGGCCTGAGTCCTGTGGTAGGGTAAATCAAGAAACACAGAACTCGGTCGGGAGCTTTCAGATATCTGCCGATGCAGATGCTAAGGTCTGTTTTTATTTCAGTGGCTATGGTCCCACTTGACCCCTCCCTCAACTAATGAAAGGCACACCTTGAAAAATGAGAACTATACGCAGGCCCCCTATGCCCCACTAACCTATGGTTATCCGCAACCATAACTAGATAGCAAGTATATGGTCCGTAGGAGTTCTCCGCCTTCCCGCTTCACGTATCTCGATTGACTGAAGATGGATAGTAGACGACGAGTTGCTATCACAGGGCTACCGTTTTCTCGCCGAATCACGTTGGTCCATCCTAGTCTTTAGGTTGCCATATTTTGCAAACAAGGCATACCCTTGGTTCTTCTAACGCAGACCTTAACCTCTGTGAGCCCAGGAGGATCATCTGCAGCCTCACAGAGGGATACCAAGAGTAACCTTACGTCCCCTCGAAGCCTCGGGCTTCGTAACCCAATTCGTTGGAGCCTTCGTTAAAATTAGATGGACGTTCGCTCCTTCTCGTGTTATATTAAGAATTACTACTTAGTTTTGTCAACTAAGGTTTACCACTTAGCCTCTTTTAACTATGGTTTACAACTTAGTTCTCTTTCTCGTCATGTTGGATTGGTTAAGTGTCATTAGTCAATTTAGGCTAACTTAACCCTCTTCACTTATCATGTTAAACTAGTTAAGTGTTATCAGTAATTCATGTTGAATTAACCCCACCATAAACCAAGTTATATTGGTTAAGTATTTCTTATTACTTAACCGTACCTTCTAGTCTAGTTAACATGTTAATTTGGCCAAGTATTTTCTTAGTTACTTAACCACTACAAATCTTGTCTTGTTACCATGTTAAGTTGGTTAAGTGTTCCTATGGACTTATCCCTCCCATTCTAGCTTAACTGTGTTAAGTTGGTTAAGCGTTCCTATGGTCTTAACCCTCCCATTCTAGATTAATTGTGTTAAGTTGGTTAAGTGTTCCTATGGACTTAACCCTCCCATTCTAGCTTACTGTGTTAAGTGTCTATATGAACCTAACCCCACCCATCGGTTTAGTTATCATGTTGAATTGGTTAAGTGTTTTAGTTAACTTAACCATACCATTCTCATTCTAGCTTTAATTAATAAATTAAAGCCGCGACCACTCACATTAGACATATATTGTTGTGATTACTGGATGTGTCGGTTGGTTCCGGGCAGGTTTACATCGCAACTCAGTCTAACCTCGCGTTAGGCATATTCGTGTTTTCTAAGTTCAAAGGGTTTTGATTAATTTTCAAATAAGGTTTTGAAAGTAACCATCCCGTCCGTCGGATCAGTTAGGGATAGCCAGGAAGAGCAGGAAACTTGTATTTTCCGAACCCAAGCCTAGACACTATCCTCTCTGTCACCTTAGAACTTTCTGATGTATGTGTTATTAACAGAGATGTCATTAATAAACCTTTCTTTTGTATATATATGAATCGTTAACAATTTATCCTCAAAGTTTAACCATTTATCCTCAAAGTCCATTTTCCCTTTTATAAATAAATTTGGCCTATACCATATTCATTTATCATGCCCACTAATATACTTGTATTCTAGGCCCAAATCTTGATTTACAGGCCAACTACCTGCTTTGTGGCCCATTTAACCATTTACCATTTACGCCCAATGTATGTAAAATATTCACAATTATGGCTAAATTCAAAATTATGCTAATATACTTATTATGCTTAATTTAGCCAACCCAATTCTGATTTAATATTCTAATTTCAGTTCATGTCAAAACTAGACTTGTTATTCAAATTTTCATCTTAATAGTCATGCTATAATGCATGCTCCCAAATTATGCCAATTTCCAATTTTACAACTACGTTTAGTCAATTTTATGTTTTTCCCAAAACGTATTCCCATCGTTTGTATAATCGTGATTCATCCTAGATTATAAATAAATCTAGATTCGTGGATAAAAGGGAATGAACCAAAATGCCATGAAAGAATAGACATAATAACTGGCATAAGATGATAATTCACAGGCATATAGATCTGGTAATATTACGACATGAAAAGGGTTGAATAGTATAGGTTCAAGAACATGGGTAGACCTAACTTAATAGGTAAATTCCCAAGATCAAGATCCAATGATAACTTGAAATAGAAAGTCAAGCCAAGATCCAATATAATGCCAGTTTTGGGGTACAACATGGTTTTGTAACTACAGTGTCATGGGCATAAATAATAACCTTATATCCATAGTCATAGGCAATAAATCCTCACAGTTAATGAATCACAGTCATAGGCGATGTTCATAGTCAAAGGAAAATAATTCTCACAGTCATGAGTCACAGTCATAGGCAATGTTCATAGGCAATGTTCATAGTCAAAGGGGCATATAGTTTTAAGGTCCATAGTTTCATATTCACATTCTTATTGGTCATCGAATCATAACAGTTCTTAATTAGGTCCAAGGATATAAGCACTGATTCGAACAGAAAGATTTGGCATATTCTTTTATTCCTTTAATTTCATGTCACGAATAGAGAAAACGTTCAAATCTAAAAAGTAACCGACTTATAGAGATTATATTAGATTCGTTGAAAAACAGTCATTGAAGTCGTTTGAATCTTCACTTGAATCCAAGCTTGTTTTGAATCTCCTCGTGAAAGTCTTGAGCAACATTTCCTCGTCTTGATTTATTTTACATATTATTTTATTTATTATTTAATTTAGAGGAGGAGAAGAAGCCATGTCCACCAAGAATCTTTGCAGCATAAGGTTAGAGAAGAATTGTGAATAGTGAAGGAGACTAGGGACTATTCATATACGATTAGGTGGACGAATCTAGGCAAAAAATGAGACCAGGTACATCAGAATGCACCCAGGCCCAAAAGTGGGTTTTGCACCCAGGTCGACACCCAGGTCAACTGCCCAGTCGACCTGGTCAAGGGGGGGTCGACTACCCAGTCGACTCCCCAGTCAACCTGGGACATGGGCGGGAATTTTCCCGTCCAGCCCGCTTCTGGGTTTGAATTCGAATTTCGAATTCGAATTTCGAGCTGTTTTCGATTTTGAAAATTCCTGAAACTTCGGAGGGTCATATCTCCCTCATACGGACTCCGATTCTCGCAAACTCGGACTCGTTTCCAAGCAGAATTCCGAGACGAACGCAATGGCGCAGCCCGTTTCCCTTAATTCTTCCATTTTGAATTAATTATACCTTAATTTGTGAATCTTAGTGTTACAGAATTACGGGGTGTTACATTCTCCCCCACTTAAAAGGATTTCGTCCCCGAAATCTTCAAGTTAGGACGAATGTGTCCTACCATCCAATCACCCATCTACTCAACCATTCAATCACAGACATTCATTTTCCTTAAAAGATTTCTAATGCTTTCATGTTCATATGCATAGTGTGTGTATATGTCTTTATCTAATGCAAGATCAGGCGGTCTACTGATTCAGTTGACCTCCTTAATGCGAATCATGTCAGTGCCATGCGTCCAATCATGTATGCAAGCATCCCTAGTTATGTAAATACTACATGTGTGCATAGCCATTCATCCATATGCAACATCCATATGATAACATATCAATTTCAACTTACAAACAAATACATATTTGTAAATGCAATATGAAAGCGTCCGAACTGATCTAGTGCCTAATACGTATGTATATGCATTCACGAGCAACCATTAGCAACCACTCGCAACCATCAACCATAACGTGTTTCAAATACATGTTTACATCCAAAAGAGTTTCTACCTAAGGATCGAAGATACGACCTAGAGGATATACTTTGGAAAGAGAGAAACAATTATGCGTAAAGCTCCTACAAAGAAAAAGAAATCAAGGATGCACCCTTAAGGAAAAGGGTATGATGCTAGTATCTAGCCTTCTTGAGCTTTACTCCACTGTATCTTAACTAATTTAACTTCACGATTGTGAAGTTTCTGACCTCCATTTCCAAAATAAACTGATGTCAATCACGGTACCAAGTGTATGTACTAAGATGATTAGAGGTCTCCCTCTTATCCACCATGCCATAACTATAAGGGTCGAAAGGTCACTACGTGCTTTTTAGAGTGTCTGCCACAACTATTCATCTCTCACGCAAACCATCCTAGTCGAACTCGACATTCCTCAGGTACAAGCCCCAAAGGCCTAAACCAATATCAGACAAGCACCCAAGGAATATCTCCTCCGAATTTAGAGGATCTACGTGAGATGATATAAGCAAACTCGATAGCTATTCTCAAATCCCTACTAACCAAAAATAAACTGGTCGGACCACCAGTTGGATTTGAGACTCTAGTGGGATCTTTCTACTATACAAGTACTATGGTGCAGAGACTCAACTATGGAAGTGGATATGAACAAATGTGAAGCGCTAAAACCAAAGGAAAGAGTACGAACAGCAAAACTAGACTCTTCCAACAGAACTTTACTACCTTTCTCCTAAGTACGCTTGGTGGCGAAAGTAGGTACTTGCCCTTCTGAAAATCTTGTCCTTTGCCCTTAATTACATGCCCTATTACACCATAGTAAAGATACTTCCTCTTGTCTTAGGTTTTATAATCCTTCCTCCTTTGTGAGCTAAATCTACATCCATGAATTCCTCATCCTCTTCCGTGCGTAGTCATGTTGACAAATCTCTCGAAAGCTGCTTCCATCGTACAGAAAACCCTATAAGCTTGAAAGAAAACTGGTCGTAGGTGGAACAACTACGGCTATGGATGGAAGCCAGGCACTACTTCGCCCATTGATGAGGTTACCTCCCAGAAAGCCAGGAGCCCCAGAGACTCAAGAAGAAGGAGACAAGAATTCAAACAGAGGAAGAGAAGATAGTGCGTATGGCTTTGGGGAATATGCCTTTAAAACAAATATTTTCTCTTGAAAATGCTTCTTTTAAAACTGTTTTGAAAATAATTTTTCAAATCCTTTATCTGATCTGGTAACCTTCAACTCTGATACCACGTGTAACACCCCACATCCTTTAGTGTCACTCACAAATAGAATGCACTAAGTTCTGTGGAGCATTTTAAGGTAAAAGATGCAGATAAATTACAAGACAGACAAGATTAAAACAGGTGGAAAATAAAACTTTGCTTTATTGATAAAATAGTTTGTACACGATTTCTTTATAATATCAGAGTATCATCTGTCTTACAAAATAAAGAAGCATAAAACAACATTTATATTCCCCAATTGTAGCAAGAGTCAGCCATAGCATCTGAAAAGAGAATCCAAGCAAAACTTCGACAAATCTTCAAGCTGGGAAAGAGTGACAGTCCAACTTAACCTGAGCTATACTATTCCCTCCTTTACTACCTTGGGGGGGGAACGGAAGAAAAGAAGACGAAAGAAAAACAGAGTCAGACATAAAGCCTGAGTAAGTTCAGTTACTTCTAGCATGTGAACATGGAAAAACAAAACGACATGAATTAACTGAATACAAGATAACACCATGATGATAGGATCAGCAAGATTTGACAAGATTTACACAAGATATGCTAAGACAAGATAAACTGGATATGCTCTAATACTTTCGCCGCTTCGCTATTTCCTTGTTATACTGGTTTCTATATCTCTGCACCACCTAACTAGTGTCCCAACTAGTAACGATAACGTGATCCCAATCCCTGTAGTTTCCATTGCCTTCAGGTATACATTTATTATTTATTACCTAGATCTAATCTAGGGTTTTCTATCAAGTGCTTTCTAGATTCAACTTGAGTTTACGCTATCTGCTGAACGCTTCTCGAATTCAGGGTTTATGCCACCTAGTCCAACTAGGGATTATGCTACCTGTCGAACGATGCCCCCAATTCTAGTACACACTACCTAGAGTGTTATATGTTCCTAGACTTCCCCACGCATTTATCGCGAATTGTTATCGCTTGTCTAGATGCATATGTCCTGTAATGTGCAGCCCGAGTCCTGTGGCAAGGCAAATCAAGAAACATAGAACTCGGTCGGGAGCTTTCATATATCTGCCGATGCAGATGTTAAGGTCTGTTTTTATTTCAGTGGCTATGGTCCCACTTGACCCCTCCCTCAACTAATGAAAGACACACCTTGAAAAATGAGAACTATACGCAGGCCCCCTGGTACCCTTACGTCCCCTCGAAGCCTCGGGCTTCGTAACCCAATTCGTTGGATCCTTCGTTAAAATTAGATGGACGTTCGCTCCTTCTCGTGTTATACTAAGAATTACTACTTAGTTTTGTCAACTAAGGTTTACCACTTAGCCTCTTTTAACTATGGTTTACTACTTAGTTCTCTTTCTCCTCAAGTTAGATTGGTTAAGTGTCATTAGTCAATTTAGGCTAACTTAACCCTCTTCACTTATCCAGTTAAACTAGTTAAGTGTTATCAGTAATTCATGTTGAATTAACCCCACCATAAACCAAGTTATATTGGTTAAGTATTTCTTATTACTTAACCCTACCTTCTAGTCTAGTTAACATGTTAATTTGGCCAAGTATTTTCTTAGTTACTTAACCACTACAAATCTTGTCTTGTTACCATGTTAAGTTGGTTAAGTGTTCCTATGGACTTATCCCTCCATTCTAGCTTTACTGTGTTAAGTTGGTTAAGCGTTCCTATGGACTTAACCCTCCCATTCTAGCTTAACTGTGTTAAGTTGGTTAAGTGTTCCTATGGACTTAACCCTCCCATTCTAGCTTACTGTGTTAAGTGTCTATATGAACCTAACTCCACCCATCGGTTTAGTTATCATGTTGAATTGGTTAAGTGTTTTAGTTAACTTAACCCTACCATTCTCGTTCTAGCATTAATTAATAAATTTAAGTCGCGACCACTCACATTAGACATATATTGTTGCGATTACTGGATGTGTAGGTTGGTTCCGGGCAGGTTTACATCACAACTCGGTCTAATCTCGGGTTAGGCATATTCGTGTTTTCTAAGTTCGAAGGGTTTTTGTAACAACCCGAATTTTAATAACATGCTATAATCATAAATCAAGGCAGAAATAAATTTTAAAATCTGAATCAGGGGAAACGTGCTGTGCCATTGCGTTCGTCTCCGAAAAATACGCGAAATAGAGTCCGAAATTTTGTAAATCGGAGTCCGTATAACCCAATTATGGCCCGATGAAGTTTCAAAAAATTCAAATTTCGAAAACAGATTGAATTTCAGCCCAATCAGAGTAGGCGGGAAAAGTTCCTGCCCAACCCACCAGGTCGACCTGGGGGTCGACCCTAGGGTCGACCTGCCAAGCCAGGTCGACCTGGGAGTCGACCTGGGGGTCGACCCTAGGGTCGACCTGCCAGGCCAGGTCGACCTGGGAGTCGACCTGGGGGTCGACCTGCCCCAGGCCAGGTCGACTCTAGAGTCGACCTGGGGGTCGACCTCCCCGGTCGGGCCATTTTGGCCTGGTACACCTGCTTGTGTTTTCTGGCCTCGTCTGTGCTTAGCCGAATTCCTGAGCCTTGCCTTGTCACTAGGGCTAGGTGTCAGCTCCTGATTGGTCTCTCCTTCAAATGAATGGCTAATATTAATCCAAGCTCCATCGACGGTCCTAATCAATTCACAAACTCTATAAAAAGGACCTAAGACTCCACCTAATTCATACGAATAAAAATGAGAATGAGACCGTCATGCTGCTGAGGAAGGACTAGAAACAGCCGTCAAAATTGAGAGACGATTAGGAGACAATTCAAAAGCTTAAAGCAACGACAACTAAATCAAAACAACACCTACAACAAAGGATAGCATCTCCAAATTCAGAATTCAGATTCCTGAATTGAAGATTCGTCATACGTTGTAAGTAGAGTGCTATTCCGATGTGAATAAATAATTGTGTTTTGATTTGTGTAAAATGAGAAATAGAATTGTATTTGATTTGTGGTGATAATAATTCATATTTGTATGTTGCTTTGATTCTAGACGATTTGGGATGTTGTGGTATAACGATTGGATATTTGCAAGTATGTGATTCATGTTGAAAGTTAACAACTACATGTTTGTGGTAGTTTATTTGAGATTCATGCAAGTATATGATTCACTATTATGCCAACATAATATATATTATAATCACTTTTAGTGTAGTTGGATCCATTTGGGTATTATGACTTATGTGAATTTATGTTGGAATTGGCATCATGATTCAAGTGTAAAACCATACTTTTGTATTAGAGACAAAAGTAAGCATCTTTGTGAACTTGTGTTGACTCTATGAACATGACTAGACTATGTTTGGTGTTATGCCTAATTGTAAAACATGTTTTAGGCCTATATTGTTATCAAAATCATATGATAATATATGTGACACATAGCTAAGTTAGATTTACATTCCAATTGCAAGTTTGCATGAATAGATTAAAAACCATGATTTCATGTTTAGGTATGTTTATGCCATGATTATATGAATAGATCAAAAACCATGATTTCATGTTTAGCTATGTTTATGCCATGATTATATGCTATTACAATGCAAGTCCACAAGTGCCAAATTTATGTTAATTAGTTCGCTATGTTGCAAGTTCATGCGTTCACACTCCCCTTTTTATGTTACTTAGAATATATAAACACCATGTTCTAAGCCTCCCCTTTTTCATGTGGCTAAGTTGGGTTTAAATGTTAAACCCAACATTTGTTATATTGTAGCGAACGTATAAAACGGGGGTAATGACGTTTGGGTTAAAATATAGAACACATGTGTTGGCATGTTTGATGCATGCCAACGACCTTGAAAAACAATTAAGTAGTGTAAATTAATTTTACCCAATAAAGATGAATTTGAATAATGGGCCGCAAATATTTACATACAAAAAGAAAAAAGACAAAATATGTAAATTTAGAAAATACAATGTGTTTAACCCGAGGTTGGATTGAGTTGTGATGTAAACCTGCCCGGAACCGCCCGGCTGTCCAGTAGTCACAACAATACCTATCCAATGTGGGTGGTTAAACACGGAGCCCAATAAGGACCCGAGGTTAGACTGAGTTGTGGCGTAAGACTGCCCGGACCCAACCGGCAACAGGCAGCCACAACAATATCTGTCTAATGTGAGAGGTCGAGGCTTTAATAAGACAATTAAGGCTGAGTCAGGATTGGTAGGATTAAGTAAATTGAATTAATACTTAATCAAAAATGGAACATGCTAAACTATATAGACTGATTGGGGGTTAGGTTTACAAAACACTTAACCAACTTAGCATGTTGGCTAGAAATAGAAAACCTAGTAGCGGGGGACCCTTTTCAGCAGTAACCCTACAAAGTGTATCAGGATACCCTGAACTAGGCAGGGTGGGGCACGATTACTGGGCTGACTGTAAGAGGTCAAATCGACGGCGGTGGTGCAGCAGTGTAGGTTCTAACGGGGTGCGGGCGTGCACACTCCGGCGCAGAAAAATAAGGCACTGGGCACCAGTAGTATACCTGTGCATTCTAGAATTGTGTCGGGCCGCCACCATGGGACTTGATACACCCCATGGTGGGACCAGCATAGGTAACTACAACATCGGGGGCCGTAAGACACATGTAACTATGCGAGTAGGAGCCGATCATTAGAAACGGATCACTTCACCCTGATTATGGGGTGCCTGTTGGGAACTAGTTTATATGGATGCAGAGATTAATATGGGGTACGATAAGTATATTCGACTCTAGACAACTTAACTTAGTTTATGGTGCTTTCTCATTTCCAGTTTATACTTATCATGCCCAGTTCTTTATTCATAGACTGAATAGTCCTAGACTTACTCAGGCTTTATGTCTGTCTCTACTTTTCTTTCATCCCCCCCCCCCCCCCCCGGTCCACAGGGAGGGAATACCGCAACTTGACCAGTTTTCACATCCAGCTAGAAGAGAAAGAATGTATTTCTTGGATCTCTTTCGTTTTGGACTACGGCTTTGGATTGCAACTATGGGGACTTATGCAGTTTACTTTTATTTTTATGCTTCTTTAAGTTATGAAATCAAGACAGTTATGAAAATATAATGGTTTTTGGAAGTATTGTAAGACAATTATGACATGGTTTGTGTAACACGTATTTTGTTGAAATAAAAATTGCTGTTGTTTTCCGCTGTTTCAAAAATATGTGTATTTATATCTGTCTTGTGTATCTGTGACTTATACTTATAAACCTCCACCAAAATTAGGGCATTCCCTTTGAGAGTGACCCTAACGGAGGTGGGGTGTTTCATTTTTGATTAATTTTCAAATCAGGTTTTGAAAGTAACCATCCCGTCCGTCGGATCAGTAAGGGATAGCCAGGGAGAGCAGGAAACTTGTATTTTCCAAACCCAAGCCTAGACACTATCCTCTCTGTCACCCTAGAACTTTCTGGTGTATGTGTTATTAACAGAGATGTCATTAATAAACCTTTCTTTTGTATATATATAAATCGCTAACAATTTATCCTCAAAGTTTAACCATTTATCCTCAAAGTCCATTTTCCCTTTATAAATAAATTTGGCCTATACCATATTCATTTATCATGCCCACTAATATACTTGTATTCTAGGCCCAAATCTTGATTTACAGGCCAACTACCTACTTTGTGGCCCATTTAACCATTTACCATTTACGCCCAATGTATGTAAAATATTCACATTTATGGCTAAATTCAAAATTATGCTAATATACTTATTATGCTTAATTTAGCCAACCCAATTCTGATTTGATATTCTAATTTCAGTTCAGGTCAAAACTAGACTTGTTATTCTAATTTTCATCTTAATAGTCATGATATAATGCATGTTCCCAAATTATGCCAATTTCCAATTTTACAACTACGTTTAGTCAATTTTATGTTTTTCCCAAAACGTATTCCCATCGTTTGTATAATCGTGATTCACCCTAGATTATAAATAAATCTAGATTCGTGGATAAAAGGGAATGAACCAAAATGCCATGAAAGAATAGACATAATAACTGGCATAAGATGATAATTCACAGGCATATAGATCTGGTAATATTACGACATGAAAAGGGTTGAATAGTATAGGTTCAAGAACATGGGTAGACCTAACTTAATAGGTAATTTCCCAAGATCAAGATCCAAGTATAACTTGAAATAGAAAGTCAAGCCTAGATCCAATATAATGCAAGTTTTGGGGTACAACATGGTTTTGTAACTACAGTGTCATGGGCATAAATAATAACCTTATATCCATAGTCATAGGCAATAAATCCTCACAGTTAATGAATCACAGTCATAGGCGATGTTCATAGTCAAAGGAAAATAATTCTCACAGTCATGAGTCACAGTCATAGGCAATGTTCATAGTCAAAGGGGCATATGGTTTTAAGGTCCATAGTTTCATAGTCACAGTCTTATTGGTCATCGAATCATAACAGTTCTTAATTAGGTCCAAGGATATAAGCACTGATTCGAACAGAAAGATTTGGCATATTCTTTTATTCCTTTAATTTCATATCACAAATAGAGAAAACGTTCAAATCTAAAAAGTAACCGACTTACAGAGATTATATTAGATTCGTTGAAAAACAGTCGTTTGAATCTTCAATTGAATCCTAGCTTGTTTTGAATCTCCTCTTGAATGTCTTGAGCAGCATTTCCTCGTCTTGATTTATTTTACATATTATTTTATTTATTATTTAATTTAGAGGAGGAGAAGAAGCCATGTCCACCAAGAATCTTTGCAGCATAAGGTTAGAGAAGAATTGTGAATAGTGAAGGAGACTAGGGGCTGTTTATATAGGATTAGGCAGACGAATCTAGGCAGAAAACGAGACCAGGTACATCAGAATGCACCCAGGCCCAAAAGTGGGTTTTGCACCCAGGTCGACTGCCCAGTCGACCTGGTCAGGGGTGGTCGACTACCCAGTCGACTCCCCAGTCGACCTGGGTCCTGGGCGGGAATTTTCCCGCCCTGCCCGCTTCTGGGTTTGAATTCGACTTTCGAATTCGAATTTCGAGCTGTTTTGGATTCTGAAAATTCCTGAAACTTCGGAGGGTCATATCTCCCTCATACGTACTCCGATTCTCGCAAACTCGGACTCGTTTCCAAGAAGAATTCCGAGACAAACGCAATGGCGCAGCCCGTTTCCCTTAATTCTTCCATTTTGAGTTAATTATACCTTGATTTGTGAATCTTAGTGTTACAGAATTACGGGGTGTTACAGCGAACTTCTGTAAAACACTCTCTTTTAGGTTTCGAAATACAGTCATCCCTTAAAAAATAGTTATAAAAAAAATGTTTCTAGTTTCATCCAAATGGCAAACATTTGCAGTTTCAAAACTGCAAAAATATCCAGTGAATGATTGCAGTAAAACCCGTGTATATTTGCACTTAAAAAAATAGCATTGGCCATAGGAACATGCAATTAAGTTCGGATTAAATTTTTCATAAAAAAAATAACTCTGACAGTGTTATTCAATGAATTTTCGTGGATCAAACTAGAAAATAAAAGATGAATCCATATTTCCCTAATAATATAAAGTAGAGAAGATCATTACTTAGATTACTTAAAAAAGAAAAGGTATTGCATGAAACTCATATACAACACATCTAAATAAGTGAAATAGCAGACATTCAACCAATACATACATAATTATTACCTAATAATCCAAAATATAAAACTTTAGTACATATATGCAGAATATTATGCCAAACAAGCAAATAAATAAATAAATGTTTACATCTTACCCCCAACAAATAACTTGCTGCAAGAGCTGCGTATGAACAAATTCATAACAGGGCATGGCAAAGTTTGTGAGAAGTATTTAGCCCTTAAGCTATGCATCTTTCCTTAACGAGGCTTATTATGTAACTGCACATATAAAGCATTAATTTTCATGAATTGTTGAACCGTCTTTCTCTTTCATTTATTTCCCTCTAATTAGCCCAGGAAAAATCCATAACCGAAAAATCAGTGGGCAGAGGTATTATGATGTCTACTATTTCCTAATAACCTGAATAAGTTTATATCAGAAGTTAAATTGGATTCACACACTGTCCATGTTTTAAAAGGAGAAATAATATTGTAACAAATAGCGTTGGATGCTATTAATTTCTGAATGAAATTGGAATCAGTAATGGAATAAGCTTAGTTCCTTCTCAGCTACATTATTGTCAACATCATACATATGTCTAGCAACAGGTAGGGTATAAATTGAGAATTGTGAAATAACTAACAAAGCAGAAGCAGAGAAAAACAAATAACTGGGATGAGTTTCAATTGGCAGGGGTGTGTGAATGTTTTTCCCCTTTAGAATCAAGAATACCACGAACTGTAAAGAAGATTATTTTTTAAAAATCAAAATACCACAAACTGAATGTGCAATTTTATTCATCAAATTTGTCGTCGATAAATTAATTTGCGCTACATGCAATGCCATAAATAGCATTCAACTCTGTTTTCATAGAAGTGTGCCTATGAAATATAGTTAAATGGGCAATTTATTAAGACATCGATATAGTTAATGCTGAATGCAGTTAAAAATGAATGTGTAATTTTATTCATAGTCGATAATTTTATTCATGAATGGTGTAATAGAGCAGTGTATAAAATAGAATATTATATGTATTATATCTAAATTATAATAAAACATTGCTAAATTGCAAATTGTACATGGGTTAAATTTACGTAGCTAGAAATTACAATGTGTAAATAATTGTAATCGAATAGTAAAAAAGGAGAAAAAGCTCATGCTTACTATTTCAAACAGGAAGCTCAGTCAATCGTCGATGCTTTCTCTTCAACGGTAGACAGATGTATAAAGGTTACAATAAACATAACTTCTAAGTTCTAACACTCACCAACCTGTTGAAGCTTCAGTCCATACCTCAGTCCCTAGATTAAATAGTTGAAACAATAAGTTTAAAATATCTTATTTTATTACTAGTTACCATTGGTGTCATCAATAACTAGAAAAGAAATGAACGTACTGTATTTATTGACAATGGAATATTTGTTAGCAGTATTTTTCAAAGGATTTAAAATGACGTTCTGCATGAATACTCTTATGAACGTACTATTTTATTTAAAGTTTTTGTTCAATGAATACTATTGCAGATTTCAAAGGTGATAACTAAGATTTCAAACTGTAGATGACTAAGATCTCAAACTTCATTGATTGTTTCCAGAAGCTGGTGATGCAAACATATTTTGCTTTAATGTTCTTTCCCACCTTCCCCTCTAATTAATGCATTAATGATGAAATGCCTAAAGTTTAAGTTTTGGGCTATACAAAAAGAACGTTTAATATTTTGAACGTTTGATGTAAACTAGAATTCCTGATTCAGAGTGACATAACGTAATGGAGGGACTGGTGAAAACATTGTAATTCAACAGTTTCCATCAAAAGTGGCAATGTTATTGATCATTTTCGTAAATCAAGGTAATAAATATGGGAAATGTAACATGTACCCATTAATTTTTTTCAATTACTACTATCCTTATTCATAGCAGGTAATTAATATCAAATAATTACAAGGTCAATTTCGTATTTAAAATAACTATTTTCTTATGCAACAAATTTTATCACATTGTAACAAATAAAAACTTGACATATGCCTCTTGGGTATGTTGTTAACAGGATCGATTAAAATAACCATTCTTCTAATACAAACTTATCTAATTCCTATGCAATTTTCAAAAATATAAGATGTGGTCTGGCAACAGGACATGTGTAGGTGAAACAAGCATAATAACAGTGCCTCTACAACCCTGTAGTGAGGAACAAACTAAACTGCTAACAAAAACTTAAAGGAAAAGCACAATGCAAATACAATTAGAAACAAGAAGTTATAAGCACATTTTTACTAGTCTCACTCTTATTTTCAGGCACATTTAATAAATTTAGTTAAAATATGATCTTATTTTATTTTATAAATCTTTGTCCAGTTGATTTTGAAAGTATGTAAAACTAGCTTTCAAAAAAAAAATAGATGAAACAAAAAAGTTTTATAAAATAAGTATGAATACCTCGAGTAGACATCTATTGCGAAAAAATTCATAATCAACAAGCCATCGCATCTCACAGGAAAAATCAAGCAAACAAGTATCTCAAATTTCAGACCTGGAAAACAGCATGGTTGCATCTCTCAGGCGAAGATAATTGGTCAAATCCGTGGAGACCATGAAGAATTTAACGTTGACCTGAAAATTGAAAAAATATTAAACCATGAGGAATTTTCAAAAAGAAAACGAAAAAACTGAAATTTTGTGGTTCCGCAAGGAAAATAAATGACTGAAACCCCCCTGCAAATGAAACATGTTCACCTAGAATAGAACCGTGTACCTTAACAGTCGCTCTTCCTTCAGTGAAGTCCACCACCTCTTCATGAACAGCCAAGACAAAACTTAATTTGAATGCCTCACCAAGATTCTTCTCTATAAAATGCAAACCATCTACCTCCACTTTGGCCGGTAGTGCGCTGTAGCACTTGCAGAAGTGGTAGTAATGTGCTGGTTGCATGGGGACGCAGTGTAGAAGGCAAATGATACCAATGCTGCTGATGTTGCTTACATACGATCATTTTCCATTTCTTCTTACTAACTGCATTCCAAAATAAACTCAGAATCATAATTTGCATAGCAGGTAAGTTGAAATTGATGAAGAAAAATCCGGTTTACATGCACGAACGATAAAAATGTAAGGGAGACGCATTAGTTATAAGGAATTGTATTTCATATTTTATTGGATTACAAAAACATGTTGTAAAGTCTCCAATTTATTAGTAATCATTTAAATGAAAGGTGTTAAAACATGGAAATTGCGTGCATCTTTGATTAAGAATTAGGTAGTACCTAAACTCATACAGTACAACTTTAAAAAATATTGATTATTATCAATGCTTACTAAGCAATTCATTCATTGTTGTGAAACAATTTGTGTCTAGCAGATTCACAAACAAAAATTAATAAACAATTTGTGTAAATAATTATTTTTATATTTTTGTATGCAAATAGTTCCATCTACGACAGCAGTATGTTGATATCAAATATATGTTTCCAGCCAGAAATTTTTTAGCATGACCAGTGGAGTACAGTTACAGCACTTAACTTGTGTACATCAACCAGTAGATGTACAACAAACAGTATCATGTGGTGTAACTAAGATTATCAGAGATAGCATATTTTTAATTATATTTTTTTTACCCATCTAGGTCCATTGTACATCAACAGGGCATATCAACAGGAGGAGATGGGAAACCTATAAGCCCAAATGAGTTTGAACAGCTTTCCATGTTATTGTCATCGGACTTCTCTTCAATATCGTAATAGTCGTCATCGTCATCAAGCTTGATTCTATTGGTGTTCTCCGCTATCCACTTTACGACCTCTGGTGAGGCGGCCCAGTCGTGTAGCTCTTCCCTAGTCGACTCCCTTGTGAAGTCCTCCATTGCATTTTGTTGAACCTGCGCCTCAGTGATTTATAGAACGTCGAGTAGTAGCTATCTTGTTCTAAAGGGGATGTGTATGTGTTCAATGTGCCTGCATGTGATAGGACAATACATTATTACTTTAATCAAATCAAATTTAAACATCACATCGCTCCCTAAACTTCTTCAGATTACCAACTTCTTCAAACTTAATTTCAAATCAATGGTTAGAAATAGAATTATTTTTGTTTTTCAATAGTTCATATGCTTGCGATTTTGAAAGGGCTGGAAGTTTCAAAATTACTCTGGTCTTTGCATAGATGATCTTGTTAACAGACCGAATATATTCGGAAATACTGACTACACTTCTATATTACTTTCTTTCTTGGGCCAACCAATGGTAATAGGGGGATTTATAAGGAGACCCAAGGAACCTAATGTTGAGTGGATATCATGGATGATATCCGCCAGTAACATACATTGAGGTAAATAAGTGATTTAATGTTACATAACCAGGTTTAATACTCGGTGCATGTTCACTATTTATTGACAATTGGTTGTTTAAATCAGATGTAGGAATGTGCAAATACTTTGACATATATATTTATGAAGAATTCTTTGCATTCATTCATTTACATGAATGATTGACCAAAATAATGCGAGGATTCAGTAAAAAGGAAGGTAAATTATTTTTGTTATTGTAGCACTAACTCGTACTTAATTCATATTTACAAGCAAAATATCATGTACCAAACAAATATAACTTTAAATTGCACGACTCATAGTTATAGGGTTACTCAGTTTACTTAAGAAGTAATGAAAATGAATAACAGAAATAGAGACAAGAGATGGGCACTAAAATAATTAACTAGGATTGACCCATCAATTAGCACACCAAGAACAAAGGGTTATCATGTAAAAGGCGAAGAAGGGGCTTCATTTCTACTACAGCAACCATTTCAATCACAACTTTATTTATATCTGATATAGGTACGGATAGGAAAATGAACTTAGATACACATACAGATAGACAAGATAATGCACCAGTAAATAACGAGATAATATTTACATCGAATGAAAACGACACCCAAAAAAAAACTAAATTGACATGGGAAGCAAGGGTTAAAAATGATTAAATAAATAAATTTAACTATTAATATGATCCAAGATTCTTTTTCTTTTTAACTATGGAAATTGAAAATTAATGCAGTCAAATCCCAATCATTCGGGAATAAGGCAAGGATGATGAAACATTATAATAAACTGAAATACCTTTTGAGTACAAAGTCTGGTATAGCTATACATCAATGATATGTAGAAAGAAGCAAAAAAGATCAAACAATCGCTCATATTTGATTTAGAAACTTGGTAGGGAGTGCTTGGGCTTTCGAAAAAAATTTTCCCTGAAACTTTATTAGGTGTCCTACTCAAGAATTCAGTGTGCTGGCCACTGCTTCCAGCATTTTTTGCGTTTCTTGGTTGCCACAAACTCCTCTTTGGGTGCTGAATTTGCCTAGATATACAGATAATAAACATGTGAATTTCATATAAGATGAATTGAATGTTTTATGCATAAATAATTTTGAACCTACAGTCTTGATTGACTTCGACACTTCTTCGAAGTAATAAGATAACAAGCACTCAAATACAAAAAGCACCGGATAGAGTGTGTCCAGTGAGCTCTGAGAGTTATATAAACAATTAAAAAAGTATCAGATATACAGCAACAGAGAACCAACACAAATCGTTTGAATTTCTGTCTGAGTAATTAGTTCCAATGCGACCACTTTGTTGTTATCATTCATTGATGACCACTTCAATTGGAGCTTCGGCGGTAAGGAGAGATCGGCGATGGAGAGTGGTTCGTGGGTTGAAGGAGGGTTCATGGATGAAGCAGATTTCCGTAAAGGGAGACTTAATTTGGAAAAGGAAAATTTGGGAGGGAAGCGTGAAAAATCAGAGGGAAACGTGAAAAAGAGGGTTTCGTGAAAAATTAGATTTTGTGAAGAAGGGAAAAAGCAAATTTCTGCGGCCAAGAATTAGGAGGGAAGCATGAAAAAATTGGCAACCAAAATTTTGCCCTATCATTTACTACTGCGCGGATGCCATGTCATAATTTAGTTTCATGACCATGATTTATTGGTTATTGCATCGGTCAATGTCATGGTTTACTATTCAAAGTCATGGTTTTTCCTAATTAATGATTAGCATACTTAACTATAGCAAGCTAAATTATCGTGCAATCCTTGCTTGCTATTAATATATTATTTTCCTGTAGTGATACTAACTTATGTATGTCAAAACATAAGAAAGCTACTCTAACCATTTTTAAATTGCAACTTGGCATGATAACTTATGTGTGTTAAACATAAGAGGATTGCAATTCCAACTTTTTACAACATAAATAGATTCAACTTGACATGGTTCTACCTATTCATGAATGTTGATCTACATGTAGGCATGTGATTTAGATCCTAGACTTGCAAATAACCATCAAATTTCAACATGACATGTTTCACCATTTTGTTGGCATAATAAGTTCTTTGCCCAATCGTAATAACATACAATGTTGTACATCAGCCAAGCATATAGACATGAAATATACAACATGTTCGTCGCCATAAGCATATAGACATGAAATATACAACATGTTCATCGCCATAAGCATATAGACATAATTAATTACAACGATATTTTAAGATAAACGAGAATCAAATCTTATACATAAGCATCGTACTATCTTCCAACTACAATATGTCATGGATTCAGTCGAAAGGAATGTTTAAATCTTCGTAACAACTAACTTACAAACTAAAAAGAATTCTTGCGTTTTGAAATCTGAATTCTAAAATTGGAGATGCGCTCCTTTGAAGAAGATCGTTGAATTAGATTCGCTTTAATTTGATTTTTGATTCAAGTTCTTTAACTCGTCTTTGAATTGGAAATGGTGACGGCTACTCCAAGTCTTCTACTGATGGCATTTCAGTTCCAGGTTTATTTTTCTGTGCGTTTTTAGGTTAGGCATTGAGTTGTTTATATATAATTTCAGTTTGATTATAGCCATCAGATGAACCTAGGGTTAATCACAGCCACTCAGACCTGATCAGGACCATCCAGAAACCGTAGTGACTCAGCAGCGAGTCAGCAGTCGTTCAAATTTCAGATCTGGCCGGGGGCCAGGTCGACCTCTAGGGGGGAGGTCGACACTAGGGTCGACCCCTTGGTCGACCTGCCTTGGCGGGAATTTTCCCGCCCAGCTCACTTCTGGCTTCTGTTTGAATTTTGAACTCGTTTTCGAACTGTTTGAATTTATTTGAATTTCTGAAACTTCCGACAGCCATAACTTCTTCATACGAAGTCCAATTTATGCAAATTCGGACTCTGTCCCAACCAGAATTTCGAGACGAACACAATGGCGTAACCCATTTCCCTTAATTCTTAAATTTTAAATTAAGTATTCTAGGATTCATTATTTTAATGTGAATAGAAAATACGGGGTGTTACATTCTCCCCTCCTTTTAGGATTTCGTCCCTGAAATCTCCAAGTCGAGAAGAACTTATATCCTACCATCAAATCAACCATCTACTCAACAATCAAACACAGGCGTCCAATGTCCTTAAAAGATTTCTAATGCTTCATGATCATATGCATAGTGTGTGTATATGTCCTTATCTAATGCAAAATCAGGCGGTCTACTGATTCAGTTGACCTCCTTAAATGCGAATTATATCAGAGCCATGAGTCCATTATGAATGCAAATTTTCCTACTCAAAATTTCTTACATGAGTGCACAACCATTCATACAAATGCAACGTCCATATGATAACACATCAAGTTTTAATCCATAAACCAATACATATATGCATATGCAATATGGAAGTGACTGAGCCGATCTAGTACCTCATGTGTGTGTGTATGCATCCACTAGCAACCACTTGCAACCATCAATCATAACATGTTTCAATTACATGTTTACATCCAAATAGGTTCCTACCTAAGGATAGGATCGAGGAGATATACCTAAAAAATATAGATACGAGCATAAACTTAAGGAAAAAGAGATTAAAGACGTACCCTCAAAAAGAAAAGGGTAGGTTGCGTGTATACGGTCCTCAGTTTCCCAAGTCGCGTCTTCCTCGGCGTCGCTCCATTAAACCTTGATGAGCTTAACTTCACGGTTGCATAGCTTTCTGACCATTGTTCCCAAGATATGGGTTAGAACTCTTCTCACAGCTGATTCTCGTTCAACTTCAACTTCTTCTAACATACTGGGTTCTACGACTTCCGCAGACTCATGCAAGCACTTCCACAGGTGAGAGACATGAAAGACATTATGAATCCCGGCAAATCTTTTGGGCAGTTGTACCCTATAAGCCATCTTCCCAATCTTCTCGATGATAGGGAACGACCCTATAAATCTTGGTGCTAACTTTCCTGCGGATCCAAAGCGAACGACGTTCCTCAAAGGAGATACTTTAAGGAACACCTTGTCTCCAACTTCGAACTCAAGGTCAGTTCTTCTTTTGTCTGCGTAGGACTTCTGTCTATCTTGGGCAGTCTTCATTCTTCTTCGTATCAAGTCTACTTTCTCTGAAGTCTCCCTAATCATGTCTGGTCCAAGTATGAGCTTGTTTATTGACTCCCACCAGCAAGTTGGTGAACTGCATGGTCTTCCATATAAAGCTTCGAAAGGCGCCATGCCTATGGTGGCTTGGTAGCTATTGTTGTAAGCGAATTCCACCAAAGGTAGATGATCCTCCCATGTACCTTCGAAGTCAATAATGCATAACCTCAAGAGGTCTTCTAATACTCTGTTGACTCTTTCCGTTTGGCCATTAGTTTGAGAGTGATAGGCCATGCTTAAGCATAACTGTGTGCCTACAGCCTCTTGTAAACTCTTCCAAAACTCGCTCATGAAGATAGGGTCTTGATCACTCACTATGCTGGAGGGTATCCCATGGAGTCGAACTATCTCCTTAAGATATATGGATGCTAAAGATGAGGCAGTCCTTCTACTCTTGACGGGTACAAAGTGGGCGCTTTTTGTGAGCCTGTCCACTATTACCCAAATGCTAGTATTGCCCCTTCTTGACCTAGGCAACCCATCTATAAAGTCCATTAAGATGCTATCCCATTTCCAATGTGTGATCTCTAGAGGATGGAGCAGACCATCAGGCTTCTTCTGCTCTGCCTTGACTTGTTGGCATATTAAACATTTAGAAACAAATTCAGCTACGTCTTTCTTCATGCCATTCCAAAAGAGAACTCTTTTGATATCTTTATACATTTTGTCTCCGCCTGGGTGTATGGTCATCTTGGAATGGTTTGCCTCTTCTAGAACCGTCTTTACCAAGCCCCTTGCCTGTGGGACACATATTCTTCCATCTCATCTCAACCAGCCATTGGCATCCAAGGAGTATCTATTGAGATGACTAGAAGTCTCAACCCTAATTAATTTGTCCATTACTTCGGCTAGTTGAGGGTCTTCTCTTTGCGCGACTCTGATTGAGTCTAATAGAGTTGGTCGCACTTTTAATGTTGCTAGCGAGCCGGGTACAAAGTCAGTGGAGGGTCTGAAGTTAAAGCTTGCTATGAACTCCAAGCTTTGCCTTTCCACAAAGAGAGGGCTTAAGGTTAGCTTCTTTCTACTTAAGGCGTCTGCTACTACATTGCCTTTGTCAGGAGTGTAGGAAATCTCAAAATCGTATGAGGCGAGGAACTCCATCCACCTTTGCTGCCTCGAGTTGAGATCTTTCTGCGAGAATAGGTATTTCAACGATTTATGGTCAGTATACAGTTCAAATTTCTCATCTAGGAGATAATGGCGCCAATACTTAAATGCAAAAACGATGGCTGCCAACTCTAGATCGTGGGTCGGGTAGTTTTTCTCATATACTTTCAACCGTCTTCCACCATAAACCACTACCTTCCCCTCTTGCATCAGAATAGCGCCTAGTCTCGTTCCGTATGCATCTGTGTATACTGTAAACATCTTGCTTCCATCAGGCAATGTCAGAACTGGGGCTGTAGTTAGAGCCCTTTTCAAACGTTGGAAAGCAATATTGCAATCCAAGTCCCAATTGAAAGCTAGGTTCTCCTTTGTCAATCTTGTTAGTGGAGCTGAGATTTTTGCAAAATCTTTGATGAACTTTCGATAAAATCCTGCTAGCCCGAGAAAGCTTCAGACTTCGGTTGCGTTTCGAGGAACCTTCCATTCTTGCACGGCAACCACTTTCGCAGGGTCGACAGCTATCCCCTCTTTGGACACCACATGTCCAAGGAACCTAACTTCTTCTCTCCAGAAATGGCATTTGGAGAATTTCGCCTTCAACTGATGTGCCCGGAGGGTATCCATGACTTCCTTTAGATGCTGAGCATGTTCTTCCTCATTCTTTTAGAAGATCAAAATATCATCTACAAAGACTACCACAAACTTATTGAGGAACTCTCGGAACACCCTGCTCATTAAATCCACGAAGTAAGCGAGTGCGTTTGTCAAGCCGAAGGGCACGACAAGCCACTCGAAGAAACCATCGGGAGTTCTGAATGCGGTCTTATCAATGCTGTCTTTAGCCACCCTTAGCTGATGAAACTCGATAGCTAAATCTGACTGGGAGAAAATCGATGCACCTACAAGCTGATCAAACAAATCATATATTCTTGGGAATGGGTGTCTATTCTTCTTGGTCAGCTTGTTTAGCTCCCTATAATCAACGCACAGGCGGAGCGAACCATCAGCTTTGGTTGCCAACACTACTAGAGCACCCCATTCAGAAATACTCCATCTTGTGAACCCCTTTTCAAGCAGCTCTTTGATTTTCTTGCTGAGCTCCTTTCTCTCCCTTGGGGCCATGTGCCTAATGGGTAAAGTAACGGGCTTTGCATTATCAACGAGGTATATGCGGAAATCTATCTCCCTCTTCGGGGGTAAACCCTTTACCTCTTCAAACACATCAGAATATTCACGGACTACCTTTACAAACTGCAAGTCCTCAACTGACGCATCAAGAGATTCTAGATAGCTTAGCATAACAGAGTTCAAGGGATTGCAAGAAATTTCAAGAGTGTTACCAAGGCGATTCAGGAGTCTAACCACTCTTTTTTCACAGTCGAGGATGGAACTATTACTGGCTAGCCAATCCACGCCTAGAATCAATCCATAGCCCGTGAAGCCCAAAACATAGGCATTGCACCTAAACTCAACGCTTAGAATAGATATTTTCAAATCCAAATAAACCATTGACAAATAAGCTGAGCCCCCGATTGGAGTTTAAACAACTAAGGGATCCTCTACTAAACTAGTGTCTAGGTGCAGAGATTCGACTAAATCAGCAGATACAAATGAGTGTGATGCACCAGAATCAAATAATGTACGAAAAGGATGATAAAAAAGATAGACTAAACTTTCGATAGTAATATTTCTATCTCGTTCTTGCGGAGGTGCTGTGAGAGCGTGAACTTGTCCTCCCGAAGAAGGTCCAGCTCCATGCCCTTGCTTCTTTGGGAAAGCCCTAGCCATGTGTCCTGTCTCACTACAGTGGAAACAACCACCCATCTTCCTTGCTTAAGAGATAAGAACATTTTCCAGCTATAAACTTCGTTCAGCTTATGAGAGGAATTTCATCTCAAACCTTATTCTGAAATCCATCCATGTTTCAACCGGCCTCTCAGCGTTAGTGACTTCCCACTAATAGGAAGCTTCGTCTTTGAGCAACCACACTGCCAACTATATCTTTTATCTATCGTCCACCTCAAAGATAACGAACAGATCCTCAGTTTCTTTGAGCCAGTTCCTTGCTTCTACGAATGATTCAGTCCCCTTGAAATCCTTTCCACCCATGGCCCTAAAATCTCTACAGATCTTTGAGAAAGCATTTGCACGAGGAGGATGAGGAGGAACCGTTGCAGCTGGAGGAGGAATATCTGTTGGGCCTGCATCGTTGGCCCTACCCTCTAAGTACCTCCTGAACCAGCTAGGTATTGGCACACCCTCTAGAAGGTTAAGATTCCCAAACATGCTGAAACGAAAAAGAAAAGATTCAAAACGAAGGATAGAAAGATAGTGCATATGGCTTTGGGGATTATGCCTTTTTAAATTTTAAAACAACACTTTTCCTTGTAAAATGCTTCTTTATATTTCTTTTCAAAATAATTTTTCAAAAATTATTATCTAATCTGGTAAACCTTTGCTCTGATACCAAGTGAAACACCCCTCATCCATTAAGGTCACTCACAAAGGGAATGCCTTAACTTTGGTGGAGAGTTACAGGTACATGACACAGAAAAATTTACAAGACAGATAAACTTAAGCAGCGGAATCCAAATATTTATTTCATACGTCGTTCAATACAAAAGCATTACGTCAAATTGTCTCAAAACAACTTCAAAACATTACACCATAATTTATGTCTTGATTATTCAATAAAGAAGCATAAACCAAAAAGTAAAAATGCATAAATCCCCAAGGATTATATCCAAAGCCATAGCCAATGCAAGAGAGTCCAAGTCATACATCTACTTTCTTGAAGCTTGTAAATAGTCTAATTAAGCTGGAGTATTTCCTCCCTGTGGACCTTAGGGGTGGGGGAGGGGAGGGGGAAACGGAAGAAAAGAAGACGAAAGGAAACGGGTCAGACAATAAGTCTAGTAAGTTTAGTGGTTACTAGTATTTAAACAAGAAAAGGGATCATGACAGTGATAACCGAACATAGGGCAATACCCTAATATAAGATAAGAGGGATGTGTGATCGCACCCATTACTGTAGTCTCTGCACCTACCTAACCATTGGTTCAACCAGCCCACGTGTTTACAACAAACGATCCCCTAAATGATCGGCTCCTACTCGCATGTATTCAAGTCCTCTGTCCTTCGGCCCCGCTTGATTGTAGTCACCTGTGCTGGTTCCACCATGGGGTGTATCAGTCCCTCTGGTGCCAACTCGATACGATTCAAGATGCACAGAGTACACTACTGATGCCCAGTGCTTGATTTTTTCCACTCCGGAATACGTGCATGCCCATACTCCGTCGGAACCTACACTGGCCTACCAACCGCCGACGTTTTGACCGCTTATAATTCAGCCCAGTAATCGTGCCCCACTCTGCCTAGTTTCCGGGTACCGTGATACATCTATTTGGGTTACTACTGAAATGGGTCCCCGTTACTAGGGTTTTCAAATCAACATGTTTATTTGGTTAAGTGTCCAAGTTTACCTAACCCAGCCCATTCGTTTTAGTTAACATGTTGAATCGGTTAGGTGTTTTACTAATTTACTCAACCCTACCAATCCTGACTTAGCTTTAATTTAAAGCACCAACCATTCACATTAGACAGGTCTTGTTGTGGTCACCGGATATGCCGGTCGGTTCCGGGCAGATTTACACCAAAACTCAGTCTGACCTTGGGTTCTTTTTGGGCTTGATGTACTAACCACCCACATTAGACCGGTCTTGCTGTGGTTACTGGATATGCCGGTCGGTTCCGGGCAGATTTACACCACAACTCAGTCTAACCTCGGGTTAGGCATATTCGTCTTTTCTAAATTCATATTTTCTATATATGTCAAATTTCTTTATGTAAATTAATTTTAATTTACTCATGCCATAATTATCTTTTAAAATATTGCTCACAATAAATGGTATATCAAGTATACCATTTTACGAACAATCCTATGCCATGAATTTTTATGTTCCCCCACGTTATCCCCGTAGAACGTATGTATGAATTACATAAAATGTTGGGCTAACCAATTATGTAACAACCCGTATTTTTCGATAACGTGTTAAGACGAGAATCAAGGCAGAATTTAATTTTAAATTCTGAATCAAGTAAAACGGGCTATGCCATTGCGTTCGTCTCGGAAAAATACGCGAAATAGAGTCCGAGTTTTCGAGAATCGGAGTCCGTATGAACAAGTTATGGTCCGACGAAGTTTTCAGAAAATTCAAGTTCAAAAACGAGTTCTAATTTCGAAAATTAGGGCTGGAGGGCTAGGCAGGAAAATTCCCGCCAGGCTCCCCAAGTCGACAGCCCTGTCGACTTGGGAGTCGACCTGGCACTACCCAAGTCGACAGCCCTGTCGACTTGGGGGTCGACATAGGGTGGTCGGGCAGTTTTGCCTGGTGCACCTATTTTCTGTCTTGGCTAGGTTTTTGGGCCTGGTTTGAAATCTGACGGTTCAGGTTGGTCCTAGGGTTAATCTAAGGGTCCTAACTAATCCTAATCTCTATAAATAAGCCCCTAACCTACCCCTAAACCCTCATTATTCATTCATGCAACTAAACTATGGCAAAATTGCTCCACTCATGGCCTCCACTCAAAATCCTAGCCTCCACTTCATTTCTATGAGAGGTTTCATGATCATGAGAGTATTAGAGAGTCCCTATGTTAGTATGAGAGCTTCTCAAGTTGATTTCAAGGCTAAAGCTATGACCTTTGTTCATGAAGATGGTGTTTTTATTGATTTGGAGCATCCATCTTTGGGTTTTTGGGTGATGGCATGCATAGGCTTCATCACAATCTTTGTTTTGCATTTCGATTTGTGCCTTCATAACAATGTAAGCCCTTTCCCTACTCTTAGATATTAACTATGAAGTTAAATGTTCATGTTGCAAGTTTGGGTTTGATCATTGAGAATGATACATGCTATCATGTCATGCAAGTTTATGAAGTCATTATCTTGATCTTATGAGCTAAAAGCTACAACCTTTATGTTGAAATGTTGCATTATGCAACATGAGAACCTTCATAATCTTTATGTCAACTTGCATATGAAGTCATAACCCTTATATGATGATATATGCGAGTTACTAGTCATCATTCCATGTCTTTTGTCAACATGATTCGCTTATGTGCCAAGTTTGGGTTTATGCATGTTTTTGTGAGGCTTAAGAATGTAACATGCAAGCTAATGAACACATTTGTGCCTCATTTGCCACCATGATTAACTTGTGGCTTAATATCCATTTTTGTCATGCCTTTGCCAAGTCTCTTCTTTTAATCCATTACGTTGTTGCGAACGTATATGCGAGTTTAAAAGCGTTGGGTCACATTATGGGAAAACATAATGACATGAACATGATTTGGGTAAATGGGTATAAACATGACAACATGTAACGTTAAATACGACATGTGTTTATACTTGAAAACATGACTTGAAATATAACATGGAAGTTGACATGTAAGTATGCTTGAAAACATAAGCTTGGGAATTTACCTATTAAGTTAGGTCTACCCATTGGGAATTTACCTATTAAGTTAGGTCTACCCAATTGCTTGAAAACTTGAATATGAACATGACACTAGACTAAACATGAAAGTGGCCAACTCGAGGTTGGGTTGAGTTTGCAACGTAAAACTACCCGGAACCGACCGGCCTAACTAGTAGTTGCAAACAATAGGATCCAATGTGAGAAGTTGGTCATGTTGTGCTTGAACCCGAGGTTAGACCAAGTTGTGGTGTAAAGCTACCCGGAACCGACCGGCTTAACTAGTAACCACAACAAAGTCTAATGTGAGAGGTTGAGGTGCATTAAGTAATTAATGCCACATGATAGGGTTAAGTTAATTTGATTAATGACTCTTAACCAAGTATGACATGGGCAAATGGGTTAAGTAATTTGATTAGGCTAATGATACTTAACAAAACATGACAAGGTTGGGTAGGTTAAGTGACTCGATTTGCCTAATGACACTTAACCATTTTTCTACGACTAGTGGACGGGGTTAAGTTAACCAACACTTAATCAATCCAACGCGATAATTTGGTAAGGTTAAGTAAGTTTTCTTAATGACACTTAACCGAAAGATACAGTTAATGGATGGGGTTAAGATTAGACTCATCTAGTCTAAACATGGAAATCGGATGGGGTTAAGTTAGCCTAGACTTAATTAATCCCCCTTGGCAGTTTAATGGGGTTAAGTTAAACACTTAACTAATCTAACATGATGATTTGAGGTGGTTAAGTGACCTATACTTAACCAATCTAACTCGTGAATTTATTGAGGTTAAGTTAACCTATACTTAACCAATCTAACGTGAAACATGATAAGGCTAAGTCACGAATCGCTTGAATACACTTGACCGACTTGACTAAGTAAATTGATGGGGTCAAGTTAATATATACTTAACCAACTTGAGCATGGTTTGTAGGGTTAAGTCTTGAACTTGGATACTTAGCCAATTTTGACATGATTTGTAGACGGGTTAAGTCTTGAACTTGGATACTTAGCCAATTTTGACATGATTTGTAGACGGGTTAAGTCTTGAACTTGGATACTTAGCCAATTTTGACATGATTTGTAGATGGGTTAAGTCTTGAACTTGGATACTTAGCCAATTTTGACATGATTTGTAGACGGGTTAAGTCATGAACTTAAGTGACACTTAATCCATTATGTAAACCCTAGTTCTGAGGATTAGGTGGATAACCGTGGTTAACAAGGATAACGGGAATAAGGCTAAGTGGTAAACCTTAGTTGAAGAATAACTAAGTAATGATTCTTAGTCAAGGAAATTTAGACCAGATCATAGATAGATGAGTAACCTGATACGGTAGGTCATCGTGTAAGTATACGAGTAGGAGCAAGTATCTGATTTAGATAAAGGCTCCAGCGAACTGGGTAACGAAGCAGCGGCTTCGGGGAACGTGAGGATATTCTTGGTATCCCTCTGTGAGCTGCCAGGTAATTATACTAGGCTCATGAGAGGTTAAGGTCTGCGTTAGAAGAACCAAGAGTATGCTTTGGTTGCTATACGAGCGACCTAAAGACGGGGATGGATAGGGGATAGTCGACGATACACGATCGTACCCTAGATAGCATTTTCGTCAGGCTACCTACCATCTTTGGTCAAGCGTGTACGTGCGGAAAGGCAGAGAACACCCAATAGACCATAATTGCTATCTAATTATGGTTGCGGTAAGGCTTGGATGTGGGTTGGCCAGTGTTGTGTTCTCATACAGGATTTATCCTGTCTTGTCTTTCGCTAGTTGAGGGAGGGGTTTCGTGGGACCATAGCCACGAATAGAAAAACAGACCTTAGCATCTGCATCGGCAGATAAATCGAAAGCTCCCGACCGAGTCCTGTATTTCTTGACCTGCCCTGTGACAGGACTCGGATGGCACGATGTGATACATGTGCATATAGTCATGGAAAAACGATTCACGGTGAATGCATGGGAAAAAGGGCGCGGTTGACGGTTAGCGTAATCCCTAGTGGCCCTGGGTGGTTGAACCAAAACCGTGATACGAAGACGTGCAATAGGTAAGCATAATCCCTAGTAGTCCTAGGTAGCATAAGTCCTAGTTGCACAAACGATAATTCATGTTGGAAGACCCTAGCTAGGTTTAGGGTAACAGTCCAAACCGATCTTAAGGATCATGGAACTATGTTAAAGTAGTATAGAATCTCATGGGAAAGCCCGTATGGTCTACGGCAAGGGACTGAACATTTACATGGAATAAGACATACGAGTTGAGTAACCTATATATGCGAAATATTAGGTTGACATGGACCACGACTTTGGAGTAAGGGTCATTCATGGTTAACACATGATACGGTGGGGATACTAGTACGGTAGGTGCAGAGTAGATGTACAGGATAAATACCATGGGACGTCATACGTGATAGATATCTTGGGGATATTATACTTGATAGGAACCTGACGATGTGATACCTTGTTTTACCTTGACATCGTAATTTATCATGACACCTTAGTTTATCTGAGTTCAGTGGTTCATCCTGTTATTTTGATTTAGCTTATCTATCTTGTTATCATGCTTATGTTCATCTCAGTTTCTCATGTCAGTTAACTTTACTAGTTTTTATACTAATAGTAGATAGGGCTTACTCAGTCTTTTTGACTGACCCGTTTTGTTTCGCCTCTTTTCTTCCGTTTCCCCCCCACCCCCCAGGTTACAGGGAGGAAATACTGTCGTTTAGTTCGGACTTCTTCTGCTTGAAGGTGATCATGGATGGCTTGGACTTTACCTGGCTATGGCTACTTTACTGTTTTACTTGGGAATAATTTATGAAAAAGTCTTTATGCTTCTTTACTATTGCAAGACAGGTTTTGATGTACTCTGATGTAAAAGGCTTTAGACCTTAATTATTAATGTTTATGAAAGTTCGATTTTACTTCCGCTATTTTATATGTTCTGTCTTGTGATATTTCTGTGTATGTTTACCAATAATGCCCCTCTAAAGCTAGTGCATTCCTTTGCGAGTGACCCTAGCGGAGGCGGGGTGTTACACGTGGTATCAGAGCAGAAGGTTACCAGACTGGGCAAAAGTTTTTTTTTAAAAAAGACCTTCTGAAACTATTTGAAAACCGTTTACAAAGAAGCATTTTTCAAGATGATTTTCTTTTAAAAGAAAAAAGGCTATTCCCCAAAGGCCATTAGCACTATCCTTGTTTCCTTGATTGAATCTCTTTTCCTTTCTTTCCTCCACCTGTAGTCACAGTGGTTTTAACTGCGACTAGTCTTTTCTATCTACGAAAGTGCTTTCCATACGATGGAGGTGGTTCTCGAGAAACCAGTGGCCGCATAATAAGAAAGGATAGTGAGAAAGAGGATAAAGGATACGAGCTTAAGGATGAGCAACTTGTTGGTATGGCTTAGTCCTCAAAGGAGGGAGAAAGATGAACAATGAAACCCATGACGAGAGAGTACCTTTGGCATGGTAAAACGGGACGGATAGTTAAGTATTATGGGACAAGGACAAGATCATCGGGAGGGCAATAGTATGCTATCATTTCTAGGGTACCTCGGAAGGAGGGTAACGATCTTGTTAAAGGTTTAGCTTTTCTTTTCTATCATCCCGTTAGGACTTTGTTTTGATCATCGTATCATTTAAGTCTGCTTCGATAGTTGAGTCTCTGCACCTTAAGTACTAGCGTAATAGAGAATCCCATTTTTGTCTCAAGTCCTGTGGAGAATCGGTCCATTTATTCATGACTTGTTTTGGATTTGAGAATGACATGCCTCGGTTATGGATGGATTCTAGGGATGAAGTGGTTGTCCAGTAAGGGGTGCCACTCTCGGTTTTGATAGGAGGGTAGTTAGACCGTTTGACTAGCCTTGGTAATACCCTCGAAGTATCGTGTAACCTTTTTGAGGTTCTGTCACGACTAGTTACTTAGAATCCCTTGATGCCTTTATTGGAAATTTGAAGCCCGATCGAGTGGTGTTCGCCGATAGGACGGATGGTTTATTTCACTTATGCAAGGGTTATAGAAATCACCCTAGTAAGTGCGCTTCATAACCTGGTTGGCATCTGTTTACTTTCAAGAGAAAGTTTTTCTACGTGGAATACCTTGTGGTACGAGGTCCGAGATTCACTGGTGGATTTTGGAAAGCTTGCATGAGATCATGAGTACACAGTCATGTTTGCGTCAAGTATTCTAGAAAAAGGATAAGTGCAAGTGGAACGAGAGGCGACGAAGGAATGAGTTCCAGCTCATGTTATGGAAACAGGAAATGAGAAGCTACGAAATCGCGAAGTTAAAAGACGGTCAAGGCACAATGGAATTAAGCTCAAGGAAATACGACTTTGATGGTCGAAGACTAGATGCGCGCATGATATCTCTTTTTGGGAGTATATCCTTGATCCCTGTTTTCTGTAGAGCTTACTTGTAGGCTATCTTTTGTGGACGTCCTCTCGGTCCTATTTTCTGTTACAAACCCCGTAAGGAGTTTGTCTGTTTATCTTCTCGACCCTGTTCCAGGGAATCCTAGGTAGAACCCTATGGATGTAAACATGTATTTGAAACATGTTATGATTGATATGGTTGCAAGTGGTTGCTCGTGGATGCGCGAATACACATTAGATATCAGCTCGACTCGGTCACATTTCATAGTGCATATGCACGAGTATTTATACTTGTTTATGGATGAAATCGAATGTGTTATCATGCGGTTGTTGCATATGAATGAATGATTGTGCACGCATATAGTATCTATATGACTAGGACTATTTGAATACATGTTGGATTCATGGCACTATACATATTTTTGCATTAGAAAGATTATTCGGGCCTGATCATTAGCATTAGCTAAGGAACATGTACACACACGTCTTGCATATATTCATACAGCATTAGAAATCATCTAAGGACAATGGTTGCTTGTGGATGATGTTTTGAGTAGATGGATGATGGATGGTAGGATATGTTCTTCCTAACTTGGAGATTTCGGGGACGAAATCCTAAAAGGTGGGGAGAATGTAACAAGCCGTATTTTTCGATAACGTGTTAAGACGAGAATCAAGGCAGAATTTAATTTTAAATTCTGAATCAAGTAAAACGGGCTATGCCATTGCGTTCGTCTCGGAAAAATACGTGAAATAGAGTCTGAGTTTTCGAGAATTGGAGTCCGTATGACCAAGTTATGGTCCGACGAAGTTTTCAGAAAATTCAAGTTCAAAAACGAGTTCTAATTTCGAAAATTAGGGCTGGAGGGCTAGGCGGGAAAATTCCCGCCAGGCTCCCCAAGTCGACAGCCCTTTCGACTTGGGAGTCGACCTGGCACTACCCAAGTCGACAGCCCTGTCGACTTGGGGGTCGACATAGGGTGGCCGGGCAGTTTTGCCTGGTGCACCTATTTTCTGTCTTGGCTAGGTTTTTGGGCCTGGTTTGAAATCTGACGGTTCAGGTTGGTCCTAGGGTTAATCTAAGGGTCCTAACTAATCCTAATCTCTATAAATAAGCCCCTAACCTACCCCTAAACCCTCATTATTCATTCATGCAACTAAACTATGGCAAAATTGCTCCACTCATGGCCTCCACTCAAAATCCTAGCCTCCACTTCATTTCTATGAGAGGTTTCATGATCATGAGAGTATTAGAGAGTCCCTATGTTAGTATGAGAGCTTCTCAAGTTGATTTCAAGGCTAAAGCTATGACCTTTGTTCATGAAGATGGTGTTTTTATTGATTTGGAGCATCCATCTTTGGGTTTTTGGGTGATGGCATGTATAGGCTTCATCACAATCTTTGTTTTGCATTTCGATTTGTGCCTTCATAGCAATGTAAGCCCTTTCCCTACTCTTAGATATTAACTATGAAGTTAAATGTTCATGTTGCAAGTTTGGGTTTGATCATTGAGAATGATACATGCTATCATGTCATGCAAGTTTATGAAGTCATTATCTTGATCTTATGAGCTAAAAGCTACAACCTTTATGTTGAAATGTTGCATTATGCAACATGAGAACCTTCATAATCTTTATGTCAACTTGCATATGAAGTCATAACCCTTATATGATGATATATGCGAGTTACTAGTCATCATTCCATGTCTTTTGTCAACATGATTCGCTTATGTGCCAAGTTTGGGTTTATGCATGTTTTTGTGAGGCTTAAGAATGTAACATGCAAGCTAATGAACACATTTGTGCCTCATTTGCCACCATGATTAACTTGTGGCTTAATATCCATTTTTGTCATGCCTTTGCCAAGTCTCTTCTTTTAATCCATTACGTTGTTGCGAACGTATATGCGAGTTTAAAAGCGTTGGGTCACATTATGGGAAAACATAATGACATGAACATGATTTGGGTAAATGGGTATAAACATGACAACATGTAACGTTAAATACGACATGTGTTTATACTTGAAAACATGACTTGAAATATAACATGGAAGTTGACATGTAAGTATGCTTGAAAACATAAGCTTGGGAATTTACCTATTAAGTTAGGTCTACCCATTGGGAATTTACCTATTAAGTTAGGTCTACCCAATTGCTTGAAAACTTGAATATGAACATGACACTAGACTAAACATGAAAGTGGCTAACTCGAGGTTGGGTTGAGTTTGCAACGTAAAACTACCCGGAACCGACCTGCCTAACTAGTAGTTGCAAACAATAGGATCCAATGTGAGAAGTTGGTCATGTTGTGCTTGAACCCGAGGTTAGACCAAGTTGTGGTGTAAAGCTACCCGGAACCGACCGGCTTAACTAGTAACCACAACAAAGTCTAATGTGAGAGGTTGAGGTGCATTAAGTAATTAATGCCACATGATAGGGTTAAGTTAATTTGATTAATGACTCTTAACCAAATATGACATGGGCAAATGGGTTAAGTAATTTGATTAGGCTAATGATACTTAACAAAACATGACAAGGTTGGGTAGGTTAAGTGACTCGATTTGCCTAATGACACTTAACCATTTTTCTACGACTAGTGGACGGGGTTAAGTTAACCAACACTTAATCAATCCAACGCGATAATTTGGTAAGGTTAAGTAAGTTTTCTTAATGACACTTAACCGAAAGATACAGTTAATGGATGGGGTTAAGATTAGACTCATCTAGTCTAAACATGGAAATCGGATGGGGTTAAGTTAGCCTAGACTTAATTAATCCCCCTTGGCAGTTTAATGGGGTTAAGTTAAACACTTAACTAATCTAACATGATGATTTGAGGTGGTTAAGTGACCTATACTTAACCAATCTAACTCGTGAATTTATTGAGGTTAAGTTAACCTATACTTAACCAATCTAACGTGAAACATGATAAGGCTAAGTCACGAATCGCTTGAATACACTTGACCGACTTGACTAAGTAAATTGATGGGGTCAAGTTAATATATACTTAACCAACTTGAGCATGGTTTGTAGGGTTAAGTCTTGAACTTGGATACTTAGCCAATTTTGACATGATTTGTAGACGGGTTAAGTCTTGAACTTGGATACTTAGCCAATTTTGACATGATTTGTAGACGGGTTAAGTCATGAACTTAAGTGACACTTAATCCATTATGTAAACCCTAGTTCTGAGGATTAGGTGGATAACCGTGGTTAACAAGGATAACGGGAATAAGGCTAAGTGGTAAACCTTAGTTGAAGAATAACTAAGTAATGATTCTTAGTCAAGGAAATTTAGACCAGATCATAGATAGATGAGTAACCTGATACGGTAGGTCATCGTGTAAGTATACGAGTAGGAGCAAGTATCTGATTTAGATAAAGGCTCCAGCGAACTGGGTAACGAAGCAGCGGCTTCGGGGAACGTGAGGATATTCTTGGTATCCCTCTGTGAGCTGCCAGGTAATTATACTAGGCTCATGAGAGGTTAAGGTCTGCGTTAGAAGAACCAAGAGTATGCCTTGGTTGCTATACGAGCGACCTAAAGACGGGGATGGATAGGGGATAGTCGACGATACACGATCGTACCCTAGATAGCATTTTCGTCAGGCTACCTACCATCTTTGGTCAAGCGTGTACGTGCGGAAAGGCAGAGAACACCCAATAGACCATAATTGCTATCTAATTATGGTTGCGGTAAGGCTTGGATGTGGGTTGGCCAGTGTTGTGTTCTCATACAGGATTTATCCTGTCTTGTCTTTCGCTAGTTGAGGGAGGGGTTTCGTGGGACCATAGCCACGAATAGAAAAACAGACCTTAGCATCTGCATCGGCAGATAAATCGAAAGCTCCCGACCGAGTCCTGTATTTCTTGACCTGCCCTGTGACAGGATTCGGATGGCACGATGTGATACATGTGCATATAGTCATGGAAAAACGATTCACGGTGAATGCGTGGGAAAAAGGGCGCGGTTGACGGTTACCGTAATCCCTAGTGGCCCTGGGTGGTTGAACCAAAACCGAGATACGAAGACGTGCAATAGGTAAGCATAATCCCTAGTAGTCCTAGGTAGCATAAGTCCTAGTTGCACAAACGATAATTCATGTTGGAAGACCCTAGCTAGGTTTAGGGTAACAGTCCAAACCGATCTTAAGGATCATGGAACTATGTTAAAGTAGTATAGAATCTCATAGGAAAGCCCGTATGGTCTACGGCAAGGGACTGAACATTTACATGGAATAAGACATACGAGTTGAGTAACCTATATATGTGATATATTAGGTTGACATGGACCATTACACGACTTTGGAGTAAGGGTCATTCATGGTTAACACATGATACGGTGGGGATACTAGTACGGTAGGTGCAGAGTAGATGTACAGGATAAATACCATGGGACGTCATACGTGATAGATATCTTGGGGATATTATACTTGATAGGAACCTGACGATGTGATACCTTGTTTTACCTTGACATCGTAATTTATCATGACACCTTAGTTTATCTGAGTTCAGTAGTTCATCCTGTTATTTTGATTTAGCTTATCTATCTTGTTATCATGCTTATGTTCATCTCAGTTTCTCATGTCAGTTAACTTTACTAGTTTTTATACTAATAGTAGATAGGGCTTACTCAGTCTTTTTGACTGACCCGTTTTGTTTCGCCTCTTTTCTTCCGTTTCCCCCCCAGGTTGCAGGGAGGAAATACTGTCGTTTTGTTCGGACTTCTTCTGCTTGAAGGTCATCATGGATGGCTTGGACTTTACCTGGCTATGGCTACTTTACTGTTTTACTTGGGAATAATTTATGAAAAAGTCTTTATGCTTCTTTACTATTGCAAGACAGGTTTTGATGTACTCTGATGTAAAAGGCTTTAGACCTTAATTATTAATGTTTATGAAAGTTCGATTTTACTTCCGCTATTTTATATGTTCTGTCTTGTGATATTTCTGTGTATGTTTACCAATAATGCCCCTCTAAAGCTAGTGCATTCCTTTGCGAGTGACCCTAGCGGAGGCGGAGTGTTACAAATTAGCCCAAATCCATAAACAAAAAGGGGTAAAAATCAAGGAACATGACATAAACATAAAATAGCATACATTAAACTTATCACATGTAACTTGGCATAGATGTATCATTCTCTCAACTAAACAGGTAAAGGTGAACTTGTGACCGAGTCATGTAAACTTGATATGGGTCTAACATGGAGGTTTAAAACATAAACAAGATTTAAACCGCAATTTAACATACTAACTTATGTATGTCAAAACATAAGAAAGCTACTCTAACCATTTTTAAATTGCAACTTAGAATGATAACTTATTTGTGTTAAACATAAGAGGATTGCAATTCCAACTTTTTACAACATAAATAGATTCAACTTGACATGGTTCTAATTATTCATGAATGTTAATCTACATGTATGCATGTGATTTAGATCCTAGACTTGCAAATAACCATCAAATTTCAACATGACATGTTTCACCATTTTGTTGGCATAATAAGTTCTTTACCCAATCGTAATAGCATACAATGTTGTACATCACCCAAGCATATAGACATGAAATATACAACATGTTCATCGACATAAGCATATAGACATGAAACATACAACATGATCATGGCCATAAGCATGTAGACATGATTAATTACAACGATATTTTAAGATAAATGAGAATCAAATCTTATACATAAGCATCGTACTATCTTATAATTACAACATGTCATGAATTCATTCGAAAGGAATGTTTAAATCTGCGTAACAACTAACTTACAAACTAAAAAGAATTATCGCGTTCTGAAATCTGAATTCTGAAATTGGAGATGCGCTTCTTTGAAGAAGATCGTTGAATTAGACTCGCTTTAATTTGATTTTTGATTCAACTTCTTTAACTCGTCTTTGAATTGGAAATGGTGACGGCTACTGTAAGTTTTCTATTGACGGCATTTCAGTTCTAGGTTTATTTTTTCGTGTGTTTTTAAGTTAGGCATTGAGTTGTTTATATAGAATTTCAGTTTGATTATAGCCGTCAGATGAACCTAGGGTTAATCACAGCCACTCTGACCTGATCAAAACCATCCAAAAATCCTAGTGACTCAGTAGTGAGTCAGCAGTCGTTCAAATTTCAGATCTAGCCAGGGGCCAGGTCGACCCTAAGGTCGACCCCCAGGTCGACCTCTAGGGGGAGGTCGACACTAGGGTCGACACTAGGGTCGACCCCCTGGTCGACCTGCCTGGGCGAGAATTTTTCCGCCCAGCTCGCTTCTGGCTTCTGTTTGAATTTTGAACTCGTTTTCAAACTGTTTGAATTTATTTGAATTTCTGAAACTTCCGACACCCATAACTTCTTCATACGAAGTCCGATTTATGCAAACTCGGACTCTATCTCAACCAGAATTCCGAGACGAACACAATGGCGTAACCTGTTTTCCTTAATTCTTAAATTTTAAATTATGAATTCTAGGATTCATTATTTTAACGTGAATAGAAAATACGGGGTGTTACAGGTCCTTGATTGAGCGTATTTGTTGGTCGAAACAAGACTACTCTTCATGATGATTCAACCAAGATTCCTGGCATATATGCTATCTTGACGGCCTTCCCAAAAGGCTGGTCAACACTTTTCCCCTTAAAGTACGTCGTGTTATAGACGAGGTGTGCTTTATAATCTTTGTCCTAGGAACATTCTGTCTGCGGAAAGAGATTAGCAATTGCAATGTTGAATTGTCAGCTCCCGAATGTGAACTCACACATTCAAGTCATTGTAAAACGACGTTGTCACTTTGCACCAGTGGAGTGCTTGGTCCAATCAGATCGGAAAACTATGTGTGTGTCAGCACAGAAACCTTCAAATAGGTTATCAGAATCACATGTCAACAATCCTATCATCATCTTCTCGGGGTCGATATCAAGCAGAGGTACAATATTTTATACTTAGGGATCGGCCCGTTTCAAGTAGATAAACCGTTCGGCTTGGTGAATACTCTGGGTTAGTAAGTCGTCCAAGACTTATTATGTACTATCATATCAACGGAATACGAAGAGTCTCCCTTTTCTCCAAGAAAACAAGATCTATTCACATCGAAATTAAACAACATCCCTTCCAATTTAACTTTTGGTAAATCGATTCACCCATTCCCTATTTTAAACCACAATTTCACATGATTTAGGTTGTAAATCCATCTTTTTTCCTTTCCTTTTTGTTTTAACCCGTATCTAACGCGATCAAGGCCGGATTCGCCATTGATGAGTTCGTCGGAGTTAAAGGTTAGACTGCGAGTTGGTGGTCATGAGAGATGCTCATGGAGGGGCAGTGAAGGATGAAAAGGAAATGGAACCGTAATCAGTTTTGGGAAAGAAGATGGATGGACACTGCAGATCTTGAGCCCTCATGGCGAAAGAAGAAAGTTGGTGTGAGTGATGGATGACATGGATCTGGACAGGTAAGTGTGCGGGCCCACGAAGCTGGTGGGCAGAGGAAGAAGATAAAGTCAACTTCGGATCGAAGAAGTAAGGCAATCGACCCTAACACCCCTAGGGTTGGTGCAAAGGGGTGGTGATGTCGAAGTGTTCGGATCAGTGGGGACATGGGTTGGACTTACTCGGTAAGGAGGTACAGAATAAAAAGGTGCTAACATTAGGTTCGATCAGAAATGGAGATCGACCCGAGAGATCTAGAGATGGAACCAAGTTGTGGGTCGAAGGAAATACTGTTCGAGCCCAAGAAGATCGATTCGAAGGACGTGATATGAGTTGGGAAAGCAGTTTGTAGGGGCTCGGACAGGTGATTCGGTCAGTCGAACCGAACCTTGAAAGTTGTTTGCATCCGTTGATATAGGTTATAGCTGGGTTGTTCGAACCTAGACACATCAAACTAGAAGGGACTGAACCAAAAAAGGATCAAACCGTGACTATTCGACCCTGCATATGGGACTAAATGTAAGATCTCATTTCCTCTATTAAATAATCCACCCTGCCTACATATTCTAGACAGGTAGGATAATTCCCCAGCCATACAAATTGAAAGTTGTGGATAAATTAGACTTTTTGGACTTAAGCATGCTTTTACTTTTAATGCTTCTCATTTCTGCCATCATTTCTATGCATTTCCACTGCATACACACGCACTGGTAGACACACTGCGGGGATTACGTCCTTAATTTTCTATCTAGTAGTATTTTATGAACATCATAACCAAAATGACCGGGAGATACAAGACTAGGCTCCAAAGCCGGTAGGGGGAAGGTTCTTCCTCTTCGCCCAGACTCAAAGAATGATTCTACTACTGAATTAGAGACTAACCGTGATCCCTATTTTTAGGTCAAAACTCATATTCAAGATGAAAATCCATCACCCTATGGGGAAGAAGAAGTCGCACGTGGAGTAGTGGCCATGGGAGATGCTCCTGACACTCTTCCCGACACCGTAATTTTAGGGAAACCTTTGGATTCCTGGCCTTGCACAATGAGTGAAAAACAGTTAAAGAGACTAAGTGCTAAGCATAACATTCCTTGGGGTGAAATTCATATACCAAAAAAAAAAAAAAAATTCCCTTATAGACCACCAAAAGGCTTTATGACGGTGACTCATCAAATTTGCACTGTAGGAATTATTCCTCCGCTCCATCCCTTTATCGTTGACTTCCTAAGGCATATGAGGTTGGCACCAATGCAACTTCATCCACTCGCTTATGCTAGCTTGCTGTCATTGTACGTTCTATACATAGAGCATCTTCGTCAGCCTCCAACATTTGAAGATATACTTTTTTTCTTCAATTTCAAGCATAGAGAAGATCATACTCCTTTTTTTTCTCTTCTTCGAAGCCGCTCGTGGCAAAAAGATCATTGACGATGTGCCTAGAAAATTGGAAGACATCGAATACGATGGGTTCTATGCTCTGCAACAACTGGGATGGGCCTGCTAGTGGGTTAAATGCAGTAAGGGTTGCATCTTAGTCTTATCATTGAATTGGTCATAGAAAGATTTCATATGTCAATTACTTTCCTTCAGGTGATAAGATAACTAAGTCGATTGGCCAAGCATTCCAAAATCATCTGAATATTTTAGCTGGCCTTGAAAAAAAGCATCGACGTATCAAGAGGTGCCTGAAAGATGCGTTTTTGCATCGCTATCATCTTCTCGACGCCGACAGAACATTATGGTCTCCTAGAAGTCAAGTCCCCCGAGTAGTTGCTCCAATGATAAACGTGTCTCCAATCATGGAAACTTCAGCTACTACTACTAATGTGCCCCAACCGAGGGGGTCCATTCAACCCTCAGTCAGAGGGAACATGGCTGTTACAACTCACTCTCCAGCGAAGTGGAAGACAGTTGCCAAGAAGAGGATCATCAAGGAAGTTAACCTTCTTAAGTCTCGAAAAGGTCCAACGATAAGGGAGAAAGAGAGATCTCCCGGAAAAGTGGTCGAGAAGGAACCTCAAGATCCCCATTCAGGGGATTCTAATCAAGTAAATAGCACTCTTCCTCCTAGGGTGGTCGAGAAGAAGAAGTAGGCTCCCCCTATCGGGAATTTAAATTAGTATTTCTGGAAACTTTCCTTTCTTTCCAACATCTGGATTCTGCTACTCTCTTCCCTAAGTCTAGGTAAGACATAATTCCTGTCAAATTCAAAAGGCAATAGCCATAAGCCAAACTCCGGGCTCTAGTCCGTTTGAGGGGTCACCTACGATACACACAGCACAAGCACTGCATGTCACAACACCATTTTCTCTTATGTATGTTAAGTGCCAACTAAGGTCTCTTCCTTTTTTATCGTAGGTACCATGAAGAAAGGCGGGAAATATTATGTTTGTTTTGGCTCCATCTTGAAAAGACGTAGCCCGGTTGGTTTGACTCCTTCTCAAGGAAAGCGAGACTGAGAGAGTGATGAGAGGCGAGTCCGTGATTACATGGAAAGGGAACAGGAGAGGAAGGAAAGAGAAGACCAGCAGAACAGAGATAGAGCAGGAAGAGGAAGGATAAAAGGTAGAAAGAGAAGAAAAAAGGAGGTATCCCGAGAAAAGGACAAAGATAAAGAGCGTGAGATGGAAAAACACCGCTCTACCCCCGTTCTCAAGACAAGACCTCTCAAGGTGATGGCAGGGCCATCAATGAACATTCCCAAACAAGGCTTTCTCACCCGAGACTTCCCATTGATCCTCCTCAAAAGTCACACTCAACTGGTTCTCCCAGATAAGTCCCTACAGCCCTTACTAGATGTCCTAATAAGAGTCCTCAAATATCAATTCCGTCAGCTTAAGAAAAGAACCATGCTGAAAGGGTCAAGGAACAAGAGGAAGCCTTTCCTCATCTTCACTTTGTTAGTCTTAAATTCATTCCTAATCTTAACCTATTCCGGGAAAACTTCAGCGGTCAGGTTATGTCGAATATTGTTTTTGCTTTAACTTGGTATGATGAAATGTATATGTATTCAAGACAGTTGTCTGAAGTTACCAAGGCTATGGAGGTTGAAATTGAATGGTTGCTATTAGAATGGGGTTGTGAAAGAATGTTTTTGCGTCAATGAGGAAAAAGTTGGAGGAGCGTGAGGCCGAGCTGGCCACTCTTAAGGAAAAATTTAACAAAACCAAGAGGGACTTAGAAATGAAAACCGGTCGACTTCATATTGAACTTGATCGTTGGTCACTCATTACGAGGATGACTCCGGACAATGTAAAATTTGTGGGGAAGCAATCCGAGTCTCTCAATGTTGAGAATGAGAGCCTAAGAAATGATAAGGGATGCCTGGAACTAGAGGTGCAAAACCTTAAAATTAAGCTTGTCGCTTCTGAAGTGGTTAGAAAACAGGCAGAAGATTACGACAATGTTGTGATAGGGAATGCCACCAACCCCCTGCTCCAACATGAAATCGAGACCCAAACTTTTAAGATTGACCAAGCGGCAAAAATAGACGAGTTGCATCAAGAATTTGGTAACAATGTGCTTTTGGTTTTTAACCGAGTTCTTCGCAATAGGGATCTCTTGGGTTGATAACTATTCGCGAACTTCGGCGGATGCTTGGGAGGTATTCATGGAATAGGAAAGGAGGGTTGCAGCTTGGCACCCAGTGGATGAGGAAGCACTGATGATCTAGTTTCTATGAGGTGATTAGCTAGAGAATTGGTTGAGGGAAAGAAGTTATTGAAGGAAGAGGAGGATGCCAAGCGCTATAAGCTTAGGGAAAAGCAACCGTGGAAGGGGAACCCAGTACGATAAAAGGTGATGCATCCCCTATTCAGCTTACTAGTGATCCTACTACTGGCCAGTTAGTAATTACTCTCCACTCGGCTCAGTCATCGGAAAATATGGATGGGTATAGTCCAGATGATCCACTCCCGTTTCTAAGAAAACCACTTACTCCTATTCCAGAAACTTGGACTCCTGACACACCCAAGGATTCTTCAGCCGATGGTATCTCTCCCCAAAAAGTACCCGTGACTCATCGCCTAGCGGCTGGGCTTCTAGTCGGGAGTCACACCGTTCTTCCAGGTCTAATTGTTGCTCTTCTCGCTATAAGTAAACTAGCGGCAAAGAATACCACTATGTCAGAGACCAAGGTAGTGGAGGAGCAACAAGGACCCGTGCTGCCAAACCAAGCACGGACGAGGAGATGATTGACACTTTAAAGGGTTTAGATGACAAGGATGCTTGGCCGAAAAAAAGAGAAGTGGTGTACTCGGGGAGTCTGGCAAAACTCATCTGCTAACCCTCGCGGAGATGAAAGCCAAAGTTGAGGGTAAGCTTCTTTCCCTTAAAGTGAACTAATTTGCAGGCCTCTTCTTGTCAAACCTCTTCAAGTTATCGCCCATTTTGTTATAGAACCGTTATCAAAGGAACTCCTCCTCCCGTCTCGACCGGTCAGAGCAAGAGAAAGCAAAATGCGCCATCATCTGGGCACACTGGCTCCCCTGCTACCAAATTCAATAAATAAAGGCCCCCATGACTATTGAGGTGATTGTAGAATTGGCTGAGCAAAAGAAGAAAGAGATGGAAGAGGAAAGATAACCATTAATAATTCACCTTTGGCTTAATGATCTTTTTTCTTGTATCGTTTTAGGCCCTTTGGATGTCCTTGCGAGTGCGACCCTCGTGTTTTTGCCATGTATAAACCTGCATTTTGTAAACAAAGTTTCCATCATTGTGAACAATGTTATATGCTTGCAAGTTTATGTTTTACTAAGTCAATGTGAACAATGTTATACTCTATCCTTAGTCACCAGGCGTTAGTGTTTTAGGGATCAAGTAGTCATTAGTCAGAGTGCACCTATCACACTTGTCCATAGTTTATACTCTTTCTCAAGTAGTTAGAGTTAGATTTAGCTGGGAGAATGGTCATGTCATTATCCTTAGCGTCATTCCTACACTTTACTCTATAAAGCGAGGTCCAATGATTCGAGTGTCGATATCATACTCAAACTTAGTCGATACTCTATTCCAAGTCCTGAGCAATGGAGTTAGTTGGGAAAACAGTTGGGTCAAGCTTGTCCAGGCGTCGTCCCCTCGCCCCCATGTCAAGGGAAAAGGTCGCCATTTGGGATGGTCAGATCACACCTCTATCCTTTATACTCATCTAATCGGTTGTGGATGAGCAGACTAGGTGACAGGTGATTGATTAGTGAGAGTGATGTTGCAGTTCCGAGGCAAGCGGGAGGATCACGTACCAGTTTTATTACTATCTGGTATTTCTGTTTCCACTGTTTGTTATTCTCTGAGTGTTGTAGTGAGGCAATTTGTATAAACACTACTGTTGTAATCCAAGTGTATGGATATTACTTTCTAGTTGCTATGAAAGTTTAGTGTTTTTGGCTTCACTAATAATACTTGTTGTATATGTTTTATTATATTTTATCCTTTCCGCTTGAGTATCATACCTTGATGATCGTCCATAACTATCTGGCATGTCTTTCAGTGCATTATTCCTCTTGTTTAGTGCGGAAGCTATGGACGGTCATTACAACTTCCCAGCTCTTCCGATGAAGATGAAATTCCCTAAATTCTAACCATAGTCCACCGCAACCTTCTCCACCGTTATCACCATCGGTTGAGATTTCCAACGATGAAGAACCTTCTATTTTTTATGCTTTCAAAGATTTCTCCATTTCGATCCCCAATAACCGTGTAATCTAATTTAGAATTAATGGATTAGATTCTGGGAAAATTTGGGTTGAGACTGAGCCGAATTGGATGATAAAATGCGTTGGTGAGTTGGAGGGAGTTGGATTAGCGTTTGAAACACAAGATATTAATGCAAACATTAACTCTATTTCGATTAAATTTAGGTATATTCATCTTCTTCTCTATTGATTCCTTAGTTGCACCGGTTAGATTCTTAAAATCATGAATCAGTTTTCGAAAATTGGGTCAATGTTGTCAGATACAAGTCAACGTCGACGATAAATTAGGTTGTGATTAAAACGATGAAAATAATGTTACAAGGATTGTTGTGTTTGATTGATTTTATATTACAGTAAACAATCATTTTAGCACTTTTATCTATCATAAATGAAATGCATCTAAGTTTCTATATCAGTGAAATGCACATAATTGTCCAAATATTTCTTTCTTTCTTCTTTTTTCTCCTTTTTTAGGAAGGACAGACAAATAATGTATGGGTCATTCTTTGGATGAAAATAACCAGATTAGCAAATCATTATTTAAGGGTTGTATTGGTAATTAATGTTGACAAGTAACAGTTTAACGCTCATAGACCACTTATAATTTTCATAAATTCTTTTGCAATTAGTTGTATAGTAATTACAAATGTATATCTAGAAAGGGAATGCTCAGCTATCCGTAACTTCTTCAAAAGATTGCTTCTTCCTTAATAATTCAGATTATTTCTAGAGCTTTCCCTTGTTTTAATATTAAAAAACAACATATCTCTGATAGCTTACATTTAATCGCATTATTTATTAGTGGTTTGAACTTGTGAGTTGCTTATTGGTATGTAAGTAAAATTTATTCTATCTATTATTACATTACAAGATTTTGTTTGCATCTTGTGTGTTGACCCGATGAACTACTCTTTGGTTTATTGCTTATGAACTGTTTTCATCTAAGAAATATGTGAGTTGTAGTTTTTCATTTTTACGTCATTCACATAGTAGTTTTGCATTTTTACTTCATTCACATAGTATGATACTTCAAAGTTTTTACCCTTTTAGCTTAACCTAAGTTGATTCATCTTTGTTTATAAATAAGCAAGTCTTTGTTAACTTATTACTAAAGGCGAAGTAAGTGCTGGTTGTTGTCTTTTTACTTATGTATTCTACTTCAAATATCTTAGTTCATGCATTTGAATTGTGCTAAAAAAAAAATCAAATGGAAATTAGATGCTAAGTTTTAGGCTCAACATGACATGTTGGCTTCATGTTGATAAGCTCTTTGGATTTTAATTTGATGTGAAGCGATTGGAATGTTGTTGGTCTTTGAACGAGAATGGTATTTATGTGAAAATCGGATTTACATTAGGCATTAAGTTTCGGCAATATAGATTTAGACTGAAAATCCATGACCAATATAAATTTGTGTATTTCTCTAAGACTTTCCTATTACATATAGAATATTTTGAAAGCTTTAAATTCTGCAGGGTAATTATAAGAGCGTGCATCAACTGTAGTATTTTACATCAATCCTAGAAGACTTGACTATGAATTCTACATTAATACTGAAATTGGAATCGTGAATCTGAAGTGGTTTATTGAACGTATCAATATGGATCAAATGAATTACTTAAACATCGTTTTAACCGTATTTGTACCGGAATGTAAATTGAATTTTAAAGAGAGAGGCTCAATTCGATAATTGATTTAAATCATAAGATTTTAAGATATTTGATAACAATGGTGATATATTAGATTTGATTCATGGTGTTCACTTTACTTGACTTCCCTTTATCCCAAGTTGCCATTCATTCATTGACCAAAAAAATTAGTTACTCGTGTTAATGTGAGCATTGATGCACATGTGTTTATGTGAGCATATAAAGTTTATTTATATGATTTCATATGTGAAGTGAATGCAAGCGATTATTATCACCGTCGTTGTGCACATGTTCCCAAATCTCACCGATTTTCGTTTCAACTTGCTTATTTATAAGCACGGAAAGGAGCGATCATCGTCTATCGTTTACTTGTAGCTTTTGTATTCTTCAAGCATCAATTTGATTAAAATCAAAATCAATTTGCTTGGATCAATTCAACATTTCAAGAGAGGTATTCCTATTTTACCTACTATTTGTTCAAATCAATTCCTTTTTTCCTATTCATGCGATATGTAGCATGTGGAATTTCCCTTTATTTGGCTTAAGAAATTCATTAACCCGTATGCGTAAGCTGTTAATCTAACTCAGGAAAGAAAAAAAATATTTTGTTTGTATGAATTTCTAGTTTGAGTATTTTTTTTAATAAAGATTGTTGATTAAATAACAAAAATATCGATGAACAAACATTAAAAACTGAAAGGGACATCCTTACCTATAACTTTGGTCTACTACATTATTGCCTTGGGCATTTGATACAGCAATATTTAGAGAAGGGAAAGTACCAAGAAGAATGTCCATATTTTTTATCATATTCCTGAATCTTGTGCCTATTAGAGTTTACCCAGAATAACATACCCTTATACAAAATGAACCACTTCAGCCCGCTTCCGTTTTGCCTTTGGGCCTTTAGTTCAGCCCAATATCTTTTTCAGCTATATATTGTATAATATCGTTTGTACTCAGATTATCAAAAACAGTTCAGTTTAGTTCAATTACATTTTCCACTCTCGCTCACCTCCTTGACTACTGTAAACAAATTACACAATAAACTCTGATTTCTTATATGGTATCAGAGCCTGAAAATTGCCCAACGGCATATAATAAAACGTATTACAGTCTGATCGAAGGAAGTAGTGGCTTTCTTGGTCTCCTCAGATTTTAGTTTCATCATAGGAGAACCACCCCTCTCCGATCATAGTATAGCATCTGTTTCGATCAAGATTGTGCGTGCCAAGCCGGAATCTTCGTTCACAGCGGCTACAACAATCTTCTTTCTGGTCATCAGAGATTCTTGATCTCGTCCTTTGACTTCTTGATGCGAGAGTGCTAATTCTTGCATTCGAAGAACACAAGAACCACCTCTGCATCCCTGATTACCCACACTTTTTGTATTAACTGCCAACTCTTGAGCAAATAGCCCAGTCATATACTTTTGCACATCATCCTATCACCATGACTGGTTCCAGTAATGATAACTCGACGGCAAATTCTGGAATAGGCAGTGCTGAACCTCCTGTTCCCCCTCTGACTCTCGTCAAACCGAAGAGTCAAGTTATTACAATCCCTCTCGACGAAGAGAATTTTCTGTTGTGGAAGTTCCAGATTGAAACAGCCTTGAAGGGGTACGACCTTCAAGATTATGTCAATGGAACCAAAGCTATGCCGCCTGCAATGACAATTAACAAAGATGGGCAGATGATTAGTAACCCAGCGTATACCCATCACCAAAAACAAGATAGTTTACTATCATCCTGGTTATTATCATCGATTAATGCAAACTTACTGTCTCAAGTTATAGGTTGCACTACTTCACATGAGATATGGGCCACAATACAACAAATTTTCAATTCACAGTCAGCGGCAAGGATCATGCATTATAGAAGAGAATTTCAGAATTCAAGAAAGGGTGAAATGTCTATGAGAGAATACATCTCTAAAGTCAAAACCCTATGTGATAAACTCAAGGCTGTGGGGCATCCAATTTCTGATAGTGAACAAATTCTTACATTAACAAATGGCTTGGATGAGGAGTACGAGTCCCTTGTCACATTCATAGCTACCCAATCAGTTCTACCAGATTTACAATCAGTATATTCTGCCTTATTGGCGCATGAAGGTAGGGTAGAGCAAAGAAAGGCTACCCAAAATGATTTCAGCATAAATCTTGCCTCAACCTCAAGAAATCTCAACCAATCAAGAAGCATACCTGGTTTTGGAAGAGGAAACAACCAGGGACAGAGAGGTAATGCAAACCAGAGAGGTAGGGGGAGAGGCAGGTCCAGCAATGCTCCAAGAATCAAGTGCCAAATATGCGATAAGCCTGGACATGCAGCGAATAGATGTTATTTCAGATTCAACACTGATGTAAACAATGCACAACAGATTCAATTCAATCAAAGAAATGCCAACATAAACTTGGCACAGGCAAACCAGATCAGATCTGGTGGAGAAACCTCAACTAATGCAAGTAATACTGATGATTCAAGCAAGATTGAGGATATCAACAGCGAGGACTGGTTTCCAGACTCTGGAGCAACGAACCATATTACTAACAATTTGCAGAACTTAAATCTTGGCAACAAAAGCTACTCAGGTACGCAAGTTATTCATGCATGCAACGGTGAAACCATGAATATATCACACACTGGAACAGGTTTTGTTAAAGGGAAGAGAAAACTTTTCCTCAATAATCTATTTAGAGTTCCTAATGTCAAAAAGAACCTAATCAGTGTGTCACAATTCACAAATGATAACAAGGTATATTTTGAGTTTCACCCCACTTACTGTCTTGTTAGAGACTCTCTAAACAAAAATATATTACTACAGGGTAAACTGGACAAGGGATTATACAGGTTCTGCAATATGCAATCCAAATTGGATCATGACAATAGTAATTGGTGTTGCAATGCTAATATTCAGTTTTCTGATACTGATAATGTGGCTAATTTGAATGTACTAAATTGTAATATTACTGGTAATGTCAATGACAGTAATCTGATCAATTCTGGAAATTCTAAAACTAATAGTGTTAATGACAATCTTGACATTTGGCATTGCAAGCTTGGCCATCCTAGTTATGATATTGTGACAAGAATTCTGAATGATAATAAAATTACTTATAGTCATGTACCTACCTCTAGCACTTGCACACATTGCCAAATAGGCAAAAGCCATAAATTACCTTTCAGCAGATCAGAGACTGTTTACAGAAAACCCCTTGAAATGATAACAGCAGACCTATGGGGTCCTGCACCAATATCCTCAAGACAAGGCCACAGGTATTACTTATCAATTGTAGATGCATATACTAGATACACATGGATTTTCTTTCTAAAAGCCAAGTCAGACACATATGATGCTATGCTACAGTTCATTAACTTTATAGAAAGACAGATGAGCTGTAACATAAAAATCATACAAACAGATGGGGGGAGTGAGTTTTTCCCTTTAAAAGGGTATTTTAACAGCAAAGGAATCATTCACAGAACCACTTGCCCCTATACATCTGAACAAAATGGCATAGTAGAAAGAAAACACAGGCATATCACTGAAACTGGCCTAACTTTACTATCTAAAGCATCCATGCCATTGAAATACTGGAGTGAGGCATTTGAAACTGCAGTATACTTAATAAACAAAATGCCCACAAAGGTTTTGCAATTCAAGTGTCCTCATGAAATGTTATATGAAAAGAAACCTGATTATCATCTCATGAGAACATTTGGATGCTTATGTTTCCCATGCCTCAGACCATATAATAACCATAAATTATCTTTGAGGTCAAGTAAATGTACCTTCATTGGTTATGGGAACAATCAAAAAGGTTACAAATGCATGGATGATAGGGGAAAGGTTATAATTTCTCGACATGTTGTGTTTAATGAATGTGTCTTTCCTTTTGCAGAAAAGAAAGACACAAATAAACCAGTGAAGGATCACTCAAAGGTGGTGATAGAGAATGTGCCAACTCTGCATGAATGGACAACTCACACAAATAAAGATGAAGCATCAAAAATCACTTCAGCCACTCCAACTGCATCCAGCACTAGATCTGAATACAGTTCAAGTGACCATATGACAGATGATGACCTACCACAAAATGATGGCATGAGCAACCAAGAAAGTCATGGGAATGATAATACAACAACTGACATCAGCAGCAGTGACAGTGAGGAGCCACAACCACAAACAAGACACCACATGATTACTAGAGCTAAAAGTGGGATTTTCAAGCCTAAGATATACAATGCCACTAGCAAGGAGAAAGAAGGAATCAAGCAAATGATTGAGCCAGTCACTTATGATCAAGCAGCAAAGCATAAAGAGTGGTGTGATGCAATGGATGAAGAATACAGAGCCTTAGTCAAGAACAAAACATGGAGCCTAGTTGAGCCACCTAAGAACAAAAATATAGTGGGATGCAAATGGACCTATAAACTGAAGAGGGATGCTGATGGAAATATATGCAAACATAAGGCCAGGCTTGTGGCAAGAGGATTCTCTCAACAATATGGGTTTGATTTTAATGAAACATTTTCACCAGTGGTCAAATCTACCACTATTAGAATGATCCTAACCATTGCACTAAATAATGGATGGAATATAAGGCAGTTAGATGTTTGCAATGCATTTCTGAATGGTGATCTAGATGAAGATGTATACATGAAGCAGCCAATGGGTTACATATGCAAAGATAAAGAAAACCTTGTATGCAAACTACACAAGGCAATTTATGGTTTGAAACAAGCTTCCAGAGCTTGGTACCTAAGACTGAGAACAACCCTAACCAGGCTGGGTTACAAGGCAACTGTTTCAGATAGCTCACTGTACACCAGAATCACTAACCAGAGTACTACATATATCCTAGTATATGTAGATGACATTTTAATGACAGGAAATGACAAATCAGAAATAGATAAAGTTGTGACTCAATTAAATCAATCTTTTGCCATCAAAGACATGGGGGAAGTGACTTATTTTTTGGGCATACATGTACAAAGAAAGTCAGATTCAGAGATATTTCTGTCACAGAAGAAATATGCAGCAGATATTATAATGAGAGCGAGTATGGACAAAGCTAAAGCCATCACGACTCCTATGACAAGCAACCTAAGACTGTCAAAACATGATGGTGAAGCCATAGATAATTGCAAGCAATATCGTAGCATTGTGGGTGCTTTACAATACTTAACAATAACGAGACCAGAGATTTGTTACAGCGTTAATAAAGTGTGTCAGTTCATGGCTAATCCACTAAGCAAACATTGGATGGCAGTCAAGCGAATCCTACGATATTTACAAGGAACCCTAGACTATGGAATCACTATTCAGAAAGGAAAAGACATTAATTTGAATGCTTACAGTGATGCAGACTGGACCAATGACCCAGATGACCGGCGATCAACCTCAGGCTACTGTCTATTTATGGGACCCAACCCGATCTCTTGGTGCACGAAGAAGCAATCCACAGTATCACGATCCAGTACTGAAGCAGAGTACAGGGCAATAGCTTCGGCGACAGCTGAGATCGTGTGGGTAGAAGCCCTAATTAAGGAATTAGGGTTTCGACTTTCGAAGAAACCGATGCTCTGGTGTGACAATAAAAGCACTGTTTCACTCTCCGTCAATCATATTCAACACTCGAGAACGAAGCACATCGAAATCGACCTTCACTTTGTCAGAGAGAAAACTGAAGCTGGTGAGCTAGAAATCAGACATATACCAGCGTTTCTACCAGAAGGCGGATATCCTAACGAAAGCTTTATCGAGACCTAATTTTGAGAGGCTGCGAAGAGAGCTTAAGGTTTCCAATGGCGGCGCAAATTCCTTATGATGGAAACCCTAGTTCATTTTGAGGCGGGGTATTAGAGTTTACCCAGAATAACATACCCTTATACAAAATGAACCACTTCAGCCCGCTTCCGTTTTGCCTTTGGGCCTTTAGTTCAGCCCAATATCTTTTTCAGCTATATATTGTATAATATCGTTTGTACTCAGATTATCAAAAACAGTTCAGTTTAGTTCAATTACATTTTCCACTCTCGCTCACCTCCTTGACTACTGTAAACAAATTACACAATAAACTCTGATTTCTTATAATGCCTACCCGATCTACGTTCCAGTTTTGATGGTCATTCACTTTGGTTGTTCCTTCTGTAAAACTGGTACTCTTTTTCATTGTTGTAGAAAATTTGTTAAGTGGAGCCTTTTAAACATTCAATGTTAAGCATAGTTCACATATTACCACTTCTTCAGTGTGCAATTATAGGATATTAAAAAAAAATATTGTGTTAAGATGACATTTACTCAAGTTGAAATATAAACTATACTTACCCGCATATATTTCCTTAACGCATATTTCCCTAAGCTACATTGTTTAGCACAATTATAAAGCCATCTGGGAAAAATAAATTGTTATAGTGTGCTCAGGGTGTAACCATTGTAACTGTTTGTACCTATTACGTATGAGTATTGAAGATACCGAAGGAAGTCCAAAAAGCATAAAGGACAAATATGGGCCATAGTTTTAATGAACTATTAGGATGATAATATTGATCAAGTTACATGCACTTTTTGATTTCAGTGAGATTTAGGATCTTAGGTTGAGCTGAAGTCTGAACAGTGTTTAACTAAGCAAAGAAATCTCACATGTAGATATATGAAGTGGTTATTTTGTATACTTTTATTTTTATTCGCTGTATCTTGGTGTAAAATATGTAACTTATAATCACATGTAACTTTCTTTTGTTTACTGCTTTTGTTTACATATGTGAAGGTTTAATATCATTATTTATTCACTTTTATAGCACTGCACAATTCAGACATCATTTTATTTTGGTTGCTATTAGTATTTGGTCTTTTAATTAAAAATCTATGTTGGAATGAACAAAATACTTCTGTAGATATTCATTTTTCTACTCATTTTATGAATTATCGTTTTTGTACCCAATGCACATATGTGCTTTAATGAAAAATATACTATTGAGTTGCCTTTCTTTCTGTTAACTTACTTAGAAAGCAAGTGTCTGGTCCTATTGCTGATTGTAAGCAATTAAGCATTTTCTTACTACATCGTACAAAGAGCATATTTCCAACAACATGTTAGTGCATTTTATTTTTATCTAACATCATAGAATATAGCAACAACAGTCATGCTTTATTGATCAAAACTATGGTTATTTATAAAAAAAATACTGTTTTGGTTTGTGATGTTATATATGCTAACTAATCAAACTTGGTTTGGTTTGATTGATTTTATATTACTACAGGATCTATATATATTGCTTTATTTTGATGATGCAAGCGGAGTGCAACCCTCCAGAAGCGGGTGAAAGCCAAATTTAAAAGAAAGTGTGTTACATTTGTGGGCTTACGTATAACCTATTTTCCTGAGTTTGTGTGAGTTAAATTATAAAGTATTTAAGACGTTCCCCCTATATAGGTAGCGTTAAATTATAAAGTATTTAGGACGTATTTCAGAAATATATATATATATATATATATATATATATATATATATATATATATATATATATATGCAATCAGCATAATGTTATATTCAAGCATTTGGAAACTGCTCCTAGTAGTTGAAACATTCTAGATTAGAGTATCACAAAGCTAATAGTTGCGTCTATTATATATGTTAGTCTGATATGTCCATTATTATAGCTGGCCATTTTGGTTAGGTTGCCAACAAATCATTTTTGAGTTGATCTTTAATTACCTTATTTGAATTCAAATTAATATATCATTTTAGCTAACTCAAATTCAACCGTCAACAACTAATTCAGATTAATATATGTTAGTCGAACATCGTTTGGCTGGGGGTAAGGCGTTGCGTTACTCTCACACTTCTTCTTTTTTTTTTTTTTTTTTTTTTAACACAAACTACACCTCATATTTAGGTAAGCATCATCTACCAAGCACTATGTGACATGAACTGCAGAAATTTAAGCCTACCAAAGGTCCATTAAACAAACTGGAAATATTGGCTAATAATACAGAAAACAAACACTAAATATTGATTGTTGCCCAACAGCCTAAGTTACACCTAAAGTGCACATCGGATTTCCTTCGCATAATTACAATGGTGTAACACAAAAGATTAATCTTTACTATCACGAGAAGAACGATCCTTCTTTTGCCCCCCAAGAATACGAGAAATCTGAAGCCCTCTGCTGAAAGCTTGATTAAAGAGCATCCGAGTTTGGAATTCAGAAACAAATGGGAACCATGCCAAAAATGCAACAGGGGTGAATAGTAGTAAGCCCATTATTATTTCATATCCTCGAGCAAGCGCTCGTATCGATCCCCATAGCCCTGTCTTTTTAACAACAGGTCTAAGTGCCTGTGCAATCAAGAGTATACCCCACCCTGTGGGCAAGAACGCAAGGAAGCATACGACTATGTCTTGAAAAGTCATATGAGGAATGGCAATCAAAGTAATTAGTATGGATGAGAAGGTCACGAATATCAAAAAATTTATGAGACGGAAAACGAGCTGGAGGTTCGCACTGAATCTTCTCCTTCCCACAGAAACTGTCTTCATGACAAGAAGTACAGCAAAAATCACAAGCCAGGACATACCATAAACCAGAATGCTTTTAGTTTTTCGTGTCAGCTTCAAATGATAGACAAGCCCATACTGATAGATGAAGAATCTCAGTGCTAACACAATCTCAGCAGCAATTCCTCTAATTCCAGAATATTTAAGATGATCCTGCTCTTTATCCCACCAGGACTCCCAACTTTTCTCTGCAGACACTCCGATTCCGCCACGATTGCTCATCCACTTGTTCCAGTCAGTCCAGTCATCAACTATTTTCTGCCACTCAAATCCAGAAGGATTGAAGAGAAAAGGAGCAAATAGCCAAGTAATCACCAAAAACCACATGGAAAATGTGATGAATACGTAATCAACTGAGGATCTGTATGGCTGGCCGAATATTGCATAAACAACGAGCAAAATCAATAGTTCAATTCCTTTCACAAAATGGCTACGAGAGTAGAGTCTATAATTTTCAGCAAACTTGGCATGGAATACTACAAATCCACGACCAGTGCCTCTGTATTCAGCCCCTCCATGGAGCAATGTTCTTCCGTAATAGTGGGTTTTTGTTCCAAGAGAAAACGTAAAGAAAACAGGAGCAAGTTGCAATTGCATTAGAATGACATCACTTAATGCAGAGCGGAATCCTCTTTCTAGACCAATTTCCATTATCATCGGAAGAGCCATAAGAAATCCAAGCTGTACAAATGATTGTGAAGCAAGAGCAACTTGAAGAGGCTCATTATGTATAAACTGTTTGCTGGCTGCAATACCCTCCTCAAGTCCACTTAGTACCAGGTACAGACGACCGTATAGAAATACATATACTGTAGGAACTGTCACCAAGTTGCTGAGGTAGAATCCAACTGTGGTGAAATAACATGACAACATCCTAAAAAAATCAAAACGATGTCCAAGACGATATATGTCCCGACTCAAAGTCTGTTCACCATTACCATTTGCTATCTTAGCCTCAAATAAAGAGATCTGATTGAGACCGACATCTCTCCCTTTACCAACTTGCATATATTCATGATGGGTTACACTTCCTTCACGAAGTGTAGAATTGAAACCTGCAAATATGTCCTCGCTTAGATTGATAATCTTTGATGCTTTACTTACACCACCTCTTGTGAGATGGAACAGTCTATCAAATACATCTGGATGACCATAGTGAAATCGAACCCTGAGTGGGTTGGCAAGTAAACGTTGACCAATAGTCACAAAACTTGTCTCCTGATTTGACATAAACCAGGCAAGCGAGGAAACACTTCCAGTAAATATGTGCTCTCTAACTCCAAGAATAGACGGATATCTGAAACCGTCGTGTTTCTTCAAAAATTCTTGCAGCAAATTCCTCAGTTTAAACGACTCATCTAGGTAGTTGTCCTGGTTCATGTCGATTGTCTGTAACCTTTCACCTCTTGTAAATATTATGGCATGATTCTGATTTTCTGGCTTGCCTTCGCCTAAAATGGCAGGACCTGGAAGCTTTATCCGATATACAACCTGATCAAGGTTCTGAACAAGATCATCAGAATTACTGCTCTTTAGTAGAGCAGCCTTAACCAAAGCAGAGTAATAAGCCTTCTCTACTGTTCTATCTGCATGAGTTTCTTCAACCTCGTCAATATAAGCTACCCTAAGTGAGGGGTACGTTGTCATCAGCTTTAAAATATCTTGTGCGCGAGGGTCACCAGATCGCTTTTGAAGTCCATATTGCTGACAAGATACAACATACGTGAATTTCATATCAACTATAGCCTGGCATTTAGCAAACAGAGATTTTGCTGAACTGTCTTCAGAAGTAGAATCAATAGCTTTGTACCCCTTGAGAAGATCTTCATCATCAGCCATATCAAGAAAAGACTGCAGTTCTAAAGCTTTGCGATAATACATCATACCTCTAACTGTTTTAGTCAAAGTCTGGCCTCTATATGATGCCCACAGGCGAAGTTCCTCTTCCAGTTCGGGATTTTGGCGGAGATCTTCTTCAGAAGTGCAGTTTGTTCTCTCAAGACAGTTGGCCCATTCATCTGGATATATTTTTTGCAGATAAAAAAGGATGGTTACGCCGTCTTCGTTTTCCTTTTCTAAATCATCTGGAGAGAATAGAACTTCCTCTGTAAAGTAGGGCGTCAAAATGGAGAAAGAAAGCATGTTATGAACTTTGGGAGGATCTGGCATATTCATAAACAAAGAATTGCTGAAGAACGTAAGTCGTCTTCTCGCTTCCAGATTAGATGGAACATCCATTTTAGATTCCTTAACAGAAAGTAACAGATCAAGCCTCTTGATTTTCTCTGTCCATGCATCTGAAGTTTCTATGGGAAACTTAATAGCAGCGTCTCGTACGTCTCGGTCAGACAAGTTATCTATCATATCTTTAAGTGACATTCCCTGATACCCTCCATATGAACCACCATCGAGTAAATCTAAAAATTGCTCATCCTTCATAATATCTCTCGTCACGACTTCTAGCATATCTTGGAAGAGTAAAACAACACCGTCATAATCTTGTTCATCGTTTGTTTTCAGAAATTTAAGCAACTTCATGAAAGAGTCGTTAAGTGCTGGAAGAGCACTCATCTCTAATGCCTTTATCAAGTTCTCGTCTGCAATATACTCGTCAACTTTTTCAAATATTTTTGCTATGACTCCCTTCTCATGAACTCTGTTGACCAAGGTGTTAACGATGATCTTAAATGATGCATAACACTCATTAACAGCACAAGCCATGTATTTATCTCCCTCAAGCCTCTTCTTCAGGTCACGGTCTTTACCATTACTATCTTTAGCCATGTCAATTGCAATTGGGATCTTGCTAGCAAGTAAAAATGGAGGCCACTGGACAATATTCAACTCCCAGTCTGTCCAATTTGGAACAAGCAACAAGTCCATTTCTCTGTTGCTGATGAGATCTTCATTTCGAAGGCTAGCAATAATGTTGTTCCACATTGGAGCAAATTTTGCTGCTGCTATTTCATCATTACTTGGAGGTATCTTACCAAACCGTTTAGATAAAGACGCCTTCAGTCCTTTTCTTGGGCGTTCGTCCGAATTGACTGGAGGAATCAGTCGAGCATTAAAAGCCTTAGGTAAAAACTCAAATCGAGTTCTCAACATTCCCAAAGTTCGGATCAAGGCGACGATAAGCACCGTAAATGCCGCCAAATATTGTGGAGAATATTGCATACCATATTTGGGTATCCATGAAATAAACCAGAACAATTGGCGCCCAGAGAGCAATTACAACACCAATGTTACTCTTTGCATGGGGGAAAAACTCATGCCATTCATATGTTGGTATATGAGTATTCATTATATCTTTGGTAGGACCAACAAGAGGCTTTATCTCAACATAAAAGCTGACTGTTATTTTTGAAGCTAAAAGAAGCGCCCAGAATATGGTATACATGAAAAGTGAAAATGGGCTTTCATGCATTCCCCTTCCAATATAGAGACGTGGCTGAGACCACCACATTAAGAGCTTTGCAATTTTGTGGTTTGATTTTTCCAAAACTCGTCTCAGAAAAGGAAATAAGAAAAGCAGAGCAGAGAGTATTTTTGGTGCTAAGTATACAGATACCGTCACAATGTATACTGTTGGTTGATACTGGTCATTACCAAGAGAAGCTTTTATAGATTTTGCCACTCCAGTAGGATTTTCCCAAGTGAATGTGTATGTTATTGGTAATATTATAAACCAAGCAGCTGCTGAAATTACTTTAAGAACATATCTTAGTTTAAGAGAAAATGGCATGCTCATTCTTGCCTTCCAGCTCAGTATTATATCAAGAATAGATTGTCCCAACTTTAGTGCAGAACCTGTTATAAGTTATAAAGATGCTCAATATCTGTAAGAACACTCCATAATCAAAGATATTGCTTGGTGAGCCACCATTCCATGCTAAGATAATCATGGCCTGTAGGGACAAAATAAAGAAGTTCCACATTCTGTCAAAGCTTCGGAATACGTGCCAGAATGAGCGTATCTCGACAAAATTTGTTTTCCCAATCCAACAATCTCTTCTGGCTGATTTCTCTCCATTTTTGTTTCTGGAATTTGGAGGGGGGCAAAAAAAATCAGCGTCTGCCTTCATTGGCCATCCCAAGTGGAAACAGTCGGTATGCCAAAAGTATTCATTCAAATCGTCATGATTTCTCCACTGAGAATGTTTTGATTTTTCTTTTTTGCTATTCTCTGCTTCCTTCGCAATGACTTTATATATAGGAGTTACAACTTCTTTCAAAAATGCTTCCTCAACTCCTCCATAAGCCGGTTTTACATTCTCGCCTGCCAATCCATTTGCACTCCCAGCAAGCATGCCATATAGCTCAAATGCCATATGGTGATAAATGTAGCAAAGACATTCAGGCATGAATCGCAAATTTGCAGCTTCTCCCCATATAAGAAGATAAAGTGCCATATACAAAAGTTTGCGCTGCTGCACATCTTGCTGAATGGGCGGCAACCAAAGGCTACTCCTATGACCCAAATATTCACACCAATTTTTGTAATTCTTAAACAGCTTCTCCGTTACATCATCCACTGCGCTGTCATCCAACTTTGGTTGTTGATCAGGCATTGGAAATTTCCGTATGTGTACATTTGCTAATAACAAAATCAGATGTTCTCTCTGATTAGACACATTATCTTTCTGAAAACCAAACATTTCTTTTAGCCAATCTAGAAGATCTTCATCTGCTTTAGACACATGGTCCTTGGGCCAAAGTAATCCCCTAGTATTACGAAGAGCACTAACAGCAGCTTGAATCTCTGGATGAAGCATTATAGGCTGTTTCGCACTATCTGGATCAAGGGGAAGAATGTTATATGGCACCAATATTTTAGTTTTCTCCTCAACCTTGTCGTGTGTTTCCAATATCTCGTTATCAACTTCAAGTGACTGGTTCAAGTTGACAGCTTTCAGAACATCAAAGAGTACAGCAGCAGTTTGGTATGCCTTGGTAAGTCGAGCACGATCTGCCTTGTCATGTGCATTTTGCAGCTCTTGAATATATTTTTTGTAGTAATTTTTATAAAATCTACGCATTTCTTGTGCGTCGCTGCTCCTACCCCTTTGCTTCGCAGTGGGTTCATTGTCCTTCTCTAATCGCTGCAAAAGATTTGTCTTGAACTGACGAACGCCTCGGGCACTCGAAGTCGGATCCAAATTATGTGCTTTCTCAAATGCATAGAATCTGCATAGATAAGCTACTCTAGGGTTGATGGGTTCAACTTCATTAGCAACACGAAGTATCGGAGCAACCTCCTCAAGAGAAGAAGGAACAGCTTCACTTGCAAATATTGTATCCGAAAAACTTCCAAACAGTCTGGGCTCTTTGAAGCTTCTTCTGCAGCGGCTGGTCAGGCAAACTGCCTCCGGGAGTCGCCATAATTCAATGAACCGCTGACAAAACAACTTCTTCTTCAAACTAAACCATACATGCAGTACAAAATACAGGGTGACGGATCTGAGAATGCAAAGGAAACCCTAGCTTTTTTCAAAAAAGAGAGTAAGAAAACAATAAGTGACAAGTGAAGCATGCGTTACTCTCACACCTTCTCGCACCTCCACCTAGGGGAATTACCACACCTGGAACCCCATTTGAAAGGGTTAAATAAAATATCGATTAAAATTTCAAACAAATCTTTCAACATATAACATAACAAAATAATAATAATTAATTAATTATAACCCAATTAAATTAAAAATCACAACCCGAAAATACCTCATTTAAATACTCCATTTGAAGCCGCAAGCATCTCATTTAACCTCTAGTTCCGTTTAAATACCCTACTAACACACACCGTTTAAATGTTCCATTACTATTACGCACAAACACATTCTTAATGAATTTCAGTTTAATTGAATTTCTACTTAATCAAGTACTTTTATTTTCTTTTAAAGTACCTTATAATTTGTTAAATAAAATCTAACCTGAAATATATTTTAATAAATGATTATTATTTCATAGTAAACAACTTAACAGTCGGTTTTCCCAACTGTTGTGCGGTAATACTGGTTTATTTAAAAACATCATTCAAGTTAAAGAAATATCATATAACAATTAAATCTTTTTTGCAACTAGTAGGATAATATGCTAAAATATTACTATTATAACTACTACCTTAATTCCCGGATATATCAGCAATAACTAGTACTTTAATTTCCGGAAATATCAGCTATTGTATCTGCAATAGTTCCTCAAATATTAGTTTTCAAATACTTATAAAAACAGATCGCCACTGCAACGGACTCAAACCCATTCATTTCTCTTTCAACAAAAAATAAAATCTCGTAGTCGATCTCCATGAACTTGGAAATGTTTAACAAAATTCAAAGGAACCCTATCTTTTAGTTTAGCGAAGAGGGGATGCGTAACCGTAACAATGCGACCGTCAAGCTACCACCGAAGCATCGTGTGCATAGGGAAAACAGTGAAATCTCAGTTTTACCCTTTAAAAAAAGAAAAAGGTTTCGCTTTGTCAATGTCATAAAGCCGTCCATGCTGATTCCTAAAAGGAGATCTACAATGGTGATGTATCTGACAGGGAAGAAGGTGACAGTGAGTCAGTGACGTAGATAGAAACCAGCACCGGTTCCAGTTAACGGCCAAGGACGTACTCGAAACTGGTACTAATGAGTTCTTCTCACTTGGAAAGAGAGTGATGGATCTTAATCAGCCGTTGGATGTGAATGTAAGGGACAGATGGGCGATGCGTATAAGATGGTGTTTAAGTACGTGGCTAGTTCGAGTACGTTTAGGTTGATGGGTCGGGAGTGCGCCGATTTTCTGAAGAAGTCGGGGATGAGACAACGGCAGTTGATCGATATCTGGGGTTCTTCTGCAAATCTGAGTGATGATGATGCTGAGATCATGTTAATCAATTATTATGAATGATGACCAGTTGGATTAATACTTCACTGTTAATTAAGATTGAACCACATATTAGTTGATTAGCTTATTACCTATTAATTGATAGTCAAGTCTTGTAATTCGAATTTAATTATAAGGCTCTCCTGATTTTGTTTCAGTAATTAAAAGGCGTGTGGTTCATTCTTGATTGATATATGTCAATTAATCTCTTATTGTTATGCCTTCTTGATACATGAGATTTCCTATTTAATTTCTTAATAAGCAAGAACACTAAGATATATATCTTTCATATATAAATAGATCAACTAAAATATGAAAATCACAAATAGTAATCATAACATTCTGATGAAGTAACAAACTCTGTTTCCACTAAGAAATCATAGTTGTTAATTTAAATAGTTTCCAAATTTAAGCATTTTTAGGATATTTAATTAAAATCACTTTTGTTGAAAATGTACTGACAGAAAAGAACTAATTAAAGATGCTGTAGTTTTTGCTGAATTTTGATTTCATTTTTCGTTCATAAATATATGGTAAATACGGATGTATAATGCAAATTTTCCCATGATTAGTCATACACGGTCGATGGCCTATGTTTGGCTGCTTACACAATGTTTGCCTGCCTACGTCTTGACTCTTACAACATTGAAATTTGAACCATATATGCTGTTGGAAAACAATGACTGAGTCGCGGACCAGGTCGCTTTCTTGAAGACGATTCGGCGATCTGATCGGTGGTGCAAAACCAGTTCGTACTTTCGCCGCCACCTCGAGAATAAAACAGCCTCTCTGAAATTAATAAATGATCTGCTTTGCACAAACAGATCAGTGCAGATTTGCTCTTTCGGATTTAACTGCTCGAAAATTTTAATGGCGGTGGAAGAGAAAAACAGTCTTTTTTTTTTATCTGTACTCCTCTCGTCTAATCTGAAGATAATAATATATAGACGAGGATTAGGTTATTCGAAAATACTGGTCAGTGGAGGAAAATAGGATATGTGAAATACTTGGTCAAAAGTTTACCGTTTCAAAGTAATTCGGTTCAAAAATATTTTCCGTAATTAAAAAACGGTTCGAAAAAATCAAGTTTTTCTGGTCTAAAAATATAAGTGTCTACACCACATAGCCAAGGCCCAAAGCCCAAGCCCGAACCGAACCGAGCCGGGCCGGACCGGGCGGTCGGTCGCGCGCGCGTGTGTGGTGGTCATGTTGCATGGGCTCCCTCCTCACAACAAAGCATGTATTGGGAGCCCCAAGGCCCCATCAAAGCTTCTTAGAAACAAGTATAAATACTTGCTTCTTTCATATAATCTCATGATGTGGGACTATTCACATTTAGGAGCCGTCATACACTTATTTCTATATTTTAAACAATTCACATAAATTTCCAACAATCCCCCACTTGAATTTTTTAAAATATTATCGAGCAGTTTCTAAAAACATAAGACTGTGCATAAACAAAGGTGTCATCCGACTTGAACCTTTGCATAGTGAGTAAGATTCAGTTTTTACTAGAGTGACACGTAGTCTTGAACTCTATTCCTGACATCAAACCACACACAACCTTTTCTATAGTGCAATCAAATAAGCCCGTGCGTTTATGGCCATGCACGTCTATCCCAGTTTAGTGAACGCTCTAGAAGTTCTGCCCAAAACTTCATAGGAAACGGCCACATTTCCACATTCACACAGGTGAGTCTATCAAGAGTACTCCTGAAGGTAGGTACTCCACTCCAAATAGAGTATAGATCTCATTAAGAGTTTCTATTAACTCATCCTCTAATCACTTCAGGAATACATGCTTCTTAAAATACAAATTTAGCATGTTCATCTACTATCACTACACAACTTGTTTTTACCCATTGAACCTAGTTCTTGGGATCTCCAGTCATTTAGGTCGGGTTACCATTGTGCGTGATTCCACTATCTCAGGGCAGTAGTCTCATTCTTTTAGAATTATTATGGACTTTCTTTCTGGTCAGTCCTTTCGTCAAAGGATCTGCCAAATTATCATCACCTCATATGTGATGTTCTCTAACAATACTGTGTATACGACTATCATTTCTTACCGTTGTAATATCGGTTCTGTTTTCCTTTCAATAGTCGTCGAATTTTTCATCACTATGTATGTGATGTTCTTTTACAGTATTGTGCTTACGACGTCGTTTTCTACCGTTGTTATAACGGTTCTATACTTTTTGTAATAGCCGCGGAACTATCACAATCGATTACACCACTGGTGTCTATCTTTCCCGTATAGGGATCTCAACTAGCAGATTTCTTTAGTTCTCTGCTTCTTCACTAGCTGTGGCTAGTGCTCTTATCTCAGTCACTATAGTATACCGAGTCAAGATATTCTGTTTCTTAGATTTCCAAGAAACGGTTCTTCCAGCGATGCTAAATATATAGCCACTGGTCGCAATAGAGTCATCAGATAAAGTATTCCAGTCTGTATCAGAATATCCTTAAGTACAACTGGAAACTTTTCATAATGTAATCCAAGGTTCATAGTTTGTTTAAGGTATCTCATGACCTTTTCAATAGCATGTCAATGCTCTATACTAGATCTACTAATAAACCTGCACAATTATCCCACGACATAGGCAATGTCGGGTCTAGTACAATCAATGGCATATCAAAGATTGCCAATGATGCTCGCATAATCAGACTGTCTTACACCTTCATCAGTGTTTTTAAATAACTTTACACTGTGATCATATGGGGTATTTGCGTATTTACAGTCTAAATAATTGTATTTCTTTAGTATCTTCTCAATGTAATAAGATTGATCCAAAGAAATTCTCTTTTCTGACCTAGTAATTTCAATACCAAGGATTACACTCGTCTCACCTAGGTCTTTCATATCAAAATTGGCACTCAATAATGATTTGACTTAATTTATGGCATGAATGTTTGACCCAAAGATGAATAGGTCATCTACATAATAGTGCAAATGTCATTCTCAGATTTGTAATAAATGCATTTGTCACTTTCATTAGCTTTAAAACCATGTGAAATGATTAAAGTTCTCAAATTTTTCATGCCATTGTTAAAGTTCTTGTTTTAAACCATATAATGATTTATCTAATTTGCATACTTTATGTTCTTGACCATGTACTACAAATCCTTCAGACTGGTCCATATAAATTTCTTCGTCTAATTCACCGTTTAAAAAGACGGTTTTAACATCCATTTGGTGTATTCATAAATTATGAATGGAAGCAAGTGAGATTAATACCCGAATGGATGTTATTCTAGTTACATGTGAGAAATTGTTGAAGAAGTTTATATTTTCTTTTTGTTTAAAAACCTTTAGCTACTGATCGTGCCTTATATTTATTAACAGTGCCATCAAGTTTTAATTTTCCTTTAAGTACTCATTTACAGCCTATAGATTTACAACCAGAAGGTAAATCTGTCAAATGCCAAGTCCTATTGGATTCCAGAGAATCCATCTCATCATTTATAGCCTCTCGCCAAAAATCGGCGTCTAAATAAGATAAGGCCTCTTGGGGGTTTAAGTGATCCTCCTCTATAGTAAAAGCACAAAAATCTGAACCAAATCTTTTACGGTTCTCGCTCTTTTACTTCTTCTAGGTTCAACTTCAGAACTTTTATTAAGTTCTGTTCTAATAGGCATACTTGTTGTGCCCCCACTATTCCTTAAATTAAAAGGAAATTTCGTTTCATAAAAATTGGCATCATTTGATTCAAATTATATATGTGTATTTAGGTCATAAATTCGGTATGCTTTGCTATTAACAGCATAGCTTATAAATACACATTCGTATGATTTTCTTTGCCAATTTTATTCTCTTAGGGTCTGGAATGCGAATATATGCTAAACAACCCCAAGTTCTAAAGTATGATATATTGTAATTATATTTCTTTAAAATTTCATAATGCGAAATTTTATTCTTGGATTTGGGGATTCTATTCAGAACATAGCATACAGTCTATAAAATATCCCCCCACTAATGCTTTGCTGCACCAAAATTTAATAAAAATGACAATTATTAATTCGGTAAAGATCTTAATTTTCTTTCAACTTTACCGTTCATTTCAAGTGTATAAGGTGCAGTTCTATCATGTACAATATCATGTCATTTATAAAAAATCATAATAAACTGGATTCATATTCTGTTTCTCTATCACTATAAATCCTCTTAATTTTCCTATTTGCTTGATTTCAATTTTTAATGTTTCAAACATATCAAATGCATCACATCTTTAAGAATCAATGTCTTTCCAATCATATGCTTTATTTTCATATTACCAGTCTCTACAGCTTAAGCGGTGCGAAGATCTCACAACACACTTTCTGATCGTCAGCAACCGTGTATATTGTGAATATATCACGATCATAGCAAACATGGCGAGAAACACCAATGTCTACCCACCAACCCTCTGATCCACCAACAAGGTGAATCTCAGTAATTATAACCATTAGAGGCTCCTCTGTCAGGTTTGCCTGCGGTGCATGGCTTAGCCTGTTCAAATACATTCGTGTCATATGATCTGGTTTTCTACAGTTGTAACATAGAAACAACTGTCTAGAATCATTCTTTTGAGTTGGTTGTTGCTGTCATTTATGATTTCCTTGCGGATTCCATTCTGTTATTTACTGGCCGGTTGTGGATGCTTACTATTTTGAATGTCAATATGTTTGAAAAAATTATATTTTTCTTATAGAAAAATATATCCAATCTCATAGACTAACATAGGTTATTCACATGTATGCAACAAAAATGTTTTATATTCTATCTTTTCACTTGTATGCATATAAACTATGTCAATTTATTTGATGCAAAAAAGTCATTCATCCAATTAATGTCAATTCTTAAGGACATTATCAAATAACATAAACATTCTATTAATGTCAAATTTTTAGTGACATTTCCCAATATTATATGTGTTCTATTAATGTCAATTTTAATGACATTTCTATATAATCATATGCATTTCACTAATGCTAAAATTTTAATGACATTTTCCAAATAACTATGCACTTAATTATTGTCAATTTATAATAAAGACATTTTCAAAAGTTTGCATTCGAATTGTGCCTACACATCACAGATCTACTAAGTTCTTAAAAAGCATAAAACTGGATTCACCAGTTTGACTTACATTAAGCTTAGATCGCTTGCTCTTCAAGGCTTTGAGGTATAACATTTTTAGGTCATTCAAAGTTCCAAATTTTACACATATAAGCTATTAGTGATTATTTCAAAAAATTCTACTGCTAACAAATTCAGTAAAAGCGACCTCAACCTCATCAATATATATACTATAGCCACTATTCGGCATATCTGGCTTGGAAGAAATAAGCATGCATTCAAAAAATACGCATGTTACTGTGAGGTCTGAGGTTCTATGCACAAAAATTGATATTCTATTTCTGCGAGATTAGAATCAATAATCAAAAGAAAAATACTTATCTTCGCGTTTGTTATAGAGCCGTCCTTTGCCTCATTTTTTCAATCGACTCATTGCCTTAGGATCTACCAGCGTGCAATCAAGGCTGCGCAAGATCTGATTTGATCTGCCATTATTCCATCGATTTATGGCAAGTTTGGAATTTTCCTTTGGAATCAATTGATTGTGAAAGAGGGGGCGGTTCATCTAGGGTTGCATAAGCCATTGCTTCGAATCGTCTTCAAATTGTTGGAAAACAATGGCTGAGTCGCGGACCAGGTCGCTTTTTTGAAGACGATTCGGCGATCTGGTCGGTGGTGCAAATCCAGTTCGTACTTTCGCCGCTGCCTCTAGGATAAAATAGCCTCTCTGAAATTAATAACTGATCTGCTTTGCACAAACAGATCAGTGCAGATTTGCTCTTTCGGAATTAACTGCTCGAAAATTTTAATGGCGGTGGAAGAGAAAAACAGTCTTTTTTTTTATCTGTACTCCTCTCGTCTAATCCGAAGATAATAATATATAGACGAGGTAAGTGTCTACACCACATAGCCAAGGCCCAAAGCCCAAGCCCAAGCGCGAACCGAACCGAACCGAACCGAGCCGGGCCGGGTCGGTCGGTCGGTCGCGCGCGCGTGTGTGGTGGTCATGATGCATGGGCTCCCTCCTCACAACAAAGCATGTATTGGGAGCCCCAAGGCCCCATCAAAGCTTCTTAGAAACAAGTACAAATACTTGCTTCTTTCATATAATCCCATGATGTGGGACTATTCACATTTAGGAGCCATCGTACACTTATTTCTATATTTTAAACAATTCACATAAATTTCCAACATATGCTTATATTATTTGGGACCTTACAATATTGAACCATACATACATGATACACGCACGATACATAGATCATTTGCAAAAAGTATTTTCTGATACATGAAACATGCATAAACTTACTAGTAAAAACTAAGACGAAGTCTTACATCAAAATTTAGCTCCAATAAACATTTCGTTTTATAACACAATATACAATAAAACAACACACATGTTTTCTTCACAGTATAAAATTCTAGAACATCTCTTCATAATCCATCTGTCAAAAGGGTGAGGTATGGTCATATGCGGGTCAAGTAAAGTGATCCGATCCTTTAGCTACATACAATAGATTGACCTTTTTTGACTTTCTTGATTAAATGGTTAACCCATTAAAACCTTTATAACACTAATAATAAATGAAAGTTTTTAAATTTGATTTAGCTAATAAAAAGAAATGCTAATTTTTTTTATTTTCAAAATATTCCACAAAATTTTGAACTTTCAAAATTTGAAATTCAAGTCTCGAATTATTCAAAAATAAAAGTTAATAAAAGAATTTTTCGAAATAATTATTTTTAAAGTTAAAAAGGCCAAAATTACGAAAATACCATTCATGTTCAAAAAAGTGAAAAAAAAAACTAAAATAGATTTTTAAAATCTAGAAAATTACGAAATGAAAAGTAAAAAAAGAATTATTCTAAAATAACGACTTTTTAAAACTGAAAATCCTAAAATTAAGAAAGTACCCTTCATTTTGAAAAAAGTAAAAAATAAAATAAAATTCGAAAAATCCAGAAAATTACGAAATAAAAAGTAAAAAAAGAATTATTTTACAATAACGATTTCTTAAGCTAAAAATGCTAAAATTATGAAAATACCCTTCATTTTGAAAAAAGTGAAAAACCTAAATAAAATTCAAAAAATCCAGGAAATTACGAAATGAAATGTAAAAAAAAACATTTTACAATAACGATTTTTAAAGCTAAAAATTCTAAAACTACGAAAATACCCTTCATTTTGAAAAAACTAAATAAATTTCAAGAAATCCAGAAAATTACGAAATGAAAAGTAAAAAAAGAATTATTTGAAAATAACGATTTTAAAAGCTAAAAATGCTAAAATTACCAAAATGCCCTTCATTTTGAAAAAAGTGAAAAAATAAATAAATTTCATAAAATCCAGAAAATTACAAAATGAAAAGCAAAAAAAAAAAAATTATTTGAAAATTACGATTTTTAAAACTAAATATGCCCAAATTACGAAAATAAAGGTTATTTTCATTTAGTAATTTTAGCCAAACTTGTAATAAATTTCATTTTTTCCAAAATAAAAGGGTATTCTCGTAATTTTACGATTTTAAGCTTTAAAAATCGTTATTGTAAAATAATTCTTTTTCTACTTTTCATTTAGTAATTTTTAAAAATTTTTAAAATTTATTTAATTTTTTTTCAATTTCAACATGAAGGGCATTTTCTAAATTTTGGCCTTTTTAAGATTTTTTTTTTTTTTGAATAATTTTTTTATTACTTTTCATTTCATAATTTTCTGAATTTTTTTTCCACTTTTTCCAATATGAAGGGTATTTTCGTAACTTTTACATTTTTATCTTTAAAAATCGTAATTTTTGAATAATTCTTTTTTACTTTCATTTCGTAATTTTCTGGATTTTTTGAAATTTATTTATTTTTCTCACTTTTTTCAAAATGAATGGTATTTTTGTAATAGCTTTAAAAATTGTTATTTTAAAATAATTCCTTTTTTTTTTACTTTCCATTTCGTAATTTTCTGGATTTTCTGAAATTTTTTCACTTCTTCCAATATGAAGGGCATTTTTGTACTTTTTGTCCTTTTAGCTTTAAAAATCATTATTTTCAAATACTTCATTTTTTTAAGTTTCATTTCATAATTTTTTGGATTTTTTTCTTTTTTTTCACCTTTTCCAAAATAAAGGTTATTTTCGTAATTTTGACATTTTTAACTTTAAAAATTATTATTTTAAAGTATTACTTTTTTACTATTTAGGTAAGTGGGTTACCCATTTGTAACCCTTTTATGACCCATTTAATAAAAAATTATAAATAGGTTGACCCAACAGGGTTGTAATTAGGGTAAAATGAGTTGGTCAATGGGTAGGGTCATATTGACAGGTCTACCCATCAGTTATAATATACACATAACAAACAATTAATCAAATCATAACATTTTGATGAAAAAAATATACTTTTTTAATCAGGAAATCATAATTTTCGAAGTTTAGTCCATTTATGAAAATTAGAATCACTTTTGTTCAAATGGATTTTACAACATTTGTTGAAATTTGATTTCCTTTCCCTCCTATTTTGATTTATTTGGCTTTTTTTTTCATTTTTATTTCTCTTTTATTCACCCTTTTGCACTTTTTGTATATTAGGCAAATAGAACACTATAAGAAAACACATCAATTTTCTACGTAGAATTTCCTAGGTCGTTTCTACACCAAAATGCAGGGCGTAGAAAAGGCGTAGGAAATAAACAGAAACATGTAATGGCGTAGTAAAATTGTAGGAAATTTCCTACGTCAACCATAATATGTAGAAAATTAATTAAGGTGTAAATATCATAGGAAATTCACTACGTTAAAATTATCATCGTAGTAAAGACGTGGTTAATCTCCTACGTCATTCCAACTCCAACGTCTATGATATTTTTCAACAATCCAGGTGGTGTAGTAATGGCGTAGGAAATTTCCTACGCCAACTCTACGGGAGAAATAAAATTAGTTAATGTTATATTATTTTATTGTAAGCTTTAATATAATTGTTAAAGGGACTCCATTTGTTGTTAAAAGGGCGATAAATTTAAGGGGATTCCATCTTTTTTTTATTTGTTAAAGGGAGATTTGGAATTTTAAAAATAAAATAAAATATAGACTGAAGTACCCCGGCCTCATCATCCCTTAAACTCGATCGATCAAAATTCAATTTTAGTTTAATCTAAACACGCCGCGAGGTTAAAAAAAAGGAAAAAAAAAATCAAACGTTGATAAATTCCCCTTTTGAAATTTTAGATTTTGTTGAAAAAGATGAATGCAACTTGCAGAAAACGGATGAATTTCGTTCGTTTGTGCGAATGATGAATACAGTTCATCACAGAAACTTTGTATTTTGCTTCAGGGTGAATACAGTGTGTTACGGTTTAGATTTTACAGTTTGATAAGAAAAACAAACTCGCTGTGAGATGATTTATCAAAAGTAAATACGTTAAAAACAATGTACATATTCCAACATTAAAACAAATGTTTGCTAAGTTAATTTATGCTTATGTACATGCTGCGTTAAGCGCATGTGTATATTATTACTCTTTTTTTCTTCCATGTGTAGTTAGTATGTTTTGTATGTGTTTATTTATTGTTATTGTGTTCCATGTTTATTTGTTGTTATTGTAATCCACACTTAGTTTGTATGTGTTTTTTCTCTTTCAAATGGATTTACCTGGATTGTTGTTCATCCAACGGTTCTTAACAAAACGTAAAGAGCACGCTCTGTGCTATGCCAAAACAGCGATAAACACGTCCATTGCTTCGTCGTAGAAATCCCTAAATCCCCAAATTGTAAATCACACCAAAACTCTTATTTCATCACCGCCTCCTTTTTTCTTCTTTCAGATCTTCTCCTCGTACGACCATTTCTTATCTAACAGCTTCTAAATTTCATCCCTCACTCTCCTAATCTCTCGATCCACTTGTTTCTGTTTATTTCCCCCTTTTCTCATTTGATTTCATCCTCTTACGCTGAATAATCCTCTGGCCTTTTGTTATCGCCGCCCGTCACGAGATTCCATGCTCCTGTCCTCCGATTGAGTTCTCCTATCCACTACTCCTCTTCTACAAATACCACGCTGAGTTCCCCTTCTTAATCCCTCCGGTTGCTCCTCCCAGATCCGCTGCTTATTGTCGCAAACCACGCTCCTCCCTTCTGTATCTTGTGTTCACTGACTAGCTTTGAGTTAGCTCATGGTTTATAGATCGAGATTCTCGACAAGCTCCGAAGGTGATCATTTTCATGTGTTTATCTGGGTTTATGCCAACGATTTGGTATTTTAAGTGTTTCATCATATGAATATTTGTTTCGTAGTGTGATGCGTAGTTGTAATTAGCTTGTTGGTAAAATTGCACTCATGCTTTCTTTGTTTATTAAACTTTATTATAACTTAACTCACAGGTTAATAGTTTTATCAATCCAATAGTATTAAGATATTCGGTTGAACTAATTCTTTCTTTATGTAATATCTCAAACCTGTCAATTCTATGTAATTTTTCTGTAAGACGCTGTTTTTTCAAATAAAATGACTGAACCTTGAGTTGGTCATCGTGGCATAGTTGCATTATGTTTTTGATGTACAACATATACTTTTACTGCGTTAACTCAGGTTTGTTATCACGTGTGTACTCTTATTTGCCGCCATGAAGGTTGTAAAATTAATACAAGTTGGTGTCCGGGGCGGAGGTACGTTGAGGCCAGCTAGGGCAGTGGTCCCAGGTGAAAAATGCAAAGTATATTGCAAAATATGATACTTTGTGGTTAAGCCCTACCTGATTATATATATTGGCCCTACCTCATTACCAAAGCTGGCTCAGCCACTAGTTGGAGTACAAATATAGTGCTGTATTTTATTGTTGAGTTGTTGGTACTGTAGGTTAATGAGAACAGTTTTAGCCAGATATCACAACAAATAAAGGGATGTAGGTTAGATTTTTGTTACAAATGTCAATGGTAAACTTATGTAGTAGCAAAAAAATTCGATGGAAATTCGTTCAATCATCAAAAAATGGTGAAGTAGCCCTTTTTCGGGGTAATTTCTTACTTAGAAAGGGGGATGATCATGTTCCAAAACATGTTATAGTCTGATTACTTAGACATACGTCATAATAATTGTTGTTTCACAAATAAAAGTCTAAATAAGTAGTCAGGTAAACTAATTTACTGAATGCAAGTAGTAATTTATACATGTACGTATAATAAACATGTAAATGTACATATATAAGCCGACTAATCTATGACATTGAGGTATAACTTAGCAGTAAATATATACCTTGATAAAGCTGGATATTAATATCAAAACAACAGTTTAATAACGGATAGTCAGAAGAGATTTCTTGTGAATAGATACTAAAATAGTAAGTTGTATATATATCAACACAGTAAGCATTAAGGAGCCAGTGTAGAGGTTGACATAATCATTGGATTGGACATGGTCAAACAGAGCATGTATGTATAACATCTCTGCAAATATAATACCAATCACATAATAGTAGTTCCTTCCATTTACAATACCCGAGAAAAGCAACAGCAGAAGCATACAAAATCAGTCTAACTATGGGAACAACTCCCTAGAACTGTTCTATAATCTATTCATTAAAATTACCTCAAAGGCTATATTGTAGACATATTTACAGAGGACAGTGGATGGACCGGGTTTCTGGTATTTCCCGTCGGATATCCAATTCTGTTGATGTCGGCTGTACTCAACATGAAAATAAAGGTGGTTGTCTGTACTCAACATCAGATAAAGGCATAAAGCGCAGGTGTTCAATTTGGGTACATGTTTATATTCATTAAGAAAACTGAAACTGGTACGTGGGTTCGACTGGAACTCAAGGCTTTCTTTCATGGTTGTTCTTCATGTAATATAGATAGCCTTTGTCAGGGCATTGTTCTATTATTACATTTTGGGTGCTAAACATATTCGTTGGACCAATGGTTCAAATGGAAACTAGTGTCTAATAAACTTCATTATATTGGGCTAGTTTACTGTTAACTACGTCCTTTGTATAAACTAACATTCGTACTATTTTTTGTTTTCATAGGTGATTAGTTTTGGCAAATTATTTTATTTATGCTAAGCTATTCTTACAGTTTTAACACTTTGATCCATGCTCACAGGTGATAATCAGCTAATTCAGGGAGAAAAGGGAGATTATTTTTTCATCAGCTGAGAATTGATAGGCTGGCTGATGGTGCTTGTATAGCTTCTCTGATTTGTACTAGTTTTAACATGCAAACAGTTAGAAAGTTGCTAATCCATCCATTTTTCCTTACAGCTCAAGTTCTCTCTAATGCTGGAATATGATGAGATTGCTATATTAATACTTCGTCTATTTCTTTCAACAGGCTACGTGTATTGCTTAATGTGAACATATTATTGTATCTTAGTGAACATATTATTGTATCGTTTGGACGTATGATAACTTGATTAATGTTACTTTGACTTTGTAATATTTATTATATATTTGAAATTAATTGATGATGAATGATTTGATTTTAGTCTTTTTATTGGAATTTATACAGATAAGAAATGAGTCTATTTGGTATTTGCTTAATATGATGAAATAGAATATGATAATAATCTTTAGGAAAGGCGTACAATCGGCGTAGGAAATTTTACTTCAATGCACTAATAGAGAGTGCAGAGAAAATGTAAAACAAATGGTATAGGTGAACCGTAGTTAAATAATTGACATAAGAAAGGCATAAGAAACGTAAGACGTATAAATGGCATGGGAAATGCGTATGGAAAAAATGGTGTAGGGAACACTTAGGAAAATAATGGCATAGCTATGGCGTAGGAAACATTCTCACGGATGGCATAGGTAAAACGTGAGAATATTTTTACCTAAGCAGGTTTTAGCCATGCCAATATTGGTGTAGGGGTTACGTAGGTATTGCATTTACCTATGTCCTGTCTATGCCATTTTAGCGTAGGTAAAACTGTAGTTTTCTTGTAGTGGCATTGTATAATTCAATTGTGGTTAATTGTACAGTTGATGACATATTTAATTTATATACTAGTGTAGTATTATAACTTGATTACATCGATTATCTTACAGAGACTAGAACTTTACCTGTCATCCAGAAGCATTATTCTTCATTTCTCGTGAATACCAAGGAGTAGCTGCTTGCATTATGTTTATCCAAAGATTCAAGACTTAAGAGTAGCTTATTTCAATAAGACAGTTTCACGTGCACGTGTCCTATTGCCCTTCAATAACCAAATGACCATCGTTTATTATTTATGTTAAAAATGTAAATAGTGTGCATGGTAGGCATGACCTAGATTGTTTGAAGGTTACTTAGAAGGTTGCCTTTGCGACGAACTATAGCGGAAAATTTAAGCGAGAAAGATTGGTGAATTGAGATTCATTTTGCAGTTAAGAAGTGGATATTTGAGTGGGGCATTTATGCAGATTATCTATTTTGTGTTTTTTAATTTAATTATTTTGTAGTTAATTAATTATTGATTTGACGCAAAATATGCATTTAGTTAAAATAAAATTGTAGTATAGAAAATGAAATACATGCAAATTAACTAAATTATCTTTGAAAATACCACAAAATGCATATATAATACAACAGAAATACGGTACTAATAAAAATCTTATTTATTGTCACTACGCTTGTTTATTGGATTAGTTTGATATTTGTTTGGCCGTCGTTCTCCCCTAATTGTGGTTGCTAGTCAATTTGTTGCTAAGTCATCGGGAATATCATTGAACCAATCTATCTTCTCCGGCAGTGTACCACCAGTTCATCAAAAGTAAATTAACCTCCTTGTCTAAGACATTGAATACAATAATCCATTTATATGTAGTTCATAAAATTTTCTACTGAATATACGCTGTTTGTGTTAAGACTATCTGAATCCGTATAAGATTCTTTTTTCATTTGTCTCACATGCATTCGGTTAATGATGTCGTACATCTTATCGTCAGTGTCAACGAGACGTCTTCTCAATCTAATATGTGCACCAGAAGCGAGTTAACAAATGGATCTTGTTGCGGGAGCTTATTGCACTGGAGTTTGATATGATGAGGGATTGGTCGATGAATTCCAATTTAAAATGTGAGTATCTTATGTTCCATCTAGCTAATTAAATGACCCATCAAAATCCCATATTCTATCAAAACTAGATCTGTATAGATGGACGGGTGTGCTGTCGCCTCTTGTGTAAAAACAGACGTATACAATGATTTTCCAGTTGAATTAGATCAAAATTTTCAAATGGTGTTTTTCTATATTTCAGAATATCCATTTCAAATCCCTACAAGTAAAAGAAAGAACTAACTAACGATTACAAATAAAAAAACTTGCACTTATTTAAGATACTTTTGCTCGATCACTCCAGTACTCTTTGCTCCCAGTAATTACAAGGAATTTAGCTAGTATCAGTTTTGTTACACAATTTTCTCATTTAACTCAGTGACTTCAAAACTATTGTATTTACGTCACAGTTTAATTTTGTTTATCGGTCTAATATCCTTAATTCTTCAACGGCTTATTGAACTTTTCGGCTTTTAGTTTGTGTACTCGATTTTATAATTATCGCATGCAGAATATACATCTATGGCACAGTTTAGCATAATCTGCGTAGCTTGGATGACCAATGATGCAGAGCCATTTTGTTTGCAATTCCAATTTCAAAAATAATAATCAAAGAAATGTACGTATGATGTAAAGGAAAAATATATAGAAGATGGAGTAAAAATAATACCCGAGTATTATTGCGTATTGAGGAAAAGTTAATGTTGTTGGTTTGTAGCACGAAAGAAGGAGAGGTGGAAGGGAAATAAATAGATGGTTGAGGAATGGAATAGAAAAATAATTGTTGAAAAAATGTGTAACTTCCCTAATTTTATAAGCATTATTTCAAACATTCATTTTTGGTAAATAAAATAAGATAAATTAATAATTAGAATTTATTTAATTGATTAACAAGCCACATCATAACTAATGAACTAATTAGATTAACAGTAACTGAACTAGCCTTGTCATAGTCTAGTGACTATATTAGCTCTTGTGATGTAATCTTTTTTATATAGCGTGGATGGCCTACAATTATTGCCGTAAGTAATAGATGGTCTACCTTAAAAATCGAATTTAGCCGAGGGTCAACCACCGTCACCTGTTCTTTTTTGTATTTATTATTACTGGTTAAAGTAAAAGGGTGTCTGCGGTCACCTTAAAAGTCGGACGGCTTTGCCAATAAAAAAAGAAGGAAAAAAAAGAAAAAGGAATATGTGAGAGGCAAAATAAAAAATGACATTTCCTATACGCATAACTTTTACACTACAACAAAATAACCATTTCGCAACAAAAAAATGTTGCGGTAGACATTTTGCAATAAACTGATTGAATTTTGCAACTATTTTTAGACAATTCCAAGAAAGAGATGTGTAGAGACATTTTGCAATTGCTATTGACAATTGCAAAATAAAAATATAAAAACCAATAGGCTATTGCACAACCGACTACCAAGTATATGTTATAAGGCAAATTTTCAAAAGAGACTACTTTATTAGCCTAATGGCATAAGCAGACTGATTCCAAAATTATATGCAAATATATGTTAGTTTTAGCCAACTCAGCGATGAGCTGATCATTCTTAACTAAACACGGGGCGCACTTTGGAAGTGCTCCCTTATTAATTTACACTGGCGCATCTGCGAAGTGCGCTATTGTAAATTCCTACAGCACAAATCTTTTTTTAGATGCATAAAGTAGATGGACTTTTGGCCTACCATAGCAGGTCATCATCAAAGCAATATAGGTTAGTAGGTTTCTGCAATTTCATAGTAGACCAAAATAAATTGTTGAAACATCATCAACGTTAAAAAAAGTTCGAAAAAAGAGAAAGAGCTAAAAGAAGTTCTGAAGTAATTCGGTACGAAAAAAGTGTTGACCACAAAAACATTTTCCTCATTCAAATTTCATCATGCACCCTTTTCACTTGCATACGAAATCGGTTATGTATGTACGTACATAAATAAGTAAATATCTGAACCTTTCAGCATCCACTTTACCAAAAAACGACCAAACCAAGCCTCGAAACGCTAAAAATAAACCTTAGTATCTTCAAACTTTGTTCATAGAAGTATTTTCCTATTTTACTTCTACCACTTTTCGGTTATTTCTTATTTCATTTCATAAGCATAAGATGAATAAAGTCCATCGTACCTTCTCAAACCAAGATGTTGAGTACATAGAGAAGAGGAGGCTCTTCATCCAAAGCTACAACTTCACAAGGAAGAACATGAGAGGTGTTGAAGATAGTGAATGAAATATAAATTTTTCCAAATGTCCTACATCATCAAAACCAAAAATTATATCTAAGTATATCAATGGCTTCCTCAAGAAGAGGTCGGGTCCTTAGGGCACTCAAATGTGTGTTTTGTTGCGAGGAGGGAAGTCATGCTTCACTACCACATATGTGCATGTCATTCGTCCGTTCGATCGAACCAGATTGGGTTCGGGTCTAAATGATCTTATTTTTACTAGGCCATTTCTTAATAGTTTCAGATATAAACAGGATTGGGCCTTGAGTTTTGGGAGTATGCGCAGCGAACAAGTGTGATGCGACTTTTGGCACACAGCAAATCGTTGTGACCTATTAGCAGATGCAGGCGCGGTTTTTGGAAAATGAGTGCAACTCGTAAGGCGAACAGGCGCAACTTTTGATGAAGCAGGTGCGTCTTTTTCGTGGACCATTCAATGGCAGAGGAGGCGGGTGCAACAACCTAAAAGGGTATGGACGCGACTGTATGAAGAGGTATGTATGGACACGACCGTTCGGAAGACAGGCAGATCAACTATAAATAAGAAGAAAACCTGATCACTTTCCTCACTCATTCCAAATCCGATTCTTCATTTCCTCTTATGTACTACGTACCATTACTCATATTATAAAAATCATAGAGTGACATACTCATTACAATCTCGTGGAGATTACGTATGTTGTATCTTAGAAGATTATTTGATTAGAAATTCTAAAGGAAATTGTAACAACAAGCCTCAAACAGAATTTTACTTCATTACCGGGTTAGATTTTTAGTTACTTGTATATTTATATACATCTTTCAACTATCTTTCCGTTGTCAACATTGTGTTGTTTTCTTCAAATATTATAATGTTGTAGTTGTAAATTAATTACAACGTAGCTATTGTTAAAAGTAGCTAATACAAAATTCCAGGGTAGTGGAAATCTGATTTATGAACTTGTTAGATGGGTTTATAATTAATTACTCTCTATTTTGGTATACTAGACATATAACATCTTAAGAATATTTTTATTGTCTTTCTAAAATAGAAATGACAAAGTCGAATTATCAACAAAGGCTACTACCTACAACAGGCATGATCCGTTCAAAAGAGATGGTGATGGTTTCATAACATGGCAAAATCAAATTTTGTTTTATCTCACTATGTTAGGGTTGTAGAAGTGCATCGAGGAGGATGAACAAAAGCCTAAAGATGGACAAACTATAAAAAAAGACACGGTTGTTACTCTCCAAATCGACTCATGGAAGCACCAAGACTTTCTATGCCGCAACTACACTCTGAGTTGTCTTGATAGAGTAATATATATAGTATTTCAGTTGTACCCGAAAACAAAATCCTTATGCACTGCACTTGCACATAAATAAAAAATGCAGAATGTCAGTTTGAAGAAATTCATCGTAGATAAGTTATCCCCTTCTCTGTTATTAATTTATTTGCAATACCCTATTTTGTTTATTTTGTTCATTTCTGAACCTAGATTGATTTCTCCTTCTTATTTTATTTTTGCGCTAAGCCTAGGCCAACAAGAGCCTAGACCTTTATCATTTAAATTGCATAAAAATGGGAATAATTTTGAAAGAATGATTAGAAAGGTTTTTTTTGACATATTAAGAATTAGGGAATATTACATTCAAACTATAGACTGTAAATTGGGATAAATTATAATGGAAGAATGTTCAAACTTATGAATTGGAATAAGTTATACTTCACTGGTCATTAAGTAACAAGCAATGAGAAAACATGTGAATTGCAACGAAATACACTTAATTGGACATTAAGTAATATGTAATTGTAAAACATGTAAACGGTGCGAGATTGGACTTAACTGGACAATAAATGACATGGGAAAGGGTTGTATAAAAAGTTGTATAAAAAGATTACATTTAATTAGAAGTGTAATTACAACCTAGGAATATACCACTTGGTTATATTGGGCTTTTAATGAACTTAAATGTTTTAAGTTAAAATTATGTCATTAATAATCTAAGGGGTCCATTCTAGCGAGATAGAAGGGGCTCGTAGAAACCCTAGTTATATATTTGGGACCAAGTCCAGGGGTGACATGTGTCAAGTGCAGTTTTGTGTGGAAACCCGTATTAGTCAGAATCCCTTTGTTATTACGGAGTCTCACACTAGGTAGAGGCTAAGGCACAATTTACTAAACTGGATAGTAAATGGTTCAAAACGTAGTAGGTACGGGAGCATTCCGGCAGAAACTATGAGTTTGCATTGTTCCGAATGGGGAAGATAAGATGCTATAACGCCTATCGTTTAGACTGTGTCTTTTTAGTTGATGGGTTTGGGATTGATAACCCCGAATTACATAATTGGCACATGTTGTTTACATTTGGGTAAAGTAGCCGATCGATGGTTAGAAATTGCCTAATTATGATATTTTTGTAGTTGGTGCAGCAATTTTCGGATATGAATGAGTTATTTCGTGTTTTCTACTTTACTATATTTTCATGTCCATTACTATTCATCTGTCTAAACACTTCCTCATCTTATGCTGATGCTAAAAATTACTAGAACTCACCAGACGTATGTCGGACCTAGTTTGTTTTCTCTCTCTTTTTCTCTCTTCCTTTTTCCCTTCCCCCAGGCTCTCAGAGTTGAGGAACGCAGCAGTGATTTTTGATCTTTTGACTCAGCTTGGATTCAGACTATTTCTTGCTTTATGTATTACCTTAGTACTTGCTTTATGACTATTGTAATGACTTATGAGGGAGATGACTTTTGTGGTTTTATTATTATACTCTGATATTTTTCCACGAGACAGTTTGTTGTTTTGTGATGATGATTCTATGGTATTTTGAATTGTAATTAATGCTTTGACTGGATTGATTTAATAATAAATGTTTTAAAAGTTTTCCGCTGTATTTTACAATTCTATCTTGTGAATTTTAGTCTCTGTGTTGTTACTTATACCATAGTGCTTCACAATACTTAACGCATCCTCAAATGGGTGACGTTAAGGGATGTGAGGTGTCACACTAACCCTTTTTTATAGGCTTCAACAATTCACTATTCATCAAGGTCTAAAAGTTTCGAACTTGAAATAAGATGTTCTAACAGACATTCATAGCTAATAACCCACATTTCGAAAATAATAGAATTTGTTTCGAAAGCTAAGTCGATTATATTTAACAGTTTTTATTAAAATCAAATTATAAATTCAAACAGATTATCAATATGCGTTTATACCGCACACGACCACTTAACGACTCCAACAAATATGAAAATTGAAATCTTACAATAATTTACCATTCCAGATCCGATGAAATAGGTTTCGTCAAATTATGAGATCATTTGAAAATTGGTTATTTCCAATATTAAAATATGATTTAAATCTCAATTTTAAATCCAAACTATTTATTATCGTCAATGATTTAAAATCAATATTGATTAAGTAAATGATGTCAATTGAAATTATCGAATTCATATTAGTTAATACTTAAATCACAAATTCCAATTTTTAGATTTTCAAACATTCCAATTTATTGGTAATAATTACTCATTATCATTCATAACCAAATAGGATTCTCCATGGCTTCAAAATAACTTAAGTTGATTTTAAACTCAAAAGTTTCAGATTTAAGTTTAATTAACGTTTCAAATCTCAATTAAAATACAGTCCAAATTAGTAAATCTTAAAATTAATCATTTTGAATACTTAAATGATTAAATATTCCGATTATAAAAATCCGGGTTGTTACAGTTTAATTATGCCAATTATATAAAATATATTCCAGTTTTTGTACCAAGTTTTTCTAAAATAAGCTTTTGGCCTTAAAATTTGGAAACAACGCAAAAAGGTTATTTTTCTATTTGTAGTCTCAAAATGGTAACCATTCATTCTTGTATATTAAAAATTAGCATATTTCTTTTAGATTTACTTTGGTATAATGCTTTTAAATAAAGATATGAGTACCATTTGGTAATACTAATGGACTCTTCCAGACTCTTCAATTATATTAGTAGATCCAACTATGATCGAAACTTATGCTTAAATTTTTTGAGATATTTCATTGAAAAAGTTTTGATTTTTTAAAATCGTATAAGTAGTTGCACTATTAAGTAGGCATATATCATCATTTAAATACTGATGGTTCTTGCCTTAAGAATAAAAAAATAACATAGTTAGTTAACTATTAAAATTTAGAAGCATAGATAAATTCTAACACTTTCTTAAAAAATGTGAAAGGATTGCATAATAAACTACTGACTAAAAACCAACATTTACTAGTACGCATTATTTCAACTAGTTGTAAGAGAAGACAACCAATTTCAAATCAAATTATTAGTACAAGACAACAAAATAAGATTAAATGAAGCAAAAAAACCACAAAACTAACTTTAAACAACTTCTAGTTGATCATCTCAATCATATATCTGGTCACTACATTTAGATTTTCATTATTAATGAAACTTCCTTGAAGAAATCATCTAACTTCATATTAGTATTATCAGACAATTTTCAACATTATTTTCCTCAATATCCTTTGAGCATTTATATTCTTCAACTATTTTATTTGATGACCTATATGCTCGTGACCAATGACCAGAGTGTCCATATTTATAATGGGCTTCTTCAAGATGCATTTTATTTTCTAAAACTGAATTACTATTTTTTAAGGCTCACTTTTCTTTTGTTTCTTTTCAAAGCAGGTAATTTGTTACCTCTAAAACCACCATAAACATTTATGTTAGAGTTATATTTACTCTCATGAACATGACCACGTCCTCTACCTCGACATCGACCTCTTCTGAAGTGGGAAAAACTGGCATTAGCTTCATATAATATAGTTAAACCAGTTGGTCTTAAGGAGTGATTTCTAATAACCAATTCAATATTTTGCTCACTAATTAATAGACATTGATTGAGTTTAGAATATTTTATAAAATGACATTTTGGATACTGCTACTACAGGAGTATACTTGAGGTATGAAATGTTGAAGAAGTCCTTTCAAGCATTTTTGCATCATCCATCTTTTCGCCATGTTGTTGTAAATTAGAAGTGTTTATAAACATAGCAGATTTGTATTCTTTTATGGACTTAAAGACTTGAAACCTCTATTTCAACTACTCTTGCCTAGCATTCAGAAGTATAACCATCCTTTGGTGGTACAAAAATACCATAGTTTTTTCCTTGTCTTGCTAGGATATATTATTACCATTTTTAGTGGCATTTTATGAGCATTAAGATTATAAATGGATCTCAACGTCCAGCACCAATGAAAATAGTTATCTCTAGATACGTCCAAAATTTTGAATTCAAGCTATCAAAATATCAATTATAACTTGTAAGCGAGGTAGAAAAAAGTGCATAAACATCAAAATGGTAACATGTATATAAAATCAATGCATTTCATAGAATAAAACAGGAATCCATATATGAGAGTAGTTACAATGGACAAAAAATGAGCAACACTGTAAAAAAGCAAAGGACAACTAAATATAGTTTGAACAAAAAATTAACATCACCATATCGAAATAAAATAACATGTTATTGACTTTTATTTACATTTTTTGATAGCTAGATTCTATCTCAATAAGCATATCCATTGAGAGTTTACGGTGATGGTGTAAATATGGAAAATAAGTGAAATATAAACTACCATTGAAAACGTGGAAAACACCTTGTATATGGATTGTGTCGTGTAAAAATAGAGAATTATAATAAAAGATTAGGTGTTTTATGTACTATATAATCAATTATATTGTATAAAAAAAAATGATTTTTTGTACCCTCTTTCCACATTAGTTTCTATTCCTCATATTCTCTTCACAGTTATTTGAAAGTCAGTTTACATTTTACCCATTGTCATAATTTTGATTTCCACTATTCAGTGAGTCTCACTAATGGCAGCAGTAAATGAAAGGTCTGGCTTCTATTATCTTGCTTAAATTCTCTTTTCCTCTCCTTTCTCCCATAACATAGTTTTATAAAAGTTTTCATGATTTTTTATTTCTTACTACGTAGAACTTATGTTGTCTTCCATAATTCTTAGGTACATAATCTAATTTTTACATCATTTCCTCCCTTTATCTTCTTTTGTTTTTGCCATTTCACCAAAGTAATGAATCATAACAAATATGTAACAACCCACATATTTCACGATAATATATTTAAATATAACATCGTTAATCGAGTGTGTGCAAAAAGTCACATTTGGCATACGGATGAATTTGGACTTGAAACCACTTCCAATAGTTCAAAATGTCGTTTATGTGATTGAAAACTATAAATATATTCCGAAGTTGTGAAAATTGAGACTTTGATTGGGGATTGGTTGGCTAAACCAAGCCTACTTCTTTATAACCAAACCATCCCCCTTCTCTCTCATTTACTCTAACACTTAGAAGAAAATAGAAATGGGGAGAGGAATGAGAAATTTAAATTCCTAAACCTAAAGTTGCGATTAGGAATCCAATTCTTGTAGAAATAAAGTGCAAAATCAAGAAAGAAGCTTTGGTAAGTCCATCTCCATCTTCTACATCTTGTTCTCTCTTCAATTTCTGAGAATTCCCTAAACCTAACTCTTAGGAAACTCATTCATATGTGTTTAGGTTGAAAATTTTAGAGTTCTTGTTGAAGCGAGGTTGATCTTGCCTTGTTTTGGAGTCTCTCCTTCCTTATCGAGATCAAAGGTGAGTCCTTTGAGAACTCTCATATATTCCTCAAGCTATATGCTTGTCTCGTGTGCCTAAGCATGAGTATGCTGTGTATGTATTGTTTGATTTGGATTGATTAAGTGTACATTTCCATTTTGTAACAACCCGAATTTTTATAACATGTTGAAACTAGAAATCAAGGCAGAATTAATTTTTAAAAAAAGAATCAAGGGAAACGGGTTACTCCATTGCGTTCGTCTCGAAATTTTACATGAAATAGAGTCCGAGTTTTCGAAAACCGGAGTCCGTGTGAGGGAGATATGACCCTCCAAAGTTTCAGGAATTTTCAGAATAAAAAACAGCTCGAAATCCGAATTCGAAAATCGAATTCAAACCCCAGATCAGACAGGGCGGGAAAATTCCCGCCCATGGACCAGGTCGACCTGGGGGTCGACTATAGTGTCGACCTCTCAGGGACCAGGTCGACCATAGTGTCGACCTGGGGGTCGATCTGCCTACCGAACCACTTTTCTGAACCAGATGCATTCTGATGTATTTAGACTCGTTTTCTGACCAGATTCGCCTGCCTAACCCTTTATAAACAGCCCCTAGCCTCGTTCTCTCCACACAATTTCTTTTTTCCATATGCTGCTTCTAAGATAATTAAAATAATAAGATAAAAAGGAAGAAAAAGGACTGCTCCTTCTCAAACAAGACTACGCTTAAGGATTTGCAAATTGGGGATTTCAATTAGAACACGATCGATCAAATAGAGATTTAACAATCAAATTCTACTTTCCAATTCTCGATCCACGCACTGTAAGTTCAAGTTACTTTTAGATAAAAGCTGTAAATTTAATATCCATGTTGTAAATTGGATCTATGTATGACAATTGATTCGTATCTATTCTTGTTCATCTTGGATCTTGACTTCCGTAAATATTGCTTTGGACCTATTCATGTTGTAAATCAAACTCCCTCGTGTCTATAACCTTAACATGCCTATGATGTTGAAACTATTGTTAATGGCCAAGGACTATGACTGAGAACATAAGACTGCGTATGACTAATATGACTATGCCAATGATTATGACGGTGAACATAAGACTGCCTATGACTAATAAGACTAAGCCTATGCCTATGACGGTGAACGAAAGACTGTTGTCTATGACTATGACAAGGACAATTGTGGCTAATCTACTATGACTCTTGACTATGAGAATTATTATCTATGATTATGAACATAAGGCCATTATCTATGACCGTGACCTTGAAACTATTACTGTTAATTGCCTATGACTATTGCCTAGAACTATTTTGGATAATTAACCATGACTATTGTGATTAATCGCTTAGGATTCTTAATTACGAGATTTCTACCTATGACCATGACTATTGGGGTTAATTACCTGGGACTATCATAGTTGATTGAAACCCATGTTGTATACCGAATTCGCAGTTTGTTGGATCTCAAACCAAGGGTGCGACTTGCTTAGTTTATTCAATATTATGTACACCAAAACCATTGGATCCATTTTTTTTCTTGTATTTGGCTTGCCTTTGCATGCCTATTCTTTTATGTCAGCGTTTACCATGACTATCACCTTATCTTGCTAGGTTTGAAATCCTATATGCCAGTGATGTTGTAACCAATTATCTCAAGTTATGTCATGTTAGTCTTGTAACCCCTTTTATTGCTTTATGCTAGTCCCTTTTGCCTATCATAGTTTTGATGTTATTCCCTCTATTTCGAGATTTGGATTTATTTGTAGTAGAGATCAATTTACGTTCACGTTCGAAGGGAATACTATTTGGGTAGATTAGGCAAAACATGAATTGGTTATGAACATGAATTATGAACTCGATAATAGGCAAAACTTGAAACATGAACGCTGTTATAACTTGAACCTGGATATGGACACGAACCTGACATCGACTTGATATGAAACTTACCTTGAAAACTTGATACGGTTTGACATGAAACACGACATGAAAACTCGACATGAATTTTGATATGAAAACTTGAATGTGGGCATGACAATTAGATAAACTTGAAAATGGCCAACTCGAGGTTGGGTTGAGTTTGCAGTGTAAATCTGCCCGGAGCCGCCCGGCAAATCCATTTGCTGCAAACAATAGGATCCAATGTGGGTAGTTGGTCATATCGCACGTAAAACCCAAGGTTAGACTATGTTGTGGTGTAAATCTACCCGGAACCGCCCGGATAATCCAGTAACCACAATAGTTAGTCTAATGTGAGAGGTTGAAGTGCATTAATGAATTAATGCCACATGATAGGGTTAAGTCGCGAGACACTTGAATATACTTAACCAATTTGACACGATGACTTGATAGGGTTAAGTCCTAAACCGCTTGAATATACTTAACCAATTTGACACGATGACTTGATAGGGTTAAGTCATGAACCGCTTGAAAATATACTTTAACATGATGATTTGATAGGGTTAAGTCATGAACCGCTTGAATATACTTAACCAATTGGACACGATGATTTGGTAAGGTTAAGTCATGAACTGCTTGAACATACTTAACCTACTTGACACATGATTCGTAGGGCTAAGTCATGAACTTGAACGACAACACTTAGCCAATTTGACATGACACGCAGGCGGGTTAAGTCTCGAATTTAAATGACAACACTTAACCTACTGGACGGAAACCCAAGTTACGCGGTCCTTTTCAGTAGTAACCCACTAGATGTATCATGGTACCCTGGAATTAGGCAGGGTGAGGCACGATTACTGGGCTGATTGTAAGCGACTAGAACGACGGCTGTGTAGGCACGCCAGTGTAGGTTCTAACGGAGTGCGGGCGTGCACACACTCCGGAGCAGAAAAAGCAGGCATTGGGCATCAATAGGTTTATCTGTGCGTGTTTGATTTGTGTCGATGGTTGGCACCATAGGGCTTGATACACCCTATGGTGGACCTAGCACAGGTGACTACATTTCATGATTGGGCCGTATGACACACACATGAACGAGCTAGGACTTGTAGGGAGTCGATCGATTAATAGATCGTTACGTGGAATTCGTTAGGTAGCGTAATCCCTAGTGGTCCTAGGTGGCGTAAACCCTAATCGAATCTAGAAAACGTTCAATAGGTAGCATAATCCCTAGTGGTCCTAGGTAGCATAAATCCTAGTTGAACACGCGATAGCTCATGATAAGGAAACCTAGCCAGAACAAGGGTGGCGGTCCCAACGATTTCAAGAATGGTGGCACTACGTTGAAGTAGTACAGAAATACGCGATGAAACCCATACGATATACGTCAAGGGACTGTACATATACATGGAAAGGATGATACGGGTTGGGATACTAGTACAGTTGGTGCAGAGAATTTAGGAAATCAGAGCAAATATATATCGTTTTAATGGTGAAGCAGAGAAATCTTGCGATGCTTGATAGAAATTGTGCGAAACTATACTTAGTTCATCCTGAACGGGAACCTTGCAATGTTATACATGACAAAATTCCTATGATGTTACTCTTAGTTATCGTGCCTGTAGCTTATCTTGTCACCATACTTATGTTTACTTTCATTTTATTCATGCCATGTTATCTTTACCTGTTTTTATGCTGAAATTCACTAGGACTTACTCAGTCTTTATGACTGACCCATTTTGTTTTGCCTCTTTTTCTTCCGTTCCCCCCCAGGTTCACAGGGTAGGGAACACAGCTTAGTTCGGATCTTACCGAGCTCCAAGGCTATTTCATGAAGGCTTGGATTGCTCTTAGCTATGGCTTGCTTTGCTGCTTTATTGGGGAATGATTTATAACTATGGGTTTATGCTTCTTTACAATTGCACGACAGATTTTGATGTAATGGATTTTTAATAGCATTTTGATGTAAAAGGCTTTTGACCTTTCTAGATTTTAAAGCAATGAAATTTGGTTCTTCTTCCGCTGTTTTATATGTTCTGTATTGTAATATTTCTGTGTATGTTTACCTAGATAATGCTCCACCAAAGCTAGTGCATCCCCTTTGTGAGTGACCCTAGCAGAGGTGGGGTGTTACATTTGGTATCAGAGCAGAAGGTTATCAGACTGGGCAAAATTTTCTTAAAACCTTCTGAAACTATTTTCAAAACCGTTTACAAAGAAGCATTTTTCAAGAAAAATCTTGTTTTGTTTAAAGGCTATTCCCCAAAACCATATGCACTATTTTTTGATTCTCTCCTTGAGTCTCTTCTCCCTTTCTTTTTCACCATAGTTTGTAGGCATGCGACACGTGTCGGAGGGCAAAGTAGCGCCCAACCTCCATCTGTAGCCGTAGTAGTTTTACTTGCGACTAATCTTATCTCAAGCTTTGTAGGGTGCCGTGCGGTGGAAGTAGCTTTCGAGAAACTTGTCAACAAGCTATACAAGGATAGTAGGAACGAGGATAAAGAACACAAGTCTAAGGATGAGAAACTTGTTGATATGGCTTAATCCACGAAGAGGAAAAAGGTGAAAGGAAAGAGGCCAAGTGAAAGAATAATAAAACCCATGACAAGAGAAAGTATCTTTAGCATGGTAAAAAGGGACATATAGTTAAGTATCATAGGACAAGGACAAGGGCAAAGAACAAGATCGTCGAGAGGGAAATTGTATGCTCTCACTACTAGCATACCTAAGAGAGGTGGTATCGTTTCTGTTAAAGGTTTAGCTTCTCTTTTCTATTATACCGTGGGAATTTGTTTTTATACACCACATCCTTTTGATTCTGCCTCGATAGTTGAGTCTCTGCACCTTAGTACTAGCATAGTAGAGGATCCCATTTTTGTCTCAAATCCTGTTGGGGAATCGGCTCATTTATTCATGACTTCTTTGGATTTGAGAATGTCTATGCTAAGTGTTGAGTTTAGAAGTAAAGCTTATGTTTTTGGGCTATGGGTTGATTCTAGGGATGGAGTGGTTGTCCAGTAATGGTGCCATTCTCGAGTATGAAAAGAGGGTAGTTAGACGCTTGACTTGCCTTGGTAATGCCCTCGCAGTCTAGTGAAACCCTTAAGGTTCTGCCATGTTTAGTTACCTAGAATCTCTTGATACATTTATCGATCCACTTGACTAGTGTTCGCCACTAAGGCAAATGGTTCATTTCGCTTATGCATGAGTTATAGAAAATTACCTTAGTAAGTACACTTGGCAACATGGTTGGCATTTGTTTATTTTCAAGACATAATTCATTTATATGGAATACCTTCTAGTAAGTGAATGAGATCCAAGATTCACTAGTGAATTTTGGAGGGCTTGCACGGAACCATGAGTACGAAGTTATGTTTGAATCGGGTATACTAGAAAGAGAATAAGCGAAAGTGGAACGAGAGGCGACAGTGGAATGAGTTCCAATCATATTCTGGGAACAAGAATTAAGGAACTACGAAATTGTGAAGTTAAAGACGGTGAAAGCACAATGGAGTTAAGCTCAAGGAAATGCGACTCAGAAGATTGAAGACTAGATACACGTATCATTTCTCTTTTTAAGAGTATATCCTTGATCCCTCTTTTCCTGTAGAGCTTACTTGTATGCTATCTTTTAAGTATAACCTCTCGGTCCTATTCTCAATCCTATTTCTGTTGCAAAACCCCATAGGGATCATCTGTTAGTAATACATGTTGAGGCTTGAGGGTGTCCGTTGGGTTGAGTAATTCTTTGGGTGTCAGCCTGATGTTGATTTCGGTCTTCGGGGCTGGTGCTCAGGGAGTTCTTCTCCTATTCAGTATATATGTGACATAGATTTCTAGCTTTGACATTGCCTAATGGACACAAAGTTTTTACTTGCTTCTATCGTTTGACTATACCTTTAGGTAGGAACAATTGGGTGAAACATGTGTTTGAGACATGTTATGATTGATGGTTGCAAGGGGTTGCAAGTGGTCGCAAGTGGTTGCTCGTGGTTGCATAACACACATTAGGCACTAGATCGGCTCAGACACATTTTCATATTGCATATGCATGAGTGTTTATACTTGTTTATCGATGAGATTGAATGTGTTATCATGTGGATGTTGCATATGGATGGATGTTTGTGCACACATATAGTGTTTATGTGACTAGGACTATTTGCATACATGTTGGACTCATGGCACTAAACATATTTTGCATTAAGAAGATCAATCAGGCCTGATCATTTGCATTAGATAAGGAACATATACACACACTTTCTGCATATGTTCATATAGCAGTAGAAATCTCTTTTGGATGCCTGTGATTGATGATTGAGTAGATGGACGATGGGATGGTAGGACACATTCTTCTTAACTTGAAGATTTCGGGGACGAAATCCTTTAAGGAGGGGAGAATGTAACAACCCGAATTTTTATAACATGTTGAAACTAGAAATCAAGGCAGAATTAATTTTTAAAACAAGAATCAAGGGAAACGGGTTATGCCATTGCATTCGTCTCGAAATTTTACATGAAATAGAGTCCGAGTTTTCGAAAATCGGAGTCCATATGAGGGAGATATGACCCTCCGAAGTTTAAGGAATTTTCAGAATCAAAAACAGCTCGAAATTCAAATTCGAAATTCAAATTCAAACCCCAGATCAGACTGGGCAGGAAAATTCCCGCCGACTATAGTGTTGACCTCCCAGGGACCAGGTCGACCATAGTGTCGACCTGGGGGTCGACCTGCCTCCCGAACCACTTTTCTGAACCAGATGCATTCTGATGTATTTAGACTCGTTTTCTGACCAGATTCGCCTGCCTAACCCTATATAAACAGCCCCCCTAGCCTCATTCTCTCCACACCATTTCTTTCTGTCCTTATGCTGCTTCTAAGATAATTAAAATAATAAGATAAAAAGGAAGAAAATGACTGCTCCTTCTCCAGCAAGACTACGCTTAGGGATTTGAAAATTGGGGATTTCAATTAGAACACGATCGATCAAATAGAGATTCAACAATCAAATTCTGCTTTCTAATTCTCGATCCACGCACTATAAGTTCAAGTTACTTTTAGATAAAAGCTGTAAATTTAATATCCATGTTGTAAATTGGAATTGGATCTATGTATTGTAATTGATTCGTATCTATTCTTGTTCGTCTTGGATCTTGACTTTCATAAATATTGCTTTGGACCTATTCATGTTGTAAATCAAACTCCTTCGTGTCTATAACCTTAACATGCCTATGACGTTGAAACGAGAACATAAGACTGCCTATGACTAATATGACTATGCCAATGATTATGACGGTGAACATAAGACTGCCTATGACTAATAAGACTAAGCCTATGCCTATGACAGTGAACGAAAGACTGTTGTCTATGACTATGACAAGGACAATTGTGGCTAATCAACTATGACTCTTGACTATGAGAATTATTATCTATGATTATGAACATAAGGCCATTATCTACGAACGTAACCTTGAAACTATTACTGTTAATTGCCTATGACTATTGCCTAGAACTATTTTGGATAATTAACCATGACTATTGTGATTAATCGCTTAGGATTCTTAATTACGAGATTTCTACCTATGACCATGACTATTGGGGTTAATTACCTGGGACTATTATAGTTGATTGAAACCCATGTTGTATAACGAATTCGCAGTTTGTTGGATCTCATACCAACGGTGCGACTTGCTTAGTTTATTCACTATTATGTACACCAAAACCATTGGATCCATTTTTTTTCTTGTATTTGGCTTGCCTTTGCATGCCTATTCTATTATGTCAGCGTTTACCATGACTATCACCTTATCTTGCTAGATTTGAAATCCTATATGCCAGTGATGTTGTAACCAATTATCTCAAGTTATGTCATGCCAGTCTTGTATCCCCTTTTATTGCTTTATGCTAGTCCCTTTTGCCTATCATAGTTTTGATGCTATTCCCTCTATTTCGAGATTTGGAATTATTTGTAGTAGAGATCGATTCACGTTCACGTGCGAAGGGAATACGATTTGGGTAGATTAGGCAAAACATGAATTGGTTATGAACATGAATTATGAACTCGATAATAGGCAAAACTTGAAACATGAACGCTGTTATAACTTGAACCTGGATATGGACACGAACCTGACATCGACTTGATATGAAACTTGCCCTGAAAACATGACATGATTTGACATGAAACATGACATGAAAACTCGACATGAATTTTGACATGAAAACTTGAATGTGGGCATGAAAATTAGATAAACTTGAAAATGGCCAACTCGAGGTTGGGTTGAGTTTGCAGTGTAAATCTGCCTGGAGCCGCCCGACAAATCCAGTTGCTGGAAACAATAGGATCCAATGTGGGTAGTTGGTCATATCACACGTAAAACCCGAGGTTAGACTATGTTGTGGTGTAAATCTTCCTGGAACCGCCCGACAAATCCAGTAACCACAACAGTTAGTCTAATGTGAGAGGTTGATGTGCATTAATGAATTAATGCCACATGATAGGGTTAAGTCACGAGCCACTTGAATATACTTAACCAATTTGACACGATGACTTGATAGGGTTAAGTCCTGAACCGCTTGAATATACTTAACCAATTTGACACGATGACTTGATAGGGTTAAGTCCTGAACCGCTTGAATATACTTAACCAATTTGACACGATGACTTGATAGGGTTAAGTCATGAACCGCTTGAATATACTTTAACACGATGATTTGATAGGGTTAAGTCATGAACCGCTTGAATATACTTAACCAATTGGACACGATGATTTGGTAGGGTTAAGTCATGAACCGCTTGAACATACTCAACCAACTTGACACACGATTCGTAGGGCTAAGTCATGAACTTGAATGACAACACTTAGCCAATTTGACATGACACGTAGGCGGGTTAAGTCTCGAATTTAAATGACAACACTTAACCTACCGGACGGGAACCCAAGTTACGCGGTCCTTTTCAGCAGTAACCCACTAGATGTATCATGTTACCCTGGAACTAGGCAGGGAGGGGCACGATTACTGGGCTGATTGTAAGCGACCAGAACGTCGGCTGTGTAGGTGCGCCAGTGTAGGTTCTAACGGAGTGCGGGCGTGCACACACTCCAGAGCAGAAAAAGCAGACATTGGGCATCAGTAGGTTATCTGTGCGTGCTTGATTTGTGTCGATGGTTAGCACCATATGGCTTGATACACCATATGGTGGACCTAGCACAGATGACTACATTTCGTGATTGGGCCGTATGACACAGACACGTGAACGAGTTAGGACTTGTAGGGAGCCGATCGATTAATAGATCGTTACGTGGAATTCGTTAGGTAGCGTAATCCCTAGTGGTCCTAGGTGGCGTAAACCCTAATCGAATCTAGAAAACGTTCAATAGGTAGCATAATCCCTGGTGGTCCTAGGTGGCATAAATCCAAGTTGAACACGCGATAGCTCATGATAAGGAAACCTAGCCAGAACAAGGGTGGCGGGCCCAACGATTTCAAGAATGGTGGCACTACGTTGAAGTAGCACAGAAATACGTGATGAAACCCGTACGATATATGGTAAGGGACTGTACATATACATGGAAAGGATGATACGGGTTGGGATACTAGTACAGTTGGTGTAGAGAATTTAGGAAATCAGAGCAAATAGATATCGTTTTAATGGTGAAGCAGAGAAATCTTGCGATGCTTGATAGAAATTGTGCAAAACTATACTTAGTTCATCCTGAACGGGAACCTTGCATTGTTATATTTGACAGAAGTCCTATGATGTTATTCTTAGTTATCGTGCCTGTAGCTTATCTTGTCACCATGCTTATGTTTACTTTCAGTTTATTCATGCCATGTTATCCTTACCTGTTTTTATGCTAAAAGTCACTAGGACTTACTCAGTCTTTATGACTGACCCAGTTTGTTTCACCTCATTTTCGTCCGTTCCCCCCCAGGTTCACTGGGTAGGGAACACAGCTTAGTTCGGATCTTACCAAGCTCCAAGGCTATTTCATGAAGGCTTGGATTGCTCTTGGCTATGGCTTGCTTTGCTGCTTTATTGGGGAATGATTTATTACTATGGTTTTATGCTTCTTTACAATTGCAAGACAGATTTCGATGTAATGGATTTTTAATAGCATTTTGATGTAAAAGGCTTTAGACCTTTCTAGATTTTAAAGCAATGAAATTTGATTCTTCTTCCGCTGTTTTATATGTTCTGTCTTGTAATATTTCTGTGTATGTTTACCTAGATAATGCTCCACCAAAGCTAGTGCATCCCCTTTGTGAGTGACCCTAGCAGAGGTGGGGTGTTACACATTTCATGAGTTTTAAGTCGGAATTCGAGTATGAATCCTTAAGTATGATTTGTTCGTGCGTTATCGGTTGTTTCAGCATGTCTTGGAAGCCCCATTTTCATGTATATAACATTATAAGTCTTTGGGAGTTTGTCGATATCATTTTGAGCATGTTATCTATGCAAAATTGTGCCTAAGCCTAGATTGAGACGTCTGAATTTTTATTTCAGATGTCTGAATCTTGTTTTTTTGCTGTTGACCGATGGAAACCATGGTCAATAGTTTAGGTTGTCTCAGGCTCTTTCCTGGTAAAGTTTCAGCCTGTTCGGCCTTTTTCAGTGACTTTTCAGTTCCTCTGGTTCACAGATTTCAACAGCTTGATTTCCGACCCTTGATGGACTTTCGATTTATTCATGATGAACGAATTCATAATTTATAGACATGACACTTTGTTGCGTTATTAAAACATGAATTCTTCATTCGATCGTTATTTTGATCGCTATTACATGAGATTTGCCACTTTGAAATTATATAAAGGTTTTTATATTATTAGTATATACCAATTCCTTTTACTAAAATGGATTCTAACCCTACTTCATTATACGAAGTTATTTTACCCGATTGTTTATTAAATTGATTTACAAATCTACTAGTATATATTTGATAAATCTTTTTTTCATTCGTATGAGAAATCTAATTAAACGCCTTAGTAAAAACAAGAACTATGACCCCTTGTGTTTGCTTTGACGGTTAATTCGTGGACTCGTTCGATTGAACATTATGGCAATGATCGTTTCGTACTTTTAGTGGAATATACAAGTTGTTCGTGAATAATCGAGTAGAGTACGTGGTTATGGGACATGTAGCTTATCTCTTATATTTACTAGCTTGGGATAATTTACACTAACAGTGATCTTCGGATTCACGGGGAACTTTGGTTCATGTTGGTTGGCGATCATCGAATTCGCGGGGAACTTCGATTCATGTTGTTTGGCAATCTTCGGATTTGCGGGGAATTTCAGTTCATGTTGTTTGGCGATCTTCGGAGTCACGCGGAACTTCGGTTCATGTTGTTTGGCAATCTTCGGATCTGCTGGGAACTTCAGTTCATGTTGTTTGGCGATCTTCGGATTTGCGGGGAACTTCGGTTCATGTTGTTTGGCAATCTTCGGATTCGCGGGGAACTTCGTTCATGTTGTGTGGCAATCTTCGAATTCACGGGAAGCAATCTTCGGATCCGCGGGGAACTTTAGTTCAACTTGTATGATGTGTAGCCATCTCCAGATTCGCGGGGAATCTCGGTTCAACTTGTATGTGGTATGCATGGTGTGTGGGTTGTGTAGTGGGGATCTTTTAGAGATGTTGGTTAGATATTTTTGGTATTTCATGCTTATGGTTGAACATGATTGTTGTTGCTTATATGTCATTATGTACCTATATCTCTATTTCTATCCCAGTTTATTATGATAAGTACATCTAGACTGATTTGTTTTTTGTTAATTTTCTTATAAATAATACTCGGGTCAGACCGAGGTATTACAGGTGCATCTCATGACTTCTAGTGGGAACCACTTCTTGGTTTTTTAGGTCTACATTGTTATTGTAGTAATTTTGGTTTATATGTATATGAGGCATTTATGTATGCATAATATTTAGCTAGAACTTGTATCTATTCTTTGGTTGTATAGTGGATCGACTATGACCACTAACTTGTATTTATACTCATGTGTTATATTCATATCTATTTCTGTCTTAAGGATGTGAATATCTGTGTTTAACTCTGATTTTATTGTTATATATTTTATATTGATTTTTAATTATACATAGCCATTGTGTAGCAGGTTTGAACTTGAATTAGATGCGTCAGATTTCCTCATGAGATTTGAAAAAGTAAGACCATATTATAAAACTTATTTAACACTTGTTCAAAGCAAATGTACAAATGGTCGTTCCTCAACAGCCTTATTCCTCAGGTTAGTTGGCACCATTGCTTGTAATGGCCTTGGCTAACGCAAGTATAGAGGTGGGGAGTTACATAATAGGTGGCTTAAACATTCACTAGTTACGTATTATCTTCACATATAGAGGAAAATTAGCATTCTAATTCTTAATATTTTAATTATCCATTGAAATTCTAAAATATTAATATTATGATCATTACGTGAATAGGATTATTAAATTTATTCTTCTTCACAATTAGCAAAGATTTTTTTTTGAATTTTTAGCTACTTTTTTTTTTGAAGTTTTGTCTATTATACGATGAAAACAACCTATAACAACCCGGGATTTCAGTACCAATTAAATTTTTTTAGTTTAGCTATTTTAATGGATTTTGGATATTTAAAATGATTTATTGTAAATAATAATGACTAAAAATTTATTTAAATCGAAGTTAGAACGTATAAATTTATTTTAATTATAAAATGAGTCAGAAATGGCGTGGTTATTTGAAAATTCGATTTTAAATTTCAATTGAATGTATATGATTCAAAATAAATCGGATTTCAATAAAACAAGAAATATTTGAATCTGTTTAATAATATCTTTCTAACGAATGTGAGAAATCCAGATTTCATTAAATAAATTGAAAGTTATGTCCGGTTTAAAATTCAAAATAGTCACTATGGAATTTTTATATATTTTATATAATATAAAGTCCTTAAAAATTGTCATTTTGCAAACGATCTCCATTTTTGACGAAACCACTTTTGTTGGATCCAGAATGTCAAATTATTGCTAGATTCCAATTTTCATAATTTTTGGATTCAATACGTGAGCGTGGTGAATTTAAACGTGTTTGGTAATTTCAATTTTAATTTAATTGTGTGGGAATTGTCCATTTTTCAAACAGTCTCCAAATTCGACGAAATTAGTTTTATTAGGACTGTATTGTCAAATCATTGCTAGATTTATTTTTCTGGAATTTTTGGAGCCAGTGTGTGGCCCCGGTAAATTAAAATGTATGTTGAAATCAACTTTGAACGTTATATTAATTTATATTTTAATTTTTATGAAAACTGATTGAGACAGTCGAATTGGCTTGTGGGACATATCCCATTGTGTCCGGAATGGGGGTATTTATCTAAAGGCGATAGTCGTTGGGTTCGATTTGGAGTTAGAATAAAAAAGTAACTTTTTGGAATTAAATAATTATATAAAGTCAACCCTCCCTCTCTCTCTTTCAATCATCGTTCATAAGATAAAAAATCCATCGTTCCCGTAGCCCCCTCTATGCTGCCACCACCATACCCTCTAGTGCCGCCGCACCACCCTCCATCACTTCCTCTCTCCTCCTTCCTTCTCCTCTCTCTCCTTCGTTCCCTACACAAAACCCTAGCCCCAGATCAACCACCACCTCCTTCGGCCACCATACCGCAACCGCCACCCCCCGCCACCACCATCAGCCCGTTACACCACCTACAGCCACCACCCTCCGGCCGTGGGCCCTTCCATGTCCAAAAACCCCTTTTTCAAAAATTCCCGTTTTTGCAAATAACCCCATCACTATTTCGCCAATAACTCTCAAACGGTGCACTTCTGGCCAAAACTTCAAGATGCCAAAGTCGAAGAGCACGATTTTCTCTTCAATTTGAGTATGTGGAAGTCATATTTTGGATTGCAGAGTTGTTCAAAAAACGCATCCAAAATCTGTTATCCATATCCGGAATGGCGCGTTTAAGATAGAAGAAAGTGGAATGAAGGTTAGGGCTCGTTTGCAAATTCTGGAGCCAGAATAATAAATCTGAGCATCAGAAAACAACGGTGGAGTGGATCCCAATGTGAGAACTCCTTCTCACTTAATTTATTTTATAGTCAAATATATCCTAGGTTGCAAACGGGACTTAGTAGCTCGTCACACTATTTATTTATACAAACCATGATTGTTTGTTTCTATGGGTTGAATTGTGGTTGCAAATTTGGTTGTGTTGAGAAATGATTGTATTGTGGTTTTATAGATTGTGATTGATGGTTATGAATGGCGCGAGCCAATATCAGAAGAGGAATAATGTTAGACATTATTCCGGTTCTAATATCGTGCAGTTATAATGCCGAAATTTTCTGAAATAAACTATATAAAATATTCGTGTGTTGGCTGAAATGTTTGAACAATAAAAATATCATTTTTATTGAATGTATAAACTGTATAAAATAATCAAGTGTTGAAATATTTATTTTATTGTTAAAAATATAATTTTTAACATATATGTGAACGACATAAAATTTTCCTGAAATGAAAATAAATATTCATTTACAAATCGGAAGATTTGTTTATGTACACCCATTTAACTGACATTGATTGGGACGATAAATTTTATACATCGTCCAACTACACAAATAATATTCAGTATTTGTTGGTTGAAACCCCACATGGTTATTGGGATGATATTTGACTTACACTAATGCCAATTGTTTAGTAGTATGTCAATCGATTGGTTGATAGTAAGCGTTAATTATTTATATTTAATGCTTATGCAATTGTGTAATGCACTCTGGAAAATGGATGATTGTTTATCATTTTTGTTGTATACATGTGTTGTATCAAATCCATATAAACAACATTATATGGTAATTGGTTGGGTCTGATTCCAATTTAGGAATAACGAATATTTAAAATAATGAATATCTTAAAATAATATTCAGTAAAGGATTAAAATATGAATTTGATGTCTGATTTTGGATGGACACAAGAATATTGAAGTACGTGAAGCCGTGTTGATTAGATATACGTCATTTTAATGCGAACGATATTTATATCGATTTTATTCATTTTTATAATGAATATCGAAAAGGAAATTATTTCAAAATCTGATATTATAAAAATATTATCATTTAAATATTATAACGATAAGGAGTATTCAATTTTGATTTAAAATTGAAATGAGAGTGGGAATCGTTTTTAAAACGAATTTATAAAGTTCGTTTTGAGAGAAATATATATATATATTAATGGCTTGAATAGAACGCGCTGTGCTGCGACCGTTCGTGAATTTTGACCATTGACTTCGAATTGACATTACGGGTGATCCGACCATCGAATTCTCCTAAAAATAGAACCTTGGGTTCGTATCGAAAGGAGCTTTCCAATGAATATAAGAGATTTAAATTTGAACATATGGATTTGGAATTATGTCTAAATCAAATTTGGTAAAGGTCGATATGGATGTAGTTCGGTGGCCGTTATTGGAAGCCGGCTGTACGGGCCTTGATAAAATTATTAAAAATATTAATAAATTGTGTAAAACCATAAGAAATGATTTAGAAAGAATTAGAATGAAAAATTACACGTTTGTAAAGATAAAAATATATTTTTATCAAAATGATCTAGTTATTAACTAGAAAGATAATCCAATGTTTTTAAATAAATAAATTGGATTTGTGAATGGTTTTAATCTAACCAGAACTTTCCAATGTATGAATTGGAATGGATTTGAATAGAAATAATCTCCGGAATTTTTTCGATATTGGATTCCGTGACTATACAGATATTGTTGAGGAATTTGGAAGACAGATATATATTGTTATTCCCCATACGATATGTGTTGGATTAAGAATTTGATATTGAATATAAACCGATAAAATTTCTGTTTAGATCCTTGTATTTAATATCAAATTGGATTTTGGGTTTGTCGTGAATGGTGTCTTGAATAACACTTTCGTAAACTTCGTGTGAAAAGAATAAATCTTTTAATTAAGATTATTAGAGTTTCCAGTTATATTTAGTAATTGGAATTAGATGGAATGTGAATTGGGTTTACTGTGAACTATGTTTTTAACGACATTCGTTCTTTAACTCAATTAACAGTAAAACTTAATTTGGAAAATATAAATCTTTTATTAAGATCTAATGGAAAATTTTCCAAAGTAAAGTTTTCCAATTTAATATATTAAATTGGAATTGAATGGAATTCGATTTGGTAATAATCAAAGTGAGCTTCTGTGGAGGAAGTTTGTTAATATATTTGGAATTTAAAAGACCTTGTCATTATTCCATTTATATTATTGGTTGGATACAGAAATTGATATCGATTATATATTGATATATTTTCCGTGAGAGTTCCATTTTTATGGAAGAGGATTTGGGTTTATCGTGAACTGTGTTTTAAATGACATTAGTTCTTTAATCCAGTAAAAGACGGGATTACATGTCTAACATTGTGTTTCGAACTGTATTGTTGATCTCTATTAAAAATATATCTGTTTCATGGCAGAGAATTTATTCTCTTTCTTAATAACCTTCTCTGAGATGTATGAGCTTAGAGGTTATACATTGGTGGAAATCAGTGGTACGCTGTAGATTGTCGATGTGGCGTGTTAGTGTTTCCAAAGTCAAATAATCATCAAATAATGATTGTTGGAAGATTAAAACTAAGTGGAATTTTAATCAATCTTTAATTAGATTGAAATGTGAATGTGATAATTTAAATTATCAGATTTGGGAAATGATCGAGAATGGAGTTCCACCAGTTTTACTCCAAGCGATAGTTAAATCTTTAATTAGATTTGAATGTGAAATGGTAATTAATTTTACCGATAACACCGTGGTGTTAGATATGGAGTATTACCAGTTTTTCTCCATGGGATGAATAAGTTGGGATTGGGAAATAAAACAAATGAATACTTCGATAAGGTTCACTAATCCTGACTAGTTTGTAAAACCTTAATTTGGTCTAAATTGTGAAAAGAATATTTGAATAAAAGAATATTCTGGATTGGAATGAGGTGTATGTTGTGTTTGTGTAGCACTTGTTTATGAGATACGCGAGTTATTCAGAAAGACCGGGTTTATGCACATTCTGAATAACTGATTCGACGATGAAGACGGTGTTTGAAGACCGGAGAGCTTCACATCGTTTGCATGATTACCGATGTCTCGATTGGGCTGTACACCCAGGACAAGGTAATAAGTGATGATTGTCCAGATGTACTTAGTGATCATCGTGATATGCGAGGACCTCTCTCCTGTATTGAACATAAGGGACGAGGAATAAAGTGCCTCCGGTTCCGTTTAGACCTAGAACGAACTTGTAAATGGATGTGTGTCTGACATTGGATTTTATTCTGTGTTCATTGATTTGTATTAAATTTATATCTGTCTGGCGGCGGAGAATTTATTCTCTTGCTTAACGCCCTTCTCTGAGACGTATGAGCTTAGAGGTTATATGTTGATGGATATCAGTCGTATGGCATGAATTATCAGCGTGGCATGCAGAGATGCAGTGATCAAGGCTTCTGTTGAAAAGCAGAGTCTTGTGGGTGATGATCAAAGCACGACTTTAAATAGCATAGCTTTGTGTATAGCGTTAATTCGCGAGCCTCACACCTCGGTATAAGTCAAAAAGGGGATAGGGGAACACAGTGAGTGCACAACGTTTCTTTCTAGCTAAGGTGATGTCAAGGTATGGAGCCCAGACATTTATATTTTTACCTATGTGGATGATGGATAGCGAGGCGCCTCGGATATATCGGTCACTACGGGGCCGATGGATAGGTCCGATAGGACTGGGAAACGTGTGTTCAGGAATAACCAATCCACAAATGTAAGTGTGGACTATCACTGCCGGATCCAAGGGTTTACTGCGGGGGATCCTGGGTCATTCCACTAGAGATGGCCCGAATCGGTAAGGAGTACATCCCTTGCCTTGATTTATGACGGAAATCCAATTTCCATTGCGTGACATTCCGCTTTTAGTTGCAGAATTAGTATGGCGACATGATATATGGTACCCATGCTGTCTATGATTGATACATTTATATTTGAAGCGATTTTTGACACTATATACTTATAGTAATATCAAAATGATTTGTTTTAAATGTACCAATCATGTTTGTCTATTATAAGGGAAAACTCTATCCTCCAGCTTGCATTGCGTTGTGTGATGGGACCTGAGTCTTGTAATAACTTCATTTTTCCAAAAAGCATTGTGTTGTCTATTAATTGTTATATGCACTGGTATCTTGGAAGGAAACCTGTTCCGTGTTATACGGCTGGTCCCTTGATTTACTCTATTTTAAAGTAAAGTTTTAAATAACTGTTTTAGTTCTCACACCAGTCCCATGACTGAACTGGAGTTTATTGTTTTACCTACACTTTGGGTGCCCATATTTTCCACAAGGGTAGCTAGTAGTTTTTATTTGCAGATATTATATTCATAGGATCCTGGATTTACAGCTGGAGCTATATTCGGAAAGCTTTGTATCCGTGTATCTCTTTCAGTTTTATTATGTACTATTTTTCTACCGCTATGTAAATTATTTTAATCTCTGATATTTTTCTCATGTATATTGTTTATTCATACTCTATTATATTCTTGCACTCTGATGTAAATTATTGTACCAACAATGAAGTGTTCTCAACATGTAACAGTTCACTCAAGTGAATTGCTTGATTATTATGAATGGTGTGAAGGCAATCAATTTACTCTAACAAAAGCGTGGGAAGCATCCAAGAATGAAGGGCAGCACAAACCATTATACTTGGTTATCTGGCATAACAAGAACAGTGGACGTATGGCATATATTTCTTACTTAGCGACATATGATCAACCGAATAAAGGGAGAGGCTCGTTTGATTTGGTGCCACTACCGATACTATGTCCATTATGTGGAAAAGAAGTGGAATCAACCCAGCATTTATTTATTAACTGTAAATATTCAGCTTTCATTTGATGCTCGATGACATTTAAGCTTCTCATTACACCAAACACTTTGCAGTCGTTGGAGGATAAGGCTAATTTACTATCATCCAGATTCAAGAAGAAGGATCACATTGGAAATCTAGCGTTCGGAGCTTTTACTTCATCTATTTACTTCATTTGGCAAGAAAGAAAGGCGAGGATATTTTCTAATCACAAGACGCATTATAATATTAAAGGAAAGGAGATTGAGAAAGAGATAGTTTACATGTTTTGCAACAATGGATCCACTTAAGAGAGTTCCTTAGAAAACTTGGCGTTGCTTGAGAAATGGGGTGTTGAATCGAATGATTGTGGTTAGTGGTCTGCAGAAGGCAAGGACATTTTAAACTAGTTTGAGGTTTTGGGCCTATGTGGGTGATCGATATTTTTCTCTGAACACGTAAATAAATTTTGTATTTGTTGAGCTGGAATTAAAGAAGGGGACTCAATTTCAAAAATATATATCTTATTGTGTATATATTTAGGAAAATACGCGTGAATAACATTACGAATTGCATGCTTAAATAAACTTATTGACGACAATTGTTATTTCCTTCCCTGGTTATAACGTCCCGCCTCTATACCCGCCATAGTCAAGTTCATTTCGTGTGAAATGTCGTCGGCCACAGCGGAGAATAAGGTTTGTTAGGAGCGACGGTTATTATATTTACTCTTGCTTGGAAAGTAACATCGAATGGCATGTCCGTACCAAATTTTTTCGACATGATCGTTCCAGGCGAAGGGCATCTACACAACGGCATAATAGCCTCAGAACACGTACAGAATAATATAACATAGATAGTCACAGATATTCACATCATAAGCAAATAGACTGGTATGAATATAACACCATAAGCGTTTACATCAATTAGAGGTCATGCACGACACTCTAACTCCAAAATAATAAGTACATGTACCAAATCCCATACTAATAATGATACATGTCATAAAAGTAATCAACTACATATATCCAAAAGGCTGCAACTATAAAGCAGCTAATCTAAGAGTCATCATAAGGTCCCAGCAGGAATGTCACCCAAGCACCTGCAACACTTGGGTCTGACCCGAGTATTATTCAAGAAATAAACAATAAACGGATCAGTCAAACCATTCTTATCCATAACATGAGACAATATGAAGAGATGTAACATAAATGACAAGAAAAGAATAAACAGGATGATTCATAAATATTATGAAATGCATGATGTCAACATATATGAAATCTCAGTTAGTCTCATGACAAGCAAAGAACATATAACAATAAGATTTGACAACTAAATGTCAAACATAAATCAAATTGACGCATATTGCATCAAAGTAATCATAGAAAGTCATAGAAAACATCATAAAAAGGGCCTGTAGGTTCATAGAAGATGAGATACGATCTCTAGGTGGCTAACCCATTTGTTTGAGCCGGAACTCCCCAAGAATCCAGGTCGTGACCCTGGTAGAGGAAAACATAGTTCATAGAAAATTGTAGAAGGTTGGACCGAAGTCCCATAGATGAAGGTCCCAATTGTAAAGTCCCATAGATGATTGCGGACCAAACAACTATGCCGGGAGGCGGATATTAATGATCCTAGTGAATAGAAATCACTCCAAGCTAGTAATTATAAGCTAATGGCAACATGTCCCATAACCACATGCCATTCTCGAATATTTCCGAACCCGTAATTGATTTCTATTCAAAACAGAGAAAATTACCACATAGGTTCGAACGAATGAGTCCGGTAGTTATTCGCTGAAATAAACGTGTAAGGGGTCATAGTCCTCAGTTTTATTAAGGTGAATAAACTAAATTTATCGTCCGGTCTTTAGGATAAGGAGTCGTATATAAATCAATATAATCCGAACCAGATTTAGAAACCGAATTTATTTTTAAAAGGGTTTGTAATTAAAGCTGATTAAACGTTGGTTCGATGCTCATTGACAACACACAACTCTGCAACCTGTTGTGGTTCAGTATTCATAAAGAAAATGTCACCGTAGCGAACCGAACACAAGGGAATCATGAAAACATAAATTCACATTTCATGGTTTTAAAACGATGTGAAAACGAAGCAAGACGGCGCGACTAAGACGATTCGAGCGTACTCGAGATTGCCGGATTATGCACGGGGGAGTGTCGAGAAGGAGGTACAAAGAACACGGAGGCGCGTGCCTCGATGCGCGACCAAAACAACAAAAAGAGGGGGGGGGGGGGACAGGCCTGGGCAACGCCCAGGTCTGTCACCGGTCGATAGCCCCTTGAGGGGCCGGTCGACTGGTTCGAGTCAGAGACTTGACCGGTCGACCGGCCCCCCAGGGGCTGTCGACCGGCCTCTGTGCCTGGGTATATGCCCAGGCACAAAACGTACCTGTCGACCGGTCCTCTTGGGCCGGTCGACCGGTTTCGCCTGGGCACGATGCCCAGGCACCAGTGACGGGGGATTTGTCCCCCGTCGCGACCATTCCTCCTCGTCACTCCTCTCCGGCCTTTTCTCGATCTTTTTCGGTGCATGTACACACCCCATTCATGCCGGAGACGAGTGCAATTCAATGCATATGATCATGAAGATTTTTAAACTCATTTTCGACCAAAAACTTGAAATCAACATATACACAAAAATCAATCGTGAACCAAACTAATTCAAGCAAACAAGAACATCATAAGTATCCTACGATTACACTTGTACAAGCCTAAGGCTTGTGGCATTGATGTGAGTTCACAAAGAACTCACCTTGGTGTTAATGAAGCAATCAACAAGAAGGAATCCAAGCTGAAGATGCTATCTCCTCACAAGAATCAACAAGGCCACCCTACACATATGATACCCAATAAACCTATGTATAAGCAACATAGATATTCTCATATGGCATAGAGGAGGTGATGGAGAAGATAGAAATCAGTTTACCTAAGCTAGAAGATGAAGAAACCCAACAAAGATTGGATTTTTATGCAATCCTAGGGCTTAGGATTTTAATTTCCCATTCTCTAAGCTTAGGAATTAAAGAGGGAGAGTAAATGAAGAAGTAATGAGAGAGGGAGATGGTTGGGTGCCTATTTGTGCTGTCCAAATAGGTTTGGGTGCAAAAATTTGCAATCTAGCCCCTCCAAACAACTCCATTTATCCCGAATTCGAAATATATGGATGTTTATACTCAAAAAGATTGTAAACGATGTTCCGGGACCAATGGAAGTGGTCCTGAGTCATCATTCAATTGTTTACAAAAATTCACCTTTTCGGGGATAAAACCAATATATCGATTCCATGTTCGAAAAGTCATTTAATTTATCTATTGCAAATTCTACGGGTTGTTACAGACTTCCCTCCTTAAAGAAATCGTGTCCTCGCAATTATTCAGAATAAACTACAAGAGTAAAAACCGTTAAAACTTCAAATCCCAAACAGGATCATAAAGAAAATTTCACTTTATGAGAATAGGTCCGGATGAAAGTGCTCCATGGACTCCTTAGTTTCCCAAGAGCAATCATTCGGATTAGCGGACCATTGGACTTTCAGATGGGGAATTCCTTTATTGCGAAGACGTTTTACTTCCGTGACAACAATTCGAAGAGGTTGTTGCTCGTAGGTAAGGTTCGGTGAAATCTCTATTTCTTCAAGAACATGAGGCTCGATAGCAATATGCGATTTCCCCAATTTCCTCCGTAGTTGAGAAACATGGAACACGTTATGAATGGAAGAAAATCGATCCAGTAGCTTCACGCGATAGAAACAACCCCAACGCACTCGATGACGGGAAATGGGCCAATAAACCTTGGCGCTAATTTTCCCGATTTGCTAAATCGCATAACACCCTTCATGGGTGATATACGAATAAAAACAAAGTCCCCCACGGAAAACTCTAACTTTCTTTTCTTGCTATCGGCATAAGATTTTTGCCTACTCTGAGCTTCTTTCATACGGCGTCGTATAAGTTCAATTTTATCCGTGGCATCTTGAACAAGATCAGGGCCTGTAATCAACTTCTCTCCGGTTTCGAGCCAACAAGAAGGAGATCGACACGGCCTTCCATAAAGGGCTTCAAAATGTGCTATGCCAATACTCGATTGATAACTATTATTGTATGAGAATTCCACAAGGGGAATGTGGTCTTCCCAACTTCCTCCAAATTCAAGAATGCAAGCCCGGAGGAGATCCTCAAGAATTTGATTTACTCGCTCCATTTGCCAATCGGTTTGCGGATGATGGGCGGTACTAAGGTCAAGCCTTGTTTTCAAAGCTCCTTGGAGACTCCTCCAAAATCCTCTAGTAAACAACGGATCACAGTCGCTTACAATGGAAAGAGGAATTCCATGTAGTCGGACGATCTCCTTAACATAAAGCTTAGCTAAAATCGGAGCGGTGCGATTAGATCAGACGGGTAAAAAGTGTGAGGATTTGGTGAGGCGATCCACAATTACCCATATACTATCATGGCCTGGACGAGAACGGGGCATTCCGTCGATAAAATCCATGGAGATATTCTCCCACTTCCATACGGGAATTTCTAGTGGTCGCAACAACCCGCCGGGCCTTTGATGTTCAGCTTTCACAAGTTGGCAAGTTGTGCAACAACTAACAAAGTTGGCAACATCTCGTTTCATACCCTCCCAATAATAGAGTCTCTTCATGTCCGCATACATTTTGCTACTCCCGGGATGGATAGAAAATTTAGAATGATGGGAATCCTCCAAAACGGTTTTGCGCAAATCATCTTGATTTGGAACGATAAGCCTTCCGAACTTCCGAATGGCTCCTCTTGAATCGAAGCTATAATCACCATTTCTTTCAACATAAGATTCATTTCTAAGATCATGACTGATGCAAGCCAATTCGGGATCTTGCCTTTGTGCTTCATAGATGCGGTCAAAAAGGGATGGATGAGCCATGAGGCTACATACTATGGGAGTGGAACCCGAATTGGAATAACTACTCCGGATCTCGCACGAAGATAAAAATTCAAGATTCTTCCACTCCGATAACATCATAGAAAAGACCGCATGTTGCTTCCGACTAAGGGCATCGGCGACGCAATTTCCTTTACCTGGCGTGTAAAGAATATCTAGATCATAAGAAGCAAGAAACTCCATCCACCGTTGTTGTCGTAGATTGAGTTCCTTTTGAGAAAATAAATATTTGAGCGACTTATGATCCGTATAAAGCACAAATTTCTCCCCTAAAAGATAATGGTGCCAAATTCTGAGAGTGAAGACAATCGCGACATGCTCTGAATCATGAGTTGCATAGCGAGTCTCGGCCGGTTTAAATTGCCTAGAAGCGTAGGCAATTATGCGTTCTCGTTGCATGAGAACGACTCCTAATCCAACATGGCTAGCATCGGTATAAACAACAAGATCTTTATTTCCCTCGGGAATAACAAGAATGGGAGCATTAGAAAGAAGTTCTTTAAGCCTTTGGAATGCGGCTTCACACTTGTCCGACCAAGTGTATTTTACTTCCTTCCTTGTCAAATGAGTGAGTGGGACGGCGATTTTAGAAAAATCTTTAATGAACCGACAGTAATATCCCGCCAATCCAAGGAAGCTACGAATCTCCGTCACACTCTCCGGTCTCTTCCAATTTTGAATGGGTTCAATCTTAGATGGATCGACGGAAATTCCGGATTCGGAAATACTATGCCCCAGAAATCTCACGCTTGCTCGCCAAAAGTTGCACTTGAAAAACTTAGCTTTTAATTGGTGGCTTCTGAGTGTTTCCAAAACGGTACGAAGGTGGTTCTCATGTTCTTCCTCGGTTTTAGAATAAACGAGGATGTCATCAATAAATACAAGTACGAACCGTTCAAGAAAATCCCTAAAAACATGGTTCGTGAGATCAACAAAATAAGCCGGGGCATTTGTTAATCCAAACGGCATTACTAGCCATTCATAAGAACCAAATCAGGTTCGAAAGGAAGTCAATGGAATGCTATCCTCCGCGATGCGCAATTGGTGAAACCCGATAGCTAAATCCAATTGGGAGAAGACTTTAGCACCGCTAAGTCGATCAAAAAGATCGTCTATGCGCGGAAGAGGATATCTATTTTTGATGGTGAGGTCATTAAGCTTGCGGTAATCCACGCAAAGCCTAAGGGTTCCATCCGACTTTTTCCCAAAGATTGCTGAAGCTCCCCATGGCGAGGAACTTGAGCGAATAAATTGTTTCCTCTCCAATTCAAATAGTTGCTTGCACATTTCTTCATTTTCCCTGTTTGATAATCGATACGCTGGACGCGTGACCAGGAGAGATCCGGGAATTATATTAATCCGGAATTCAATAGCTCGATTGGGAGGGAGACCAAACAGGGCTCAAACACATCCGGGAATTCTCGGACAACTACGATTTGAGATATTACATCCTCCTCATCATCGTTATCCACATCCATCGAATTAGAAATAAATAACGATGCCATGAGTCCTGCGTCAGGACTTGGAAGCACTAGTTTTACACGGGCTTTGGGTTTGAGATGTCGAAGATAAATTGTCCGTTCCGAGCATAATATGTGGGCTTCATAACGGAGAAGCCAATCCATTCCAAGAGTAGCCCCAAAACCCAAGTGGCGCATAACATGTAAGTCTGCTAGGAAAGGATAACCATTCAAAATAATTTCAACATCGCGGCATAATAAACTAAGAGTAGTTGATCCCCCTATGGGATTACAAACCAGTAAAGAAGTCATCAAACAAATAGTATTCAAGGAATTAGCATGCACAAGTTCTTGTGAAATAAAAGAATGAGATGCGCCTGTATCAAATAGAACTCGTGTAGGGTGTCTATGAAAATCAATTGTGCCATCTATAATAGAATTTAATGTACCTTGGCCCGAGGAAGCATTAGGAGGAGCTTGTATGACATTGAGCTTTCCACTCTTTTTAGGAGGACGAGTGGGACATGTGTTTATCATATGGCCTTGTTTCTTGCAATAGCGGCAAGTAAGAGGCTTGGTGCAAGCAAAGACTATTTGGCCCTTCTCTCCGCAATTGTAGCATTCGCCGTTGCGGAATTTAGAGGTTCCGGCCTCCGAAGTCACTTGACTTGCCTTCTTATTGGGTTGAAACCAAGGCTTCTTCCTGGGTCCTCCCTTGTTGGTAGTGTTTCCCTTATTTTGAGAACCCCCAGCTTCATCGTCCTTGGGGCGTTTCTGAACCACCTCAAGTTGTAGCGCGATATTAACTAATTCGTCAAATGTTTCGGATAGTTTAAGAGTCAATGGTTCCTCAAGGAATTTCTTGAGTCCATGAATAAAGCGCAAATTCTTCTTCTTCGAGGTGTTAATATACTCGAGTCCATACTTGGATAACGAGTCAAAGGAGGCAGCATACTCTGCCACAGTAGATGTGCCTTGAACAAGGTCTTGGAAGCGACGTGATAGCGCTGTTCTCTCTCTGTCTGGTATGAATTTTGTTTCGAACCTTTCCTTAAACAAGTTCCAAGTAAGGTTCGCTTCAGGAGTATCAATAGTGAGCAATTCATACCAATTCAGCGCTTGCTCTTCGAGCACGCTAGAAATAACTTGCACCTTATGTAAATCATTGAGTTCTATGCGAGAAAAGATGCGCTCACATGTTCTGAGCCAATTTTGGACTTCGATTACACTTTCAGAGCCTTTAAATGGCTTTCCACCAAGCTTTGCGAAATCACTACATAAGGTCACAAACCCAGATTTGGGATGCGTAGGAGGTGGGGGAGCGCCTGCCGCTTGGGCATTCGCAATAAGATCAAGAAGTTGTTGAGTGGTCATTGTGACTGCTCCAATCACCGGAGGTGGAACTATAGGCGGTGGAACTGCAGGAGGAGGGGCTCCACGCCCAACATTTGCCCTAGCAGGATATCGACGAGGACGTTCAGCCATTTCCCTTCTTTAAGAAAGAAAGAAAAGGAAAACGTTACTTAAAAATTAAGGATCATAACTCTATTCTAGGATAGATAAGCAACCATGACTCGATCTACCCCATAGCCTCAAACTCCTAACAAATGTCCGAGACATGACCCTTGCTACAAAATTCTATATTGTTCTGAAGATTGGCTCTGATACCAACTGTAACGCCCCGCCTCTATACCCGCCATAGTCAAGTTCATTTCATGTGAAATGTCGTCGGCCATAGCGGAGAATAAGGTTTGTTAGGAGCGACCGTTATTATATTTACTCTTGCTTGGAAAGTAACGTCGAATGGCAAAGCCGTACCAAAAATTTTCGACATGACCGTTCCAGGCGAAGGGCATCTACACAACGGCATAATAGCCTCAGAACACGTACAGAATAATATAACACAGATAGTCATAAATATTCACATCATAAGCAAATAGACTAATATGAATATAACACCATAAGCGTTTACATTAATTAGAGGTCATGCACAACACTCTAACTCCAAAATAATAAGTACATGCACCAAATCCCATACTAATAATGATACATGTCATGAAAGTAATCAACTACATATATCCAAAAGGCTGCAACTATAAAGTAGTTAAGCTAAGAGTCATCATAAGGTCCCAGCAGGAATGTCACCTAAGCACCTGCAACACTTGGGTCTGACCCGTGTATTTTTCAAGAAATAAACAATAAACGGATCAGTCAAACCATTCTTATCCATAACATGTGACAATATGAAGAGATGTAACATAAATGACATGAAAAGAATAAACAGGATGATTCATAAATATTATGAAATGCATGATGTCAACATATATGAAATCTCAGTTAGTCTCATGACAAGCAAAGAAAATATAACAATAAGAGTTGACAATTAAATGTCAAACATAAATCAAATTAACGCACATCGCATCAAAGTAATCATAGAAAGTCATAGAAAACATTATAAAAGGGCCTGTAGGTTCATAGAAGACGAGATACGATCTCTAGGTGGCTAACCCATTTGTTTGAGCTGGAGCTCCCCAAGAATCCGGGTCGTAACCCCGGTAGAGGAAAACATAGTTCATAGAAAATTGTAGAGGGTTGGACTGAAGTCCCATAGATGAAGGTCCCAATCGTAAAGTCCATAGACGATTGCGGACCAAACAACTATGCCGGGAGGCGGATATTAACGATCCTGGTGAATAGAAATCACTCCAAGCTAGTAATTATAAGGGAATGGCAACATGTCCCATAACCACATGCCATTCTCGAATATTTCCGAACCCGTAATTGATTTCTATTCAAAACAGAAAAAATTACCACACAGGTTCGAACGAATGAGTCCGGCAGTTATTCGCCGAAATAAACATATAAGGGGCCATAGTCCTCAGTTCTATTAAGGTGAATAAACTAAATTTCTCGTCCGGTCGTTAGGATAAGGAGTCGTATATAAATCAATATAATCAATATAAAAATTGCCACAGTGGAGCTGGCGTTGGCGCGTAGGTGATGGACCATCGAGGGTTGGCCCAGGATCAACGGCGGCGGCGGAAACTGATGGGGATGGCGACGAGAATTAGCAAAGGAGGTGAGATTTGGGTTGAAGAAGGGAGAAGAACGAAAACGCGTTTTTGTTCTGATTAAGGATGACGTGGCAGTAATTTAAAAGGTAACTAAGTTTAAACTTTAATTAATTAATTATTAATTTTCGTATAATTTGTTTAAACTTCGAATTAGCATAACTTGTGCATACGTTAACGAAATTTAATGAAACAAGATCCGTTGGGATCGCAAGGACGAGACCTACCCGATGGCACTGACTAGGAGTCAATCCGACGCAGTTGAAAAATCAGCTATTTTTGGACGGTCATCCCAAATTAAAAGCGACAAATGCGTCAACCGTCGACCAGAACAAACTCTGGTGAGTTAATTCTCACACCTTCTGGAATACTGTGATGTGGTAAAGTCACGGTAAATTATATTTTGCGGTTAATAGTTTAAATTGGCTGATTTGATGCGATGGATGCAAGTTGCTTGTTGTTGGTTGATGGTTGCAGTTATTTATATTCTGCAAATTGTTTAATTCGCATATTGTTATCAACTGACATCTGTGATGCAGAGAAGGACAGGTTGGAGGATCCGACCGGATTCCTCAAATTTACTGTATTTGTGTTTGTTGTGCATATATATGGATTGTTCACATCGTCTGACACCAAAACTGTTTGAATGTTGATAGTTGAATATACAACCATCGTGGTTGTGGTTAAAGTCAATTGTTTGTGTTGACTGAGTAAATGGGCAGTAGTGGTCTAGTCGTAGTGTTTTAACTTTGTTTTACCGTCAGGGGGAATTGACGGGGTTTAAAGTTATAAATTTACTTATAACCGAATTAAAGTTATTCAACTATTTTATATGAGTAATTAAATTGGGAATTGAAATTAAATATATTTAAATTGAGTTAGTAAGAAAATTTAGTTAAATGGTTTATATCAGTTGAGAAGCAGAAATCAAGGGTTTTCCATGGATTAGTAAAAAGGGTAATAATTGTTTCCAAACAATTAAAAGGTGATTTTAATTAATTAATTAAATTAATTAATTAATTTAAGAAAGGGGAAATGGCAATTGAAATTTCAGTTAATAGTTAATTGATGTGTGGTTTGGTAAATTCACCGTTTCGACAAAGGAATAAACTATGAGGTAAATAAGCGTTAAAGTATAACAAATGGTGTGGATATTAGTTAATCTCCGATTAACTATTTTCTAAAAGAATAATTGAATTGGTTATTGTTAATAACCTTAAGTAAGCTTGGAAAAGTGATGATAAATCCTATTTTTGGGTTAAGATTAAAGTTAACTATATTTTTATATAGTAGAGGTCAAAGCAAACTATTCTTTAATTTAAAATGATTTAAAGTAGTGAATTTAATTTAATGTCAAACAAGGATTTTATTAAATGGACTTGTAAACACAAGTTCGAACAAGATTTGATAAAAGGGGATTTAAATTAACAAGTGGTCGACCGACGAGGGAGTTTAGCCAAGGTGGCGATGAAGGTTTATTATAAAATGTCCGAGTAGATGGAATCAAATCATTTGACGAGAGATTTACATCATAAGTAAAAGGGTTAAAGTGAAAGAATACTTGAAGATTAAGTGATGTTTTAAGGAATGTTTACTTAAATAAAGTAATTAAGTAAAGACCTTAACGAGGATTTCAAAAAAAAAGATGGGCTTTAAACAACAGATTGAAATCCAAAAAGGGAATCAAAGGGGAAATGTGATTGTGTCATTAGTGGTTAAACTAATATTATTCTGAGGTGAGAAGGTTGTCGACTAAGGTCTGAGAGGTAACTAAAATACCCCAACTTGGTTGGCATCCCTATTATCAAGGAATAGTATTAGTTGGGAACGAGTGAAGGGTTGAGATTGGTTTTATCCTATATGAGGAATATCAAACTCTGATGCGAGGTTTTTGGGAAATTAAGCAATATTACAATATTGGTTTATAGGGAATAAGAATATTAATTTCAAAGTATATTAAACAATTGTTATTCAAGTTAGAGTTGATAAAGTATAGTAATTGAGGTAGAGTTAGCCAAACAGAGTTATTCAGGAAAGTTTCCATTGCGTACGACTGCTAGCGTAATTCGCAGGGCTGCAGATAGCCTACGGCGGTCGGATGTTTCCTGAGGGAATCAGGCGTAACCATTGTGATCGCTGCGATCTAGAGTCGAGCGGATGGAGTTAAGTCAAGTATTAGTTAATAGTAGTAATCAAGTCAAGTTAGTTGAGTTAAATAAGTCGAGTTAGTCGAGTTAGATTTAGTCGATCAAAATAAACCAGAGTTAGTCAAGTTAAATAAGTCGAGTTAGTCAAGTTAAGGTAAAACAATTGAAGTAAATAAGTCAGAGTTAGTCGAGAAGAAATTGGGTAAATATAAATTAAAGAGTTCGGGTTGTGTTAGGTGCTGATTAGCAAACTGATTGTATTCACATTTGATATTTGATAGTTAAAACACCGACTATCAAAACCAGACCAATACGCTTGTTGGTGTGGAAAGTCCGGGATCGAATTATATTCGAATACCATTCCGACCAACAATACGTGAAGACGTCGTTGAAGACGGAGCAAGTGAAGACCGTGGATCTTCCTAAGCGGAGGGATTACTTGACGAATATTCTCTGTGTTGCAACCAGAGTTATTCTGAAGTGATTCAATCGTAGTTGGAATCTATGAGTTGCAAGGACTTCTCGCTACTGATCCTTTGGATGCTGTAGGAAAGTACCTTCGGTTCATCCTGATCCTGGATGACTTGTATGGACGGATGTCTGACAGAGTATTTCCAAAAGGATTTACACGCGTTGATTTCTCCAAACGTATCATAGTTGATGGCGGAGAAATGGTTATTCTCTAGCCTGATAGCTAGAGTATGTTTGTGGACATCAATCAAGTGTGATCTGGCGGATCTGATGATGTGGCATCCAAAGTATATGATGACCAGATGATTAAAAGGTACAGTTCTAGCCTCAAGCCTCATCAACCGGGAAATGACAAAAATCGGGCAGACAACATGGATATGTGGGTCGCTCCCATTAGGATGTATGATCACCTATCTAGAGATTTCATTTCATTTTTTATCTATTCGATGCTGACCCTATTCGGGTGGCGGTTGCTGATCCCAACCGTCGGTGATATACATTCGATACACTCAAGCGAAATGAGTGGTCGGTCATGTGAGGGCCGGGTTGCAAGAAGTTCTTGTTGAACCCAGTGTATTCGCCTCTAGAGATACACGTGCGTAAGGTGGTCCCATACCTTGTCAAGGTTGGAAATGCAATGTCCAATAAGTGCCCGCGGTTTTGATTGTATAATATATGTGGAGCGTGAGATGCAAGCGTTCCACTAGATGTTATTACTTGTATTTAGACATTATGATAATATCAGAACAGTTATGATTTTCAAGAAATGGTTTGGGTTATAGTAAGGTAAAAACCGTCCGTGTTTATGTGTGGACTTGTCTTACTATTATCCTTTGTTTTCAAATGAATTTGACAAAGTTAAACAAGTTGTTTGTTGTTCTATGGATTTATCACTGATAGTATTCCATACTGACCCGGTGTATTTTTGTTTTAAATCAAATGTGCTCGGGTCAGACCAAGCATGTTTACAGGTAGGTTCGCTTGGAGTTCAGAAGTTGGAAGCAGGCGGCTTCACCGCTAGTTATATAAAGTCTATTCCGCTGTGCAGTTATATGTTAAACTCTGATGATTGGTATGTATACCAAATTCTTTTGTATAAAGATATGTGATATTATATTTTATCTGTTCCGCTGTGAGGTTATGATGTGTTCTTCTTCTTTCTTCTGTTCTAAAATTTCTTTCTTTCTTATCTCACCCTCTAAATTCTTTCTAAACTATCCAGTGTTTTCGGTGCTTGGAGGATCGGTATAAGATACGGTAAAGGTATATATATCGATTTTCGAGGCCGAAATCGCCGGGTCGTTACAGGTTGATAGCGAATGGTTGATTAGAATAAAACATTCATGTGTTGAATATATAGATTGAACAATAAAATCTACATTTTTATTGTGAATATGAAGTGTTAAAAAAGGGTGATGTGTGAAATAAATATTTTTGATGATAAAAATATCATTTTATCAAATATATAAAGTGGGGGTGGTTTTGAAATCTAAGAAAGAATTATATTTATACATATATTTATATAAATATAATTAAAATATAGTGAATAACGAAGCTGCAGTTCGTATTTTGAAACCGCGATTTCAAACGATTAGTGCGGGAGATCCGACCATCGGATTTTCCCGAAACCACAACCGTTGGGTTTGCCTTGGGAATATCTTTCCAACGGCACCAACTTTGTAAAGATCCAACGGTTGGATTGTCTGGAATGTTTAATTCAAATCTGAAGAAAAACAGCGCCAGAATCGATTATATATATATATATGAATATAATTAAATTAAATCGAATAACGCCGCTGCAGTTCATATTTTGAAATCGTAACTTCAAATGATTAGTGCGGGAGATCCGACCGTCGGATTTTCCCAAAACTAAAACCGTTGGATTCGTTTTGAAAAGATCTTTCTAATGATATAATTTTTTTGAAGATCCAACAGTAGATTTCCAGATATGTGTAAATCAAATCTGGAGAAAAACATCGCCACGGCCGCGTTATGGCCTAAAGCGTCGTTTGAATGAATTGGCTATTTTTAAATAAATAAAAATAGCGATAAATCGTGATAAAATATTATAAACGATATGGAATGGAAATAAACTGAATTTGCTCTGTTTATGTGATATTTGATGAATGAATGTGTTTGGTGTGAAAATTACATTAAAGAACAGAATTGGTGATGTCGAATAATTTAACCACTGAAATGAATTGATTTGAAATTCTAGATATACGTGAGTTATTTGAAAAGGCCGAGTTAATTCTCATTTCAAATAATTGATCGACGAGTGAAAGTCGAAGATATGAAGACGGTGCAAGACCGATGATCTTCACGTCGAATGGAGGGGTGCTACTGATGCTCATGATAGGAGTAGCTACCTTGACGAGGTTGAAGTAGTAGCCACCCAGACGTACTTGTTGATTGTACGGATATGCGATGTATTGAGTGCCTCCGGTTTCGTTCAGACCCAGAACGAATGTGTAAATGGACTGTGTGTCTGACATTGGATTTTGTTCTGTGCTGATTGATCTCTATTAAATATATATTTATTTGGCAGCGGAGAATTTATTTCCTTGCTTAACGCCCTTCTCTGAGACCTATGAGCTCAGAGGTTATATATCGATGGAAACCAGTCACATTGAGTGAATTGCCTGTGTGGCATGCCTAAGTGGCAGATGATCAAGGCTTCTGTTGAAAAGCAAAGTCTTGCGGTTGATGATCAAAGCACGGCCTGTGTGGCATAGCTTTGTGTATAGCGTTGTTTTGCGAGCCTCACACCCCGGTATGGACCAAAAACGGGAGAGGACTTCAGGGAGGACATGCGTTTCTTTCTGGCTAGAGGTGGTGTCAGTGCTTAAACTGGCTGACATATATATTATTTTCACCTGTGTGGTTGTTGCTGTTGCGAGGCATCTCGGATATATCGGTGACTATGTGAAGCCGATGGAGTCATTCGTTGGTTCATTTATGCCCCAAAGGGCGGGGAAACGTAGTGTTCAGGATTTAAGTTTAATCCACATCGGGTGGACCGGCCCTGTTGCTCCCAGGCTTGCTTGCGCGCTTGCCTGAGACTCGGTCTAGATAGTCTCGAAGCGGTGAGGACGATCCCTGGCCTCGGTTCATGACGGAAATCCAATTTCCAAATACGATATCGTGCGGTTTTGATTGTATATATATATATGGCGACATGATATATGGTACCCATGCCGTCTATGATTGATAATTATGATTGAAATTGTTTCTGAAACATATATACACTAGCAATAATATCAAATGATTTGTTTTACTCGTATCAAGCATATTTTGGCCATTATAAGGTAAAACTCTATCCTCTAGTTTCTGTTGCATTGTGTGATGGGAACTGAGTCTTATAATGGCTTCATTTTTATAAAAAGCATTGCGATGTTTAAAAGAATTATTTGTTTTAAAGCACTGGCAATCCAATGGAGTAAACCCGTTCCGCGAAAGTGGCGTGGTCCTGTGATTAGCCATATTTGAAAATGTGTTAAGTAGATTTCCCATACCAGTCCCTGTTGCAGTCATGATAGGGGGTTCTCACCATGTGGTTTGGTGGCGAACAGTGGGCTCTTACCCCCACATGTCCCTTGCGGGGGTTGGTTGCTGTGTGCTGACAGTCGAGAGGCTGGCCTGAAAACAAGTGGTACTGGGGGACCGTTGTGAGCCACGGTGGGTTTTACCTACTGTACTGAAGGATGAAGGGATGGTTGCAAAGCCTACCGGATTTCGCGGTAACGTCACGAACGTGGTATCAGAGCTTTGGTTAAGCTTAGTGCTGGAATATAACATATTAACAAACTTGTCAGAAATAGAACCAGTAGTGTTCTAGGATGAATAACTCATTACAGATAGGATCAGTAATATCCTAGTACGAGTATAGCAGAATCAGAATAACTCGTTAGAGATGGGGTCGGAAATGCCCCAGAACGAGTTGAGAGTTATATGTTTATGAATAACGTATTTGTGATTATATATATAGTCTGGTTTTGGAAATATGATTTTTGAATATATAAAAGATATATATTTGAAAAGTAAAAGAGTGTATGAATTAATTTGAATGATTTTGAAAAGTTAAAAACAAATTGCTTGATGTTTGTGTTGTGTGATAGTGGATTTGATTAATTAAATTATTAGAACGATAATTAATTTAATCAATAAGAGAATGAATGGCAGAATTTATTTGATTAAATCACACACTGAACTGAGTTAAAAATAGATAGAAATATATACATATGCATTATATATGTTTCAACAGGTAAATGGATTAGCTGTTGAGTAAAGAATTTATTCGCGTGCCCGACAAATAGGTAAACCTTAATGAGTTGGATGCGCAATTTTATTATTATATCAACTCCTATGAATGCCATTGGATGCAGAGTGCTGGTTGTTCTGTGTGTAATAACAAACGTCGCCATATGATAGTAACAATTAATTTTGAACTACACTACATGGCATACTTCTTGAAGATAGGCATACTTCATCATATACCACATAAGCATTTGGAGCTTGTGTGACGAGGTTGAGGATTTACCATACGAGCGAGAGGCTTGTATGGCGATGACTATATTTTACAGGTTGAACTGATGACTGATATGGAACATATAAAATATAACGGTAAATTGCCAGATTAATAAAAAACCCACACGGGTCTAGAGATGACAATAATCACGTCTCTGTAGTTATTAGATACGGCACATGGACTATTTATTTCCCACACGGGACGAGGTGATGAGAATTTATTCTCTGGAGTAATTAAAAATACACACTCCCTCAGGCTTAGACAAGGTGACGAGAATTTATTCTCTGGAGTTATTATCTATACACGCTCCCCTGTAAACACCAGAATATATCACTACAAATATGTGTATGCTTATTAGGATTTATTGGGTACCTAATACGGCCCAATAAATATCCAAACCCCTCCACGTAAAAAGGATGGCGAAATTTTTCGAAAATTTAGGGTGTTAGCCAAATTTTGTAAGAATTTGAAAATTCTTAGAATTTGAAAAGTTGAAGAATGGAAGCCAGATTAGAAGTAGAGTTGATTAATCAAACAAATTTCGACTTTTTTTCTTTTCGGGGACGAAAACGTTTAAGTGGGGGAGATTGCAACAACCCAGAAAATCTAAACCAATTTGAAAATTTTAAATTGGCTATTTTGGTGGATTTTAAATATTTAAAATAAATATTTTAAATGATAACGATGAAAAGTATGTTTGAATCAACTATTGAAAATAAATATAATTATTTTGAATTATAAACAAGGCCTGAAATGGCGCGGCAGTTTCGAAATTGCAATTCAAACTTCGACTGACTGTACTGGGTGCAAAATAAAACGGATTTTAGTGAAACCAAAAATATTTAAATCTGTTAGTGAATATCTTTCTAACGAATCTGAAAAATCAAAGTTTCGTAGCGGGAGTCAAAAGTTATGGCCAAATGAATTTTCAGAAAGGTCGCCATAGAATTTATATAGCCCGCGAAAATAGACATTTTGCAAACGACCTCGGAATTCGACGAAACAACTTTTGTTGGATCCGGGATGTGAAGTTATTACTAGCTTCAAATTTCATAATTTTTGAAGCTAGTATGTGAGCGTGGCAAAGAAAAATATGTTTTGGTCAATTACAGCTAAACTGGATCGACCAGAAAATGGCCATTTTTCAAACGATCTCAGAATTCAACGAAACTAGTTTTGTTGGGACCGTATCGTCAAAACATAGCTATATTTATTTTTCTGGAATTTTTCGAATCAGTTTGTGGCCCTGGAAAATTGAAATGTACGTTCAAATTGAATATTGAATGTTTTATACTTTTAATTTGAAGAAAAACTAGTCGAAACATTCGAATAGACCTATGAAACATATCCCATTGTGTTCGGGATGGGGGCATTTAGCTAGGGACGACAGTCGTTGGGTTTGGATTGGAGTTCGTATGTGACAAGGGGTATTTTGGAAATTTAAAAATAAAAAAATATCTCATTGGCCCATTGACCATTCTCTCTCTCTCCCCGACATAAGAATCGAATGGCGCCTCCTCTTCATTCCTTCTCTCCTCCTCCACGCAACAGAACCCCAAGGTCCTTCGAAGCTTTTTGTAGATCCCTCCACCACCTACAAATCCATGTGGATTTCGACCTCCATTGTTGCATGTTCGTTGTGGATCGAGCCCTCCAAGTTGCGGCATTTCGAGCTCCGCCCAGGACAGTAGCCGCCGTCGAACTCCATGTCAGCACCATCGGCTGGAAGCTCTCTCGACCCCCTACAACATGGCGCAACCTAATCAGCCGCTAACGCAACGGATTGGAAGTTAATTGGAAACCTAGTTTTGAACGAAACATAAGGGTATATGGTATTTTATATATTATAGCACTATAAAGCGCTACGGTTTTTGATTTCACTGTAAAAATCATATCGTTTTTGTTTCTTGACGAAATTCAGTGAAACAAGAGACAGTGGACTCGCGTGGTCTAGAAGAGACCGGATATTTTTCTGAGCCCTCTGCTATTTTTGGTGGAGTGGAACCCAATGTTAGATTTCTAATTTATAAACGATATGGAAAACAACAATGTATAAATTATATAGTCGATGTATGAGTTATATAAGCGTTGTACGCCTCATGTATAAGCGTTGTATAAGTTGTATGTTTGATGTATAAGTTATATATGCATTGTAAAAATTATATATGTGATGAAATGACATTATATTGAATTGAAGTGAATTGAAATATATTTATATACGCATATATATATATATACACACACACTCCCCTCGTCCACAGACCATGGACGATATTTATTGGTTGTGATATTATTTGGATTATTTGGTTGATTTGAAATTTGGTTGATAGCGAATGGTTGATTAGAATAAAACATTCATATGTTGAATATATAGATTGAACAATAAAATCTACATTTTTATTGTGAATATGAAGTGTTAAAAAAGGGTGATGTGTGAAATAAATATTTTTGATGATAAAAATATCATTTTATCTAATATATAAAGTGAGGATGGTTTTGAAATCCAAGAAAGAATTATATTTATATATATATATATTTAAATATAATTAAAATATAGTGAATAACGAAGCTGTAGTTCGTGTTTTGAAACCGTGATTTCAAACGATTATTGCGGGAGATCCGACCTTCGGATTTTCCCGAAACCACAACCGTTGGGTTCGCCTTGGGAATATCTTTCCAACGGCACCAACTTTGTAAAGATCCAACGGTTGGATTGTCTGGAATGTTTAATTCAAATCTGAAGAAAAACAACGCCAGAATCGATTATATTTATATATATATAAATATAATTAAATTAAATCGAATAACGACGCTGCAGTTTGTATTTTGAAATTGTAACTTCAAACGATTAGTGCGGGAGATCCGACCGTTGAATTTTCCCAAAACTGAAACCGTTGGATTCGTTTTGAAATGATCTTTCTAATGATATAATTTTTTTGAAGATCCAACGGTAGATTTCCAGATATGTGTAAATCAAATCTGGAGAAAAACAGTGCCATGGCCGCGTTATGGCCTGAAGCGTCGTTTGAATGAATTGGCTATTTTTAAATAAATAAAAATAGCGATAAATCGTGATAAAATATTATAAACGATATGGAATGGAAATAAACTGAATTTGCTCAGTTTATGCGATATTTGATGATTGAATGTGTTTGGTGTGAAAATTACATTAAAGAACAGAATTGGTGATGTCGAATAATTTGACCATTGAAATGAATTGATTTGAAATTCTAGATATACGTGAATTATTTGAAAAGGCCGAGTTAATTATCATTTCAAATAATTGATCGACGAGTGAAAGTCAAAGATATGAAGACGGTGCAAGACCGATGATCTTCACGTCGAATGGAGGGGTGCTACCGATGCTCATGATAGGAGTAGCTAACTTGATGGTGTTGAAGTAGTAGCCACCCAGACGTACTTGTTGATTGTACGGATATGCGAGGTATTGAGTGCCTCCGGTTTCGTTCAGACCCAAAACGAAAGTGTAAATGGACTTTGTGTCTGACATTGGATTTTGTTCTATGATGATTGATCTCTATTAAATATATATTTGTTTGGTGGCGGAGAATTTATTCTCTTACTTAATGCCCTTCTCTGAGACGTACGAGCTCAGAGGTTTTATATCGATGGAAACCAGTCGCATTGAGTGAATTGCCTGTGTGGCATGCCTACGTTGCAGATGATCAAGGCTTCTGTTGAAAAGCAAAGTCTTGTGGTTGATGATCAAAGCACGGCCTGTGTGGCGTAGCTTTGTGTATAGCATTGTTTCGCGAGCCTCACACCCCGGTATGGACCAGAAACGGGTGAGGACTTCACGGAGGACATGCGTTTCTTTCTAGCTAGAGGTGGTGTCAGTGCTTAAACTGGCTGACATATATATTATTTTCACTTATGTGGTTGTTGCTGTTGCGAGGCGCCTCAGATATATCGGTGACTATGTGATGCCGATGGAGTCATTCATTGGCTCATTTACGCCGTAAAGGGCGGGGAAACGTAGTGTTCAGTATTTAAGTTTAATCCACATCAGGTGGACCGGCCCTGTTGCTCCCAGGCTTTCCTGCGCGCTTGCCTAAGACTCGGGCTAGATAGTCTCGAAGCGGTGAGGACGATCCCTGGCCTCGGGTCATGACGGAAATCCAATTTCCAAATATGGCATCGTGCGGTTTTGATTGTATATATATATGGCGACATGATATATGGTACCCATGCCATCTATGATTGATAGTTATGATTGAAATTGTTTTTGAAACATATATACACTAGCAATAATATCAAATGATTTTTTTGCTCGTATCAAGCATATTTTGGCCATTATAAGGTAAAACTCTATCCTCTGGTTTGTGTTGCATTGTGTGATGGGAACTGTGTTTTATAATGGCTTCATTTTTATAAAAAGCATTGCGATGTTTAAAAGAATTACTTGTTTTAAAGCACTGGCAATCCAATGGAGTAAACCCGTTCCGCGAAAGTGGCGTGGTCCTGTGATTAGCCATATTTGAAAATGTGTTAAGTAGATTTCTCATACCAGTCCTATGACTGACTCGTAGTTTATTTCACTTGCAAACTCGGGTGCCCCTTTTTCTACATAGGTATCCTTGTATTCAGGTTTTAGCAGGTTCTTTCTGGATAGCTGGGATTGAAGATGGATTCGATCATTTATCTCTTTTTATGATGTTCAGCTCCTGTTGTACATATTATGTTTTGTTTTCCGCTGTAGACATTTTATGTATAGCTGAACTGTGTTTTGTACTAAGTATGATCCTATATACTATGTAACTCTGATGATTATATTTATCCAGTGTATTCTATTGTACATTATCTGGTGTATTTAATTATTTCTGTTATGTTGTTATCTGTTTATGTGTAATATTCCAAAGATTACCCCTGCCACCGTCTTATTGGGAAGGGGGTCGTCACACAAAATCCACTAAAATAGCCAAATTAAAAATTTTAAACTGGTTCAGATTTTCCAGGTTGTTACAAATAGGCACAAAATATGATAGGAGAGGAAGAATGAAGGTTTTTTATTCTGACTTAGTCTAAGCACTTAACTATATATCTTAACCTTTTCTAAGATTGTCAAATATTAACTTTTAATCACTTAATGCTTTATTATACATTGTAGTAGCCTATTTTTTCCATAGATTGCTTTACGGACTCTTCCATGCATGTTTCTATTACCTTTTAAAATTGTGTGCTATGCTAACTTTTTTTAATGCATCATCGTTACCATTAATTGCTAATTAAAATAGAACCTATTAAAAATCTCATTTATAATCATTACCTAGTTAGTTATATATTAATTGAAATCGGCTATTTTTGTTAAGAAGTTTATGCACTACAGTTGTACGATGCTTATAGTGAAACTGTTGTTACAACCCACGCCTCAACGGGCCTGGATTTTCACAAAAAGCTAAAACCCAAGTCCATGAAACATGAGTAATATGTTTGGTATGCTGCAAATAAAAAATGATAAATAAATCATAGCTTAAGTAAATAACTCACATTGGGAGTAATTCAAAAATAATACTATAAATAAATAGCCAACAAGGTATTAACACTTTCAAGATCAAGTATCTTTATACTGGACAAACTTTGTCTTCTATCAAACCTTTGGGTTGGTTTAAGGAGAGGTTTAGAACTATTTTTAGGTGACTGGTAAATCATATTCTTTTAAGCATAAGATTACATATTCCCTTCTAATACAATCGTTATGATGTCATATTTATTAAGGTTGTCAAACTCTTAATTTTTCGCATAAACCACACGTACCTACCCCTAGTAGAATTAACTCAATAAATAATACTCAAATATATGGGTAATAATGCGTCTTTGGACTGCCTTGGTCCTATATACTGCCCATAGTATCTCTTATCTCCTCTTCACTAGGATTCCGCCATATTACTACAAAAGCTTTAAAACTGCATATGTAATGGACTACATATGATTACCTACACTGCAGATGCTCGCCTGTCTGTTGCGAAACATATAAACTGCATCCACAATGGCCAGCTTCTCTATGCCAACATTATAGATATCCACAGTGGACTGCCTCACTATGCTTACAATAATAATCATCACGTGATCCTTGTGCATATACTTCTGAATATCGCTTATAGTAGGCCTTAGCACCCACTCTGTATGGAACTCACTCGGGAATTTACTAATAACTATGGTCTTTCCCTTCCATCGTGGCTAGGCTCCGCGTAGCCCTCCATTTCTAACTGGAAGGTATCTCTAATTCGTTAATAGTCCTACCATAAACAAACAATCTAAAACAATCATAAGGCGTTACATAACCACAATCCAGGCGTCTCGTTAACGAAAGATCATCTGGCATATAGAGGTCTAACCCAAGTCCTTCCTCGTTCTAACTAATAACTAATGATGACCTACATTCATGGGACACTATCCTTTTTTATTTCCCCATTACTAGGCACCACTAACTGTACATCGCATGACTACCTAGCCATCCATCAGCTTTTAGACCGCCTAATTCAGTTAAGGCAATACTCCTTGATAAATACTATATACCCTACCTTCGATGGACTGCCTATATACCAACAACGGAGGGCTATCCTGGGGTATGTATTTATGTATCGCTTGAAGTGACTTATTTCCTGCTTCAACATTGTCTGCAAGTCCATTAGAATGGGCTTTCCACTTGTAATGACCAGTATTCTACGTATCCGAGGATCGTAAAGTATTCAAATTATTCATCTTTGGGGTTATATTGGCTTATAACTTTGGGAGAAGACTACTTGAGTCATTTCTGACCTTCATTATCTTCATTGAATTTTTATGTGACCATGTTACCTTGGAGAATCTAGTTTCGTTCATAACTTTTGATTGGTAATGAATTTAGACCTAAGTGGAGCAGGAATCCAGTATATGGCTAGAATGAGTTGGAGCCATCTCAAATGGTTCTAAACGTTTCTAAGGATGCGTATACGGCTAGAATGAACAATTCCTTGCCTAAGTGGAGCAGGATCCCCGACACCGTGAGAGAGGCCATCTGGCAAGATTTTCTTGCATGTTTAAACTTATCTACAAAATGATTAAATACAAATAAATAATTAGTGATATTTTCTCGTTTTACAGGGTGTAGTAAATTTGAAGAAGCCTGACATCATCCTAGTTCAGCGACACTGGAACTCAAAGGTCGCTAAGAATTACAGAGAGAAAATGAATGAGATCAAAAAAGGGGGAAGAAACCAAGGTGTATGAGCGATGTAGTATGGAAGATGGTTGAGTGGTCGGACACGGATGAGTTCAAGGGAAATCTTTAACAAATCACATTTTTTGCCAATTAATAAATAATTAGTCAACGTACATTTGAAAGCGGATTCAGCAAGGAACTCCGCAAACAGGAGCAGGAATTTAGTAACTCATCATGGAGGATCTAAATCTTTCCAGCATCACCGCGAGGACCTGGTGAATTTATCAAGTATTACATTTGTATATTGATCGGTTCAGTAATTAACTACGTGGAATTGAATTATCCAAATTATCAATTGCAGGAATGAGCTTGTGGACTTGTCGTGTCCTACATGGATGTATTTGCTCACTCCCATGCATTTAGGCATAAGTATATTAATTACTAGCTAATGTAAAGTAAAAAGAACATTCTATTATTTCTCAACTAAAATTATTTTTTGCGTTATAGGCAAGGTTTCAGGAGGCACGAATCATGCGCTTGAGGAGTCTGGTCATGATGAATTGACACCGGAGGAAGAAGTCAATATATTTGACGCTGTTATGGATTTATCGCAGCGGAACAGACGTTATGACTTCTTTTGCATACATACAACAAATTAGCATTTAAATATATGGTGTTATAATATTTTATATGCTGACATAACCTTTTTTCTTTTCATTCTATTTGCAGGCTTGACCAGCCCAGAAGGCCCAAGACAAAGCAGAAATTAAGGAGCTTAGAACCATGATTGAGCATCTATAGGAGAAAAATCGTCTGCAGGCTATATAGATTAGAGCAACTAAATCAAAAGCTTATGGAGTATGTGCACAATCATGGTACTTTTCCTTCGTCGTTTGGTGCTTCCAAAAACGAAGATGATGCTTGATGTGACGACCCCAAACCCCGTACTGACGGTGGCAAGTGTAATCTTTGGAATATAACACATAAACAGAAAACAGCAGAGCATAATTAAATAAACACACCAGATAAAGAACAAATAATACACTAGATAAATGTAATCATCAGAGTTACACAGTATACAGGATCATACTTAATACAAATACAGTTCAGCTATACATAAATGTCTACAGCGGAAAACAAACATAATATGTACAATAGGAGCTGAACAACATAAAAAGAGATAAATGATAGAATCCATCTTCAGCTCCAGCTATCCAGAAAGAGCCTGCTAAAACCTGAATACAAGGCTGCCCGTGTAGAAATAAGGGCACCCGAGTTTGCAAGTGAAACAAACTACGAGTCAGTCATGGGACTGGTATGAGAAATATACATGACACATTATATAATTTGGCTAATCTCAGGACCACGCCACTTTCGCGGAACGGGTTTACTCCATTGGATTGCTCGTGCTCAAAACAAGTAAATCTTTTAAACATCGCAATGCTTTTTGTAAAATGAAGCCAATATAAGACCCAGTTCCCATCACACAATGCAACACAAACCGGAGGATAGAGTTTTACCTTATAATGGCCAAAATATGCTTGATACGAATAAACAAAAGAATTTGATATTATTGCTAGTGTTTATATGTTTCAAAAACAATTTTGAATCATAACTATCAATCATAGACGACATGGGTACCATATATCATGTTGCCGTAGATATATACAATCAAACCGCACAATCACGTATTTGGAAATTGGATTTCCGTCATGAACCAAGGCAAAAGATAGTCCTTACCGAATTCGAGACTGCCTAGCCCGAGCCTCAGGATCAGAACGCATCAACCCTTGGATCGTCAGATCCGGTCCACCGATGTGGATTATTATGCCTAAACACTACGTTTCATTGCCCTTTGGGGCGTAAATGAGCCAACGAATGACTCCATCGGCCCCGGGTCGACCGTTATATTCGAGGCGCCTCGCAACAACAACAACCACACAGGTGAAAATAATATATATGTCAGACAGTTTAAGCACTGACACTACCTCTAGCTAGGAAGAAACGCATGTCCTCCCTGAGGTCCTCTACCGTTTCTGGTTCATACCGGGGTGTGAGGCTCACGAATTTACATTATGCACAAAGCTACGCCACACAGGCGGTGCTTTGATCATCACCACAAGACTTTGCTTTTCAATAGAAGCCTTGATCACTGCATCTTAGCATGCCACACAGGCAATTCACACCATGCAACTGATGGCTATCAATCACACAGAATGAATTCCAATGTCAAACACACAGTCCATTTGCAAGTCCGTTCTGGGTCTGAACGAAACCGGAGGCACTATATACCTCGCATACCCATCAATCTCCACGTACGTCTGGACTATCACCACTCATTATCTATATTTCAGGATGCCTCCCAATCAGGACATCAGTTACCACCCAAACGAGGTGAAGATCTCCGGTCTTCAACCACCGTCTTCATCTTCGACTTCTTATCGTCGATTCAGTTATTTAGAATGGGATAAACCCAGTCTTTCTGAGCAACTCGCGTATATAATAAAAAGTGCTACACGAACACAACATACGCCTCATTTCAATTCATCAGTCACTAACCGTAAATCACCAAGAGAACGATTTCCCAAATATTAACCCCGAAGGCTGAAACCAACATCAGATCAAAACCCAGGAAACCATTCGACTTAGCTAACCTTTAATTAGTTTCTAAATTTCGCATTCCATATCGTTTATAATATGTTATAACAATTTATCGCTATTTTTATTTATTTATTTATAGCCAATTCATTCAAACGACGCTTCGGGCCATAACGCGACCTTGGCGCTGTTTTTCTTCAGATTTGATTTACACATATCTGAAAATCTAACCGTTGGATCTTCACAGAGTTTATATCATTAGAAAGATCTTTTCGAAACGAATCCAACGGTTCCAGTTTTGGGAAAATCCGACGGTCGGATCTCTCGGTACACTCGTTTGAAGTTTCGATTTCAAAATACGAACTACAGCGTCGTTATTCGATTTAATTTAATTATATTTATATATATAAAAATATAATCGATTCTGGCGCTGTTTTTCTTCAATTTTGAATTTAACATTCCAGACAATCCAACCATTGGATCCTCACAAAGTTGGCGTCGTTGGAAAGATATTTCCAAAGTGGACCCAACGGTTTCAGTCTCGGGAAAATCCGATGGTCGAATCTCCCGCACTAATCGTTTGAAATCATGGTTTCGAAACATGAACTACAGCTTCGTTACTCGATGTATTTTAATTATATTTATATATATACACACAAATATAATCTATTCTTCAATTTCAAAACCATATGCTTTTCGTACATTCGATAAAAATGATATTTTTATCCAACAGACATTTATTTTGACACTTCACTATTTTTAACGATTCATGTATATAGTAAAAATGTGATTTTTATTGCAAAACAATTTGTTTCAAAACACGACTATTTTATATAGTTCATATAGATGATAAAAAATGATTTTTATTATAAAACAATTTATTTCAAAACATGACTATTTTATATAGTTCATATAGATGATAAAAATAGGATTTTTATTATAAAACAATTTATTTAAAACACGAATACTATTCAACACATGAATTTTTATTCAACGAATGAATTTCTATTCAACACATGAAGGTTTTCTATTCAACACACGAATATAGTTTCAACACAAGAAAATAATTCTAACACATGAATATTATTCAAAATTTCGGCAGCATAACGGCAGGGTAGTTAAAACCGGGGCCGTCCCTAGTACGACTCCTCGCTCTACCTTAAAGACTCGCAGCTTTTAACAATGGGGATTTCATGCATCTAGCTCGCACACAAGCGGCATGTTTATTTTTATCTTTTCCACAAACTAATCCTATGTGGTTTCAACCAAATAATTCTCAACCACAAACGAGTATTTTTCAACCACAATCAATCAATTTCAACCACAAACAATTCTAGTCAACCATTCGCTATCAATCAATTTTTACACCAATCACAACCAATAAATATCGTCCATGGTTTTCGGACGAGGGGCGTATATATATATATATATATATATATATAAATTTCACTTCCATTCAACACATATATAATTTTTACAATGCATATATAACTTATACATCGAACGTACAACTTATACAACGCTTATACATATGGTGTACAACGCTTATATAACTCATACATCGACTATATAATTTATACATATAATTCAGAAATCTCACATTGGGTTCCACTCCAGCAAAAATAGCAGAAGGCTCAGAAAAATATGCGGTCTCTTCTGGAATGTAGAAGACGTCCACACGAGTCCACTATCTCTTGTTTCACTGAATTTCATCAACAAACGAAAAGATATGATTTTTACAGTGAAATCAAAAACCGTTGCGCTTTAAACTGCTATAATATAGTTTATTTTAAAATTAGCCGTACCTCTCAGTTTTGGGTTCGAAACTAGGTTTCAAATTTTCAGCAAATCCGTTGATCGATACGGAGATCGGGTTGCGCAAGGTCGAAGGAGGAGATGGGGCGCCTGCTCGCCGGAAGTGGGCCCCAGTTCGGTGGCCAGACGTGGCCGCGGCGGCGGTTCAAAGGGCTCGACTTTCGAGCTCGAATTCTCCCCCAATTCTGAACGAAAAATTCCAAACTATATATGGATTTGAAGAGGGGACTTCGATCTTCAAAAAGTTCCAAAGGACGGGGTGGTTTCGTTGAGAGATGGAAGAGAAAAAGAAGAGGGAAGATTTGAAGCTGTTCCGCCGTCGCCTGGAACTTAAGCGGGGAGAGAGAAGAATGCATGGACCAATAGGATTTTTTTATTAATTTATATATTTTTAAATTTCTAAAATACCCTCTTTCACACACGAACCCCAATCCAAACCCAACGACTGTCCTCCCTAGCTAAATACCCCCATTCCGAACACATTGGGATATGTTTCGTAGGCCCATTAGACTGTTTGAGTCAGTTTCTCTTCAAATTAAAATATAAAACATTCAGTATTTAGTTTGAACGTACATTTCAATTTGCCGGGGCCACATACTGATTCTAAAGATTCCCAAAAAATAAATCAAGCTATGTTTTGACGATACAGTCCCAACAAAACTAGTTTCGCCGAATTCTGAAACCGTTTGAAAAATGGCCCTTTTCTAGTCGATCCAATTTAATATAAATCGACCAATCCCATTTTCCTTGGCCACGCTCACATACTAGCTTCAAAAATTCTGAAATTTGAAACCTAGCAATAATTCGACATCCCGGATCCAACAAAAGTGATTTCGTCAAATTCTGAGGTCGTTTGCAAAATGGCCATATTCACGGGCTATATAAACTCTATAGTGACCTTTTTGAAAATTCATTTAGCCATAACTTTTGCTTCCCGTCATGAAACTTCGATTTTTCAGATTCGTTAGAAAGGTACTCGTTAACAGATTTAAATAATTTTGGTTTCACTCAAATCCATTTTGTTTTGCACCCGGTACAGTCAGTCAAAGTTTGAATTCATATTTTGAAACTACCGCGCCATTTCAGGCCTTGTTTATAATTAGAATTAATTATATTTATTTTCAAACGTCGATTCAAACTTACTTTTCGTCGTTATTATTTAAAATATTTATTTAAAATATTTAAAATCCACCAAAATAGCCAATTTAATTTTTTTTAAATTGGTTCAGATTTTCCGGGTCGTTACAATCTCCCCCACTTAAAACTTTTCGTTCCCGAAAAGGAACAAAGTCGAAAGTGGTTTGATTAATCAACTCTACTTTCAATCTGGCTTCCATTCTTCAACTTTTTAGTTTCTAAGAATTTTCAAGTGCTTCAAAAATTTGGCTAACACCTGGAATTTTCGAAAAATTTCACCATAACCTCCTTTGTACGGGGAGGGGTTTGGAAATTTATTGGGCCGTATTAGGTACCCAATAAATCCTATAAAGCATACACATATTTATAGTTATATATTCTGGTGATTACAGGGGCGCGTGTATAGATAATAACTCCAGAGAATAAATTCTCGTTACCCTGTCAAAGCCTGAGGGAGTGTGTATTTTTAATTACTCCAGAGAATAAATTCTCGTCACCTCGTCCCGTGTGGGAAATAAATAATCCATGTGCCGTATCTAATAACTAGAGAGACGTGATTATTGTCAACTCCAGACCCGTGTGGTTTTTTTTATTAATCTGGCAATTTACCATTTTATTTTATATGGTCCATATCAGTCATCTGTTCAACCTGTAATATATAGTCATCGCCATACAAGCCTCTCGCTCGTATGGTAAATCTTCAACCTCGTCACACAAGCTCCAAATGCTTATGTGGTATATGACGAAGTATACCTATCTTCAAGAAGTATGCCATGTAGTGTAGTTCACAATTAATTGTTAATAGCTTATGGTGACGTTTATTATTACACACAGAACAACCAGCACTCCGCATCCAATGGCATTCACTGGAGTTGATATAATAATAAAATTGCTCATCCAACTCATTAAGGTTTACCTATTTGTCGGGCACGCAAATAATTTCTTTACTCAACAGCTAATCCATATACCTGTTGAAACATATATAATGCACATGTATATATTTCTATCTATTTTTAACTCAGTTCAATGTGTGATTTAATCAAATAAATTCCTCCATTCATTCTCTTATTGATTAAATTAACTATCGTTCTAATAATTTAATTAATCAAACCCACTATCACACAACACAAACAACGATCAATTTGTTTTTAACTTTTCAAAATCATACAAATTAATTCATACACTCTTTTTAAATTAATCAGACTATAGAATTAAAAGTGCACATCCATGGAAAGAAAATAACAACAAAGTAGAGAACTAAATGGTAATGCAAAGTATGGTAAATGTACCTTGCACCGGAGTCAATCAGAGATATCCACTCGACACTTAGGATAGGCTTTCTGAATGCTCTCCTCAGTTTCCCAAGTACAATCTCGCGGATCTCCACTCCATTGCACTTTGACTAAGTGAAACTTCTTGTTCCTTAGTTCTTTGGTTTCTTTGCCAATGATCTTTAGCGGCTCTCTTCTCACAGCCAATTCTGGAGTAATTTCAATATCCTGTTGCGCTGCTTCTTCCACGATCAAGTCTGGATCATGAACGTGCTTTCGAAGTTGAGATATGTGAAATACATCATGCACTCTAGGCAACCAATCACGCAATTGAATTCTATAAGTGAGAGTCCCAGTCCTTTCAAGAATAGGGAATGGTCCACTAAATCTAGGTGCTAATTTTCCAGTTTTGCCAAATCGAATCACTCCCCTCATCGGAGAAACCCTTAAATACACATAATCACCAACAGAAAAAACCAAATCTCTTCTTCTCGAATCAACATAGCTCTTCTGTCAGCTTTGAGCGGCGAGTAATCGTTTCTTAACGAAATCGACTTTGTCGGCAGCTTTGCGAATCATATCAGGTCCCAATACAAGCCTATTACCAGGTTCGACCCAACAAGCATGAGATCGGCACGGTCTACCATACAATGCTTCGAATGGTGACATTGTCAGGCTTGCTTGGTAGCTGTTGTTGTATGAGAACTCAGCTAAATGTAAATGGTCTTCCCATGATCCACCAAAATCTAGAACACAAGCCCGCAATAAATTTTCTAGTATACGATTCACCCTCTCTGTTTGACCAATTTTCTGAGGATGATAAGCGGTGCTCAAGTTCAGCTTCATTACCAGTTCTATTTGAAATGCCTCCCAGAATTTGCTAGTGAATATTGGATCTCTATCACTAACTATACTGACGGCACTCCATGTAGCCTAACAATTTCCTTGAAATATATCTGCGCCAGACTCTAAGCAGTTCGGTTCGATCTGACAGGTATAAAATGGGCGGTCTTCGTGAAGCGATCTACGATCACCCAAATACTGTCATTTCCTTTCCTGGTTCTGGGCAAACCGTCTATGAAGTCCATGGAAATATGTTCCCACTTCCAACCTGGAACGTCTAGCGGTTGCAACAATCCAGCCAGTTTTTGTTGGTCGGTTTTGACTAGTTGGCAAGTAGAGCATCGACTAACATATAAAGAAATGTCTCTCTTCATCGACCTCCACCAGAAAGTGCATTTGATGTCATTATACATTTTTCTCACTCCTGGATGGATACTCAGTTTTGACTTGTGGCATTCATCCAGCATTTCCTTTCGGAGCTCAGGAATGTTAGGAACACATATTCGACCCTTTAGCCTTAGAATCCCTTGGTCATCAATCTGGAAACTTAAGTGTTCACCTTTCTGTATTCTTTCTCTGATCCTTTGAATGAAGTGATCATCCTTCTGAAGAGCAAAGATTTTATCAATCAATGAAGTCGTAATAATAAAACTGGCGATCATTACATTCATTCGGGTTAATGCATCGGCCACGACATTGGCTTTCCCTGGAGTGTATAGAATCTCAAAATCGTATGCTGCAAGGAACTCTAGCCAACGTTGCTGCATCAGATTCAAATCTTTCTGGGTGAACAGATACTTTAGCGACTGATGATATGTAAACAGTTCGAATTTCTCACCCTGAAGATAGTGCCTCCAGATTTTTAAAGCAAATACGATAGCCAACAACTCAAGATCATGAGTAACGTAGTTCTTCTCATGCAGCTTCAGCTGACGGCTAGCATAAGCAGCCACTTGACCTCTTTGCATTAATACTGCACCAAGGCCTTCTCTAGAGGCATCTGTCCAGACTTTCAGGTCCTGATTGCCGTCGATTATCATTAACACTGGAGCCGTTGTTAATCTTAACTTTAACTCCTCAAAAGCCTCCTCACATTCTGGAGTCCACTTGAATTTTGAGTGCTTCTTTGTAAGCTTCGTTAAGTGACTAGATATCTTCGAAAAATCTTTAACGAACTTCCGGTAATAACTAGCCAATCCAAGAAAACTGCAGACTTCTGTAGGAGTACTAGGCTGTTTCCAATTTTGAATAGCGGCGATTTTACTTGGATCCACAGCAATTCCTTCTTTTGATACGACATGGCCAAGAAACTTTACTTCATCTTGCCAGAATATACATTTGGATAGTTTAGCTTTCAATACATTCCTTCTCAGAATTTCTAACACTTGTTCCAAATGCTTTTCATGTTCGGCTTTTGACTTAGAGAAGATTAGAATATCATCAATAAAAACCAGAACAAACTTATTCAAGACTCCTCTGAATACCCTATTCATTAAATCGACGAAGTAAGCTTCCCAGAAGAAACATCCAAAGCTTCCCAGAAGTCTTTTCTATTAGAATTCTGACCTTCACAGGGAATGGTTATATAATCGCCTGATTTAATCTTCACCTTAACGACTCTGTCGGCGCATTTAACCTCAACTTCATATTTGGTCAACCAGTCTAACCCCAAGATAAGATCAAATTCTGTAAAATTCATGATGACCGCGATGGTAGGGAACCGATAACGAGAAAAAGAAATCGACACCCCACAAACCCAACTGAGATCGAGGGAACCCCCAACCGGATTATGGACCGTCATTGATTCTTTGAGCTTCCTCAAATTCAAATCTAGTTTCTTAACCGCATTCTTTGCAACAAAGCTTCGCGACGCGCTGGTGCCAAATAGTACTTTAACAGGAATATCTTTGACATTTAGCGTGCCTTCTAAAACATCTGCCCTTTCCTGAGCAGACAAGGATGCAGGCACTTCTGCCACTTCGTTCACTTGTACCATCTCAGGCTTCATTAAGAGCTGGCAATCCTTTGCAAGATGACCAGTCTTCTGGCGTTGTTTGCACTCCCTATTCTCTTGAAAATTCTTCTTGGATTTAGGTCTACTCTTCTTCTGCTTTTTCAAAGACTTACATTTCCTGGACAGATGACCCTTTTGATTGCAGTTAAGGCATGTGGCCGTCGTTACTGGTTCTTTCTCAGATCTGGCCCTTTTTCGATTGACTTTTGCCTTCTTACTGACCTTAGACATCATACTGGCCTTCGGATGATCAGTTTCAGACATGAACCCCAATCCAAACCCAACGACAATCAATCAATTTCAACCACAAACAATTCTAGTCAACCATTTGCTATCAATCAATTTTAACACCAATCGCAACCAATAAATATCGTCCGTGGTTTGTGGACGAGGGGTGTATATATATATATATATACATATCACTTCCATTCAACACATATATAATTTTTACAACGCATATATAACTTATACATTGAACGTACAACTTGCACAACGCTTATACATGTGGTGTACAACGCTTATATAACTCATACATCGACTATATAATTTATACATCATCGTTTTCCATATCGTTTATAATTCAGAAATCTCACATTAGGTTCCGCTCCACCAAAAATAGAAGAAGGCTCAGAAAAATATGCGGTCTCTTCTAGAATGTAGAAGACGTCCACACTAGTCCACTGTCTCTTGTTTCACTAAATTTCGTCAACAAACGAAAAAGATATGATTTTTACAGTGAAATCAAAAACCGTAGCGCTTTAAACTGCTATAATATAGTTTATTTTAAAATTAGCCGTACCTCTCAGTTTTGGGTTCGAAACAAGGTTTCAAATTTTCAGCAAATCCGTTGATCGATACGGGGATCGGGTTGCGCGAGGTCGAAGGAGGAGATGGGGCTCTACTTTCCGGAAGTGGGCCCCAGTTCGGTGGCCAGACGTGGCCGCGGCGGCGGTTCAAAGGGCTCGACTTTCGAGCTCGAATTCTCCCCCAATTCTGAATGAAAAAAATCCAAACTATATATGGATTTGAAGAGAGGGACTTCGATCTTCAAAAATTTCCAAAGGACGGGGTGGTTTCGTTGAGAGATGGAAGAGAAAAAGAGGAGAGAAGTTTTGAAGCTGTTCCGCCGTCGCCTGGAGCTTAAGCGAGGAGAGAGAAGAATGCGTGGACCAATAGGATTTTTTTATTAATTTATATATTTTTAAATTTCTAAAATACCCTCTTTCACACACGAACCCCAATCCAAACCCAACGACTGTTGTCCCTGGCTAAATACCCCCATTCCGAACACAATGGGTTATGTTTCGTAGGCCCATTCGACTGTTTGAGTCAGTTTCTCTTCAAATTAAAATATAAAACATTCAATATTTAATTTGAACGTACATTTCAATTTGCCGGGGCCACATACTGATTCTAAAAATTCCCGAAAAATAAATCTGGCTATGTTTTGACGATACGGTCCCAACAAAACTAGTTTCGCCGAATTCTGAGACCATTTGAAAAATGGCCCTTTTCTGGTCGATCCAATTTAATAGAAATCGACCAAACATATTTTCCTTTGCCACACTCACATACTAGCTTCAAAAATTATGAAATTTTAAATCTAGCAATAATTCGACATCCCGGATCCAACAAAAGTGGTTTCGTCGAATTCTGAGGTCGTTTGCAAAATGGCCATTTTCACGGGCTATATAGACTCTGTAGCGACCTTTCTGAAAATTCATTTAGCCATAACTTTTTCTTTCCGCTATGAAACTTCGATTTTTCAGATTTGTTAGAAAGGTACTCACTAAAAGATTTAAATATTTTTGGTTTCACTCAAATCTGTTTTGTTATGCACCCGGTACAGTCAGTCAAAGTTTGAATTCATATTTTGAAACTACCGCGCCATTTCAGGCCTTGTTTATAATTAGAATTAATTATATTTATTTTCAAATGTTGATTCAAACTTACTTTTCATCATTATTATTTAAAATATTTGTTTTAAATATTTAAAATCCACCAAAATAGCCAATTTAAAAATTTTCAAACTGGTTCAGATTTTCCGGGTCGTTACACTTGAAGTATGTTTTTCTGTATTTGTGGTTACACAATGTATATTGACTTTGAGATGGCAAGGATTTTGTTTTGATGTTGGATATATTGGTACAGAGTGTAACGACCCGGATTTTTCGAACGATTTATTTTAAATAGTTTTAAATATTGAACGGATAATATAAATGAATTTTCATATTGAGTTATCGATTTAATAATTGATTTCAATTTTACTGTCGAACATATTTTAATATAAAATATGATATATATAATTAATTTCGAAGTAAAAACTGAGTCAAAACAATCCACATGACCGATATAAATTCTATTTGGATAGAATCGATAATAATAATAATAATTTTACTGAGGGACTAATTATTTCCATGTTTAAATTTATTTTATATGAGTTTATATAGTTATTCGATATATATGTTCAAATTAAATTTCAGAATATATTCTGTTGAGCTTAGTACCATGCTATAATATTGAAACGTCGGTCGGCGCATTGAAATAGCGGTTCACGTTCTCAAGTTGCAAACCCCGAAATATTGAATTATGGATAAGATCAAAATCGAATCAAAAATCAAATCAGTATCTATTTAAAAAGAACAAAAATCTCTTTAAATAAAATCGTATTAATTAGAAATCAAATCGAGATCAAATCACATTAAAAATGTATGTACCTTAACCGATACACATTTAAAACTTGCGTACCCTTGTTCCCTCTTCCCTGTTAAACAACGCAACCCCTCTTCTCCTATTTCTTTGATTCCTTTCCAGAAAGTATAACTCAAAATCAAAGCTTCGAAAGGGGAGAAAAATAATTGATCGCTCCCTCTTTTCTGATTCCCATTAAAGTCATTTACTCCTTCCTTTAATTTCTCACTCCAAAGCAAATCGACTTCCTACCTCTTTGTTTCCAGAGACAAATTGAATTCATTAAAAAGGAAAAAAACAAGAATCTATTAGAATATGAGTCGCGATTCCTGGTCATCGCGAGGCTTATCATCAACAAGGAGGCAAGCATAAAGGTGAAGGATGGAAGGTTGTGATGGGTAGAAGGAGATCTGTGTTCGAGTGCGACATCGATTGGGAGCTCGATAGGGATTCACGATTGCTATGTGGATAAAGGCGGAGGTCGTGCTCTCAGCGGCTGTTAGTGGGGTTCGGTGACTGTAATCGTTGGGGGTTTGGTTTCAGAACTGAATCGCATATTAGGAGAGGGGGGTTTCTGCAAATTAACGGGGAGATTCCCGAAGCAATGCATGGATTCGAGAGTACTTGGGAGTTTGGATTTTTGTAAGAACCGACTTTCAGTGAAGAGGGAAATCACGTTTGGCCTGAGCATCATAAAAAGGGTGACAATGGGTTGATGCAATGAGGTGATAATGGTCACGATGTTAACTGTCACCGTATTACGTGAAGTCACGATCCAGGAATTGGCCTGAAGTTTGATGAAGCACTTGTAGTTGAAACCGCAACAATGACCTGAGATCGACAATGAGATTTAAGGTCAGGGCTCTTTTGGGTTTTTGGACATTGATTGGTTTGAAGAAACCAAACGCAGAGAAGGATTTTTTGAATAGGAATAAACATGATGCATTGGTGAGAACTGTTTGGAGTTTGAGAAGGTGATGAGTTCGGATTTTTAACAGTAGAGAGGAAGAATTTTAAATCAAGGATTTAGAATCAAACATAATCGATTGCGTGGAACCATATGGAAAATGCAGCTGTGGAAGGAGGAGGAGTACAAGCCGCTAATGTAAATTTAATTAAGGTAATTTAATTAAATTATTTTAGCTAATAAATTAGTATAATTTAATTCGTGACAATAAAAATGCAACTTCTTATTTATTTTAGATCCATTCGAATATCATAAATTGTGTGGGACTCATATGAATTTAATCTTCGCAATGGGTTTTGATTTGGGATTTTTAGAGTCAACTGGAACCAGAATGGATCCGAAAGAAAAATCACGGTGAGTAAATCTCACTCAAATTTTATTTAGAATTATTTTTATCAGTTAAAAATAATTGTTTGTTGATTGATTGGATTCTTTAAATATTATTTGTTGCTGTTAAAAGTATATTAGTTATTTAGGCTTGGTGGTTGTTATTATATATGTATTAGTTGTTGGATTCCCGCAGTATCATTAGCGGATGATTACCTTATACGCCCCTAGCATGATAGTGGATGACCTTCATACCGCGATATCCTGCCTCGAAGCAGAATGGGTATTGTTTATGTTGATTAACGTCTGTGGATGCAGGAAACAGGTTGGAGGGATCCAACTGGGTTCCTCAAAAATATTATTATTTGTTTGCTTTCACATATATTATCATATATGATGTGTTGATTGATAATTGAGTGGTTTGATTGTTTAAATATCACTAGGCCAAACTGTTGATATATAAAAATATCATGAAAGGGATATTTATTATTTAAAAGGGGAATTTTTTTTTAAAATAGAATTTCAATTTTTAATGAGCTATAGGAATATTCACTTGTTTTGAACAAGTATTGAATTTATAAACGATGTTTATAAATTAAAAAATGCAAGAAATTGAAGTGAATTTATAAAGGTGTTGTAAATAAAACAGAATGATTTTCATTGGATAATCAGGAAATTGAATTGAACCTGTAAAACAGTGTTTACAAATAAAGTGGAGAAGTTATCATTGGATAATTTGAATATTTAAATTCAAATGTGAATTTAAAAATAGAAATAAGAAAATCGTTTTAAAGAAATAAATGATGGAATTTATTTTGATGTTCAGAATATAAATTGAACTAAAATAAATCCATAAGGATTTATGTTTTGAATTAGATCAATTCGAATTTATTTAAATAGAAGTCAAATTGAATATGAAAATAAATTGGGTGTTATATATAAGTTATTATAAATAGAAATTTCCAAAATAAGATTTTTGTTTAAAATAGATTTCGAAATGGAACTTGTTTTAAATATATATATAAAACAAGAAATCTATAAACAGTGTTTATAAATAGAATTAATTAATTATCAAGAGATAATTTAAAGTATTAAATTCAGTTGTGAATTTGAAAATAGAATTTGAAATCATTTCGAAAATGAGAACGATGGGTTTATTTCGGAATTCGAAATGTAAAAGAAATTGGATTTTCAAATAGATAATTGAAAGGGAAGCTTGTTCTATTTTGTGAAACCAGAAAATTTATTTAGTGAAATAAATTATCATTTGATAATATAGAAGTTTAAATTCAAATATGAATTTAAAAATGAATTGGAAAGTGTTTCAAATAGAACGATTGATTTTATTTTGAAATATAAGTTAAATTTGCATTAGAAAATCCAACGAGTTTATAATTGGAATTCGATTATATCGAATTTCATAAAATAATTTATTTCTAAATGAATCAAAATTAGATATAGAAATTTAAGTTATAAATAAATTTATAACTAAGTTATGAAGTAATCGACGGATAGGGATAATCGAGAATATTAAGTTGGGTTTGGTAAATAGACTGAATATATATTAAAATATATTAGAATGGAGTTGGAATTTATATATAAACGAAGTTTAAAATGTTTATATATATATAAATAGAATTAAAACGAACTCGCCGCAGCACGGTAGTTCGTAGATTGGCGTTTCGAACTTCAATTGAATATACATAACTCAATTGAAGTCGGAATTCTTTGAAACAAGAAACGTTAGGACCGATTTGATAATAGTTTTCTAATGGAGGAGAAAAATCTGGATTTCGTCGAATAGATTTTGAGTTACGTCAAAATCAAATTTTCAGAAAAACAGCGCCAGAGCCATTATAAAACCGTAACGGTTTATTTAAATAAATAAAATGATTTTGAGCAAATAAAATCTGAATTTCATTTAGGAAAAATCCAGATTTGAGTTATAAATAATATCTGAACTCGATTGAAGTAATGAAATGATTTTTGAAACAAAATCAAACCATATGTTTAATTGTTGAGTAGAATTAACTAATGTAAGGAAAAATTAGTTAATCGAATTTTAAATCGAAATTGGACTTTGGATCAGAAAAAAAGGGGTTTGTAAATTCATATTTGAAATCGAATATGAAACTTGAATTAGAAATGGCATTCGATTGTTTTGAAAATAAAAAAATTAATTTTTGAACGTGATATGTTCAAATAACAAGTGAAATAGGCTAAGAAGCTAATTTAAAGAATAAATGGGCGAAACTGAATTCAAACGATTGGATTGAGTTGAATTGAATTGAAAACAGGTGAACATGTGTTAGGCAGGTATGGAATGAAGTGTATGAAGATTTATAATTCGTGTGCCCGACAAAAAGGTACATGTTTAAATTCCATATGAGATTTTATGCACCGAATTGGCTAGCCGCTTGGCCTTTTCTTTTTCTTTTTGATTGGAGAGGCCTGTGTGGCGGTTTGGGGATTTTCCCGATGCTCCCGATACAAAGGAGATTGTGGCGAAATTTTCCAAAAATTTAAGGGGTTAGAATATTTTTAAGAAAATTTGATGGTTAGAAATCAATGTATCTTAGAAAGAGAAGTAAATAAACTTAAAAATAGAAAATTATAAACAAAAAGGAAATTTATAAATTAGATTTGTTAAAAATAGAAAGAGAAGCGTATACGTATTTAGAAATGGATAACTATTTTTTATGGTATTGATTATTCGGGAATAATGGTCTTCTCTGTTTTGAAGTTAAGGATGTTTTCAGTCAAGGCCTGAGAGGTAATTTTAGACCAACTCGATTGATTTCACTTTTAACCGAAAAATAACAAAGATCCAGTCTTGAAGATCAATGGTCGAATCAAAGATAGTTGAATGACATATTTTGGGTGTAAACATTCGTTTTAAACCATATAAGTGGAATTTTGGAAATATAATAATATATATTTCACGAGAGTAGAATTAAATGAGTCGAGCAAGAGATAAGTGATCGAAATGTTTTCCAATTGCAAATAGAATATATTCTTCAAAGTATAGAAAAGAGAAGGAGGCTATATATGGATATGTTTTCCAAATAATGTAAAAGGCCAAGATGATTATCAAAAATATTTGTTTAACAAATATTGATAGGGAAATGAAGAAGTGAATTAATTAATGAAATATTAATTAACGGGCCTAGTGATTGATTGATGTTATGGTTGAATGTTTGTTTGTTTTTCTTCGATAGTTAAATAACCGACTATCGAAGTATTTGCCAACATCGTTGTCAATATGGAGAGACCGGTTGGATTATTATCCATGAACCACTCCGTATTGGCAGTAGCGTTGCGAATCAGATTATATGAAGATAATCGAAGATGGAGTGAAGTGCAAGGACTTTTTCTATTCATAGAAATTGTGCCTTCAGTTTCGTTCAGTCCTAGAATGAACGTATATAGACGAATGTCTGACAAAGTATTTCCAATGATCAAATGTGTTGTTATGTATAAATATGTATGGTGGCAACGGATTTATTCCCTTAGCATAATATCCAGAATGTATTTGTGCAAATCTATTAGTGATTAACGGATCTGACAACGTGGCATTCAAAGTGATTGTGCTATCAATGAATGATAAGTAATCGTAGCCTCAGGCCTCAACAACTGGGAAATGACAAAAATCGGGTAGGCAGCATGGCTATGTGGGTCTCTCCCATTAGGGTGTATAATCACCTATCTAGAGAAATTCCTTTTACTTCTTTAATCTATCGATGCTTTCCCTTTTCGGGAAACGGTTGCTGATCCCTACCGTTGGTGATATACATTCGATACACTCAAGCGAAATGAGTGGTCGGTCATGTATGGGCCGGGTTGCAAGATGTTCTTGTTGAACCCAGTATATTCCCCTCTAGAGGTACACTGATTGGAAGGTGGTTCCATACCTTTTTATGTTGGAAATCCAATCTCCAATAAACGCCATGCGGTTTTTGATTTTATATTATATATGGAGCATGAGATTCAAGCGTTCCGCTAGATTCTATTTATTTGATGTAGACATTATTATAATATCACTAGATTTGATATCTAAAATATTTTTGGTTATCGTAAGGTAAAAACCATCCGTGTTTATGTGTGGATCGGTCTTACGATTATCATTTCTTTCGAAAGGATTTTTAAAGTTAAACAAATGATTGGAGTTTACTCATATCATTCCGATGACTGACCCAGCCAGAGTTTATTTTGCTTATTTTCCCTAAATTCTTGGGTGCCCAAACTTGTACGGGCAGTCAAGTAGTCGGGATTTTACAGATTCACTTGGAGGAGTTTGAAGTAGGAGGCTTCACCAGTTAGCTATAGACTCATATATTCCGCTGCTTACTATGTGGTATCTGGAAACATGTGTTTATAACTGTTCCAGGAATAATTGTTGTGCTCTGATGATGGTATGTATATAAAGTTACTGATTTGTATTTCAAAAGTTATGTTATATAATATATTTTATTTGTTCCGCTATGAGATTTGTCTTCATTGTTTTCTTCTATTCTAATATTTCTTTCTTTCTATTTCTCATCCTTTAACTTCTTTCTAATAATGATTTGTATTTCGGTGCAATTTGGGTTGGACGTGTGGTGTTATTATTCAACTCAGATAGTACGGATTTGCGGGCCATTATAGTTGGTATCAGAGCTTAGGTTGAGCGAATACCTAGGCTTTGGTGGGATTGTGCTCATCAGAGATAAGGTCAGTAGTATCCTAGAATGAGTTGAGTGTATATATTTATAAATACGAGAAAGCGTATTTGTTAATTGATATAAAAATTTGTTTCTTATTGTGTTCGCTAGTCTTTTGAGTGGGTTATGGATTTTGATCAAATCGTGGGACGCCACAAAGTCGATAGGAATTTCTAAACATTTGAACAGAAGATTGAACACGATATCGTTTTTAAGAGGGTAAATGAAATAATTTTACCCAAAATTCTACTTTGATAGTAAAGGAATAATTTTCTAAAATTATTATAATATATGATGTGTTGGTTGTTATTATAATCGATGAGATTATAAGAAATGAGATTGTTATATATAACCAAAATAGAATTTGTATAAGTATGAAATAAACAATTGAGATGAATAAAAAAATTAATTCAAACCGGAATTTGGAATTTAAATGCTAGGAAGTTTGAAAATATTTTCGAAGTATATTAAAAGAATATAGCTTTGTTTTGAAAAGACCGTTTGAATAAAAATCATTTTGAATGGGTTTTGAATTGGTTAAGCACTAAACTCAATTCACTGGCTGGGAAATAATTCTGATGATGATCGCGACATCATCAGTGTTCATTTTCGAGTTCTAAGTGACGAATGGCTACCTTAGAAAAGTTTTTGAAGTAAATTTGTTAGAAAGAAAACAAGCTGGTTTAAAAATTCAAATGTTTTGAATTTGAAATGGTTATAAATATATGTGTATATACTTGTGTGATTTCAAAAGGATTTGAAATGAAAACCCTAGGATTTGAATTCTGGAATTTAAATTTAACTTAAGCAAGTTAAATGGATCGATGTGAATAAATTGATCTAATTCAATTTGAATGAATTTGATTTGAATGGAATATGAATTGATTGTAAATCATTCAGATTAATTGCATGTGACATATACGGTGTGTAATATAAACGAGAATCAAAAATTTTGGTAGGACTAAATTTGTTGAAATATAAAGTGTAGAATTTCAACATAAGTGAATTTTGAAAAAGTTAACGGGCCTGTAGCATTTTCCCTACCTTACTAATTTCGGGGACGAAATTCTTTTAACGGGGAAGAATGTAATGACCCGGATTTTTCAAACGATTTATTTCAAATAGTTTTAAATATTGAACGGATAATATAAATGAATTTTCATATTGAGTTATTTATTTAATAATCATTTTCAATTTTAATATCGAATATATTTAAATATAAAATATGATATATTTAATTAATTTCGAAGTAAAAACTAAGTCTAAACAATCCAGATGACCGGTATAAATTCTATTTGGATAGAACCGATAATAATAATAATAATTTTACTGAGGGGTTAATTATTTCCAAGTTTAAATTTATTTTATATCAATTTATATAGTTATTTGATATATATGTTCAAATTAAATTTCATAATATATTCTGTTGAACTCAGTACCATGCTGTAATATTGAAATGTCAGTCGGCACATTGAAATAGCGGTTCACGTTCTCAAGTTGCGAACCCTGAAATATTGAATTATGGATAAGATCAAAATCGAATCAAAAACCAAATCAGTATCTATTTAAAAAGAATAAAAATCTCTTTAAATAAAATCGTATTAATTAGAAATCAAATCGAGATCAAATCACATTAAAAATGTATGTACCTTAACCGACACATATTTAAAACTTGTGTACCCTTGTTCCCTTTTCCTTGTTAAACAATGCAACCCCTCTTCTCCTATTTCTTTGATTCCTTTCTAGAAAGTTTAAATCAAAATCAAAGCTTCGAAAGGGGAGAAAAATAATTGATCGCTCCCTCTTTTCTCATTCCATTTAAAGCCGTTTACTCCTTCCTTTAATTTCTCACTCCAAAGCATATTGACTTCCTCCCTCTTTGTTTCCAGAAAAAAATCGAATTGATTAAAAAAAGAAGAAGAATCGATTAGAATATGAGTCGCGGTTCCTGGTCATCATGAAGCTCATCATCAGTAAGGAGGCGAGCACGAAGGTGAAGGATGGAAGGTTGTGATGGGTAGAAGGAGATCTGGGTTCGAGTGCGACATCGATTGGGAGCTCGATAGGGATTTGCGATGGCTATGTGGGTAAAGGCGGAGGTCGTGCTCTCAGCGGTTGTTAGTGGGGTTCGGTGACTGTAATCGTTGGGGGTTTGGTTTCAGAACTTAATCGCGTATTAGGAGAGGGGGTTTTCTGTAAATTAACGGGGAGATTCACGAAGCAATGAATGGATTCGAGAGTACTTGGGGGTTTGGATTATTGTAAGCACCGACTTTCAATGAAGAGGGAAATCACGTTTGGCCTGACCGTTATAAAAAGGGAAGTTGCAATTTGATAATGGGTTGATGCGATGAGGTGATAATGGTCACGATGTTGACTGTCACCTATTACACAAAGTCGCAATTGAGGAATTGGCCTGAAGTTTGATGAAGCACTTGTAGTTGAAACCGCCACAATGACCTGAGATCGACAATGAGATTTAAGGTCAGGGTTGTTTTGGGTTTTTGGACATTGATTGGTTTGAAGAAACCAAACGCAGAGAAGGATTTTTTGAACAGGAAGAAACATGATGCATTGGTGAGGACTGTTTGGAGTTTGAGAAGGTGATGAGTTCGGATTTTTAACAGTAGAGAGGAAGAATTTTAAATCAAGGATTTAGAATCAAACACAATCGACTGCATGGAACCATATGAAAAATGCAGCTGTGGAAGGAAGAGTACAAGCCACTAATGTAAATTTAATTAAGGTAATTTAATTAAATTATTTTAGTTAATAAATAAGTATAATTTAATTCATGACAATAAAAATGCAACTTCTTATTTATTTTAGATCCGTTCGAACATCATAAATTGTGTGGGACTCGTATGAATTTAATCTTCACAATGGGTTTCGGTTTGAGATTTTTAGAGTCAACTGAAATCAGAATGGATCCGAAAGAAAAATCGCGGTGAGTAAATCTCACTCAAATTTTATTAAGAATTATTTTTATCAGTTAAAAATAGTTGTTTGTTGATTATTTGGATGCTTTTAATATTATTTGTTGCTGTTAAAAATATATTAGTTATTTAGTCTTGGTGGTTGCTATTATATATATATATGTATATTGGTGGTTGGATTCCCGCAGTATCATTAGCGGATGCCCGCAGTATCATTAGCGGATGCCCGCAGTACCATTAGCGGATAATTACCCTATACGCCCCACGCTATGACAGTGGATGACCTTCATACCGTGATATCCTGCCTCAAAGTAGGATGGGTATTGTTTATGTTGACTAACGTCTGTGGATGCAGGAAACAGGTTAGAGGGATCCAACTGGTTCCTCAAAAATATTATTATTTGTTTGCTTTCACATATATTATCATATATGATGTGTTGATTGATAATTGAGTTGATTGATTGTTAAATATCACTGGGCCAAACTGTTGATATATAAAAATATCGTGAAAGGGATATTTGTTATTTAAAAGGGGAAATCTATTTTTTTTTAAATAGAATTTGAATTGTTAATGAGCTATAGGAATATTAACTTGTTTTTAACAAGTATTGAATTTATAAACGATGTTTATAAATTGAAAAATGCTAGAAATTGAAGTGAATTTATAAACGGTGTTATATATAAAATAGAATGATTTTCATTGGATAATCAGGAAATTGAATTGAACCTATAAAACGATGTTTATAAATAAAATGGAGTAGTTATCATTGGATAATTTGAATATTTAAATTCAAATTTGAATTTAAAAATAGAAATGGGAAAATCGTTTTAAAGAAATAAACGATGGAATTTATTCTGATGTTCAGAATATAAATTGAACAAAAATAAATCCGTAAGGATTTATGTTTTGAATTCGATCAATTAGAATTTATTTAAATAGAAGTTAAATTTAATATGAAAATAAATTGGGTGTTATATATATATAAGTTATTATAAATAGAAATTTCCAAAATAAGATTTTTGTTTAAAATAGATTTCGAAATGGAACTTGTTTTAAATATATATAAAACAAGAAATCTATATACAGTGTTTATAAATAGAATTAAATAATTATCAATAGATAATTTAAAATATTAAATTCGGTTGTTAATTTGAAAATAGAATTTGAAATCATTTCGAAAAGGAGAACGATGGGTTTTATTTCGGAATTCAAAATGTAAAAGAAATTGGATTTTCAAATAGATAATTAAAAGGGAAGCTTGTTCTATTTTGTGAAACGACAAAATTTATTTATAAACAATGTTTATAAATATAGTGAAATAAATTATCAATTGATAATGTAGTAGTTTAAATTCAAATATGAATTGATTTTATTTTGAAATATAAGTTGAATTTTCATTAGAAAATCCAACGAGTTTATAATTGGAATTCGATTATATCGAATTTCATAAAATAATTTATTATTAAATGAATCGGAATTAGATATAGAAATTTAAGTTATAAATAAATTTATAACTGAGTTATGAAGTAATCGACGGATAGGGATAATCGAGAATATTAAGTTGGGATTGGTAAATAGGCTGAATATATATTAAAGTATATTAGAATGGAGTTTGAATTTATATATAAACGATGTTTAAAATGTTTATATATATAAATATAATTAAAACGAACTCGACGCAGCGCTGTAGTTCATAAATTGGCATTTCGAACTTCAATTGAGTATACAGAACTCAATTGAAGTCGTAATTCTTTTAAATAAGAAACGTTAGGACCGATTTGATAATAGTTTTCTAACGGAGGAGAAAAATCTAGATTTCATCGAATAGATTTTGAGTTATGTTAAAATCAAATTTTCAGAAAAACAGCGCCAGAGCCGTTATAAAACCATAATGGTTTATTTAAATAAATAAAATGATTTTGAGAAAATAAAATCCGAATTTCATTTAGGAAAAATCCAGATTTGTGTTATAAATAATATCTGAACTCGAGTGAAGTAATGAAATGATTTTTGAAACAAAATCAAACCAGATGTTTAATTGTTGAGTAGAATTTACTAATGTAAGGAAAACTTAGTTAATGGAATTTTAAATCGAAATTGGACTTTGGATCAGAAAAAAGGGGTTTGCAAATTCATATTTGAAATCGAATATCAAACTTGAATTAGAAATGGCATTCGATTGTTTTGAAAATAAATTAATTTATATTTGAACGTGATACGTTCAAATAACAAGTGAAATAGGCTAAGGAGCTAATTTAAAGAATAAATGGTTAAAACTGAATTCAAACGATTGGACTGAGTTGAATAGAATTGAAAACAAGTGAACTTCTATTAGGCAGGTATGGAATGAAGTGTATGAAGATTTATAATTTGTGTGCCCGACAAAAAGGTACATGTTTAAATTCCATATGAGATTTTATGCGCCGAGTCGGCTAACCGCTTGGCTTTTTCTTTCTCTTTTTGATTGGAGAGGCCTGTGTGGCGGTTTTGGGATTTTTCCCAATGCTTCCGATACAAAAGAGGTTATGGCGAAATTTTCCGGAAATTTAAGGAGTTAGAATATTTTTAAGAAAATTTGATAGTTAGAGATCAATGTATCGATATATATATATAGAATTCGATAAGTAAATGAACTTAAAAATAGAATATTATAAACAAAAAGGAAATTTATAAATTAGATTTATTAAAAATAGAAAGATAAGTGTATATGTATTTAGAAATGGATAATTGGTTTTTATGGTATTGATTATTCGAGAATAATGGTCTTGTCTGTTTTGAAGTTAAGGATGTTTTCAGTCAAGGTCTGAGAGGTAATTTTACCCCAACTCGATTGATTTCACTTTTAACCGATAAATAGCAAAGATCCAGTCTCGAAGATCAATGGTTGAATCAAAGATAGTTGAATGAAATATTTTGGGTGTAATGATGTTTTACACAACATTCGTTTTAAAATAATAATTGGAATTTTGGAAATATAATAATATATGTTTCCTGAGAGTAGAATTAAATGAGTCGAGCAAGAGATAAGTGATCGAAATGTTTTCAAATTGCAAATAGAATACATTCTTCAAAGTGTAGAAAAGAAAAGGAGGCTATACATGGAAATGTTTTCCAAAAAATGTAAAATGCCAAGATGATTATCGAAAATATTTGTTTAACAAATATTGATAGGGAAATGAAGAAGTGGATTAATTAATGAAATATTAATTAACAGGCCCAGTGATTGATTGATGTTATGGATGAATGTTTGTTTGTTTTTCTTCGATACTTAAATAACCGACTATCGAAGTATTTGCCAATATCGTTGTCAATATGGAGAGAGCGGTTAGATTATTATCCGTGAACCACTCCGTATTGGCAGTAGCGTTGCGAATCAGATTATATGAAGATAATCGAAGATGGAGTGAAGTGCAAGGGCTTTTTCTATTCATAGAAATTGTGCCTTCAGTTTCGTTTAGTCCCAGAAGTATATGGACGAATGTCTGACAAAATATTTCCAATGATCGAATATGATGGTTTGTATAAATATATATGGTGGTAACGGATTTATTCCCTTAACATAATATCTAGAATGTATTTGTGCAAATCAATTAGTGATTAATGGATTTGACAATGTGGCATTCAGAGTGATTGCGCTATCAATGAATGATAAGTAATCGTAGCCTCAGGCCTCAACAACCAGGAAATGACAAAAATCAGGCAGGCAGCATGGCTATGTGGGTCGCTCCCATTAGGGTGTATAATCACCTATCTAGAGAAATTCCTTTTACTTATTTAATCTATCGATGCTGTCCCTTTTCGGGAAATGGCTGCTGATCCCAATCGTTGGTGATATACATTCGATACACTCAAGAGAAATGAGTGGTCGGTCATGTGTGGGAACGGTTGCAAGATGTTCTTGTTGAACCCAGTGTATTCCCCTCTAGAGGTACACCGATCGGAAGGTGGTTCCATACCTTGTCATGTTGGAAATCCAATCTCCGATAAGCGCTATGCAGTTTTTGATTTTATATTATAAATGGAGCGTGAGATGCAAGCGTTCCGCTAGATTCTATTTATTTGATGTAGACATCATTATAATATCACTAGATTTGATTTTGAAAATATTTTTGGTTATCGTAAGGTAAAAACCATCCTTGTTTATGTGTGGATTGGTCTTACGATTATCATTTCTTTCGAAAGGATTTTTAAAGTTAAATAAATGATTGGAGTTTACTCACACTAGTCCCATGACTGACCCAGAGTTTATTTTTCTTGTTTTCCCTAAACTCTTAGGTGCCCAAATTTGTACAGGCAGTCAAGTAGTCGGGATTTTACAGATTCACTTGGAGGAGTTTGAAGCAGGAGGCTTCACCAGTTAGCTATAAACTCATATATTCCGCCGTGTACTATGTGGTATATGGAAACAAGTGTTTATAACTGTTCCAGGAATAACTGTTTTGCTCTGATGATGGTATGTATATAAAGTTACTGATTTGTATTTCAAAAGTTATGTTATATAATATATTTTATTCATTCCGCTGTGAGATTTGTCTTCTTTGTTTTCTTCTATTCTAATATTTATTTCTTTCTATTTCTCATCCTATAACTTCTTTCTAATAATGATTCGTATTTCTGTGCAATTTGGGTTGGACGTGTGGTGTTATTAGTCAACTCAGATAGTACGGATTTGCGGGCCATTACACAGAGTGGGTGGGGATGATACTTTGGATACATTTTGATGGTTTGTATTTGGTTTGTAGACATTTAACATTAATGTGTTGGTTTTTGGGATATTTGGATGGTTTGTTTGGTTTATATTGATGTTTATTTGATTTGTGTTAGTTGTATATATTGTTACTGGTATATATGTGTTATATATGTATGGAATTTACTGGAATTGGATTGGATTTGAGATGGGGTGACTGGAAGGTAATAGGCTTGCTATTATAAAAAAATCACCTAGTTTTTTCCAATGGCTACAAACGGTTTCCAACTGCTTATAGGTCGTTGGTTTGAAACAGTTTCCAACGGATACTCACCATTTGAAGCCGTTGGAAAGGGTCCATTGGATCTGTTGGAAATTGTTAGACTTCGTTAACATTATTCCAATGGTTATTCCAACGACTTCAAACGGCCGCTAACGACCATGAGCTGTTGGAATAGCAATATTCTCTTGTAGTGTTCCAGTAGGTCTGAATGATGATTCCCATTCCATAGAGTGGTCCTAATAGGCCAACAAACTTACCATTTTGGAGAAATTGTTGAAATAAAGTTTTAAGGGTGTTCAGACTGCTAAGTGGGCTTGGGGAGCCATTAGGGAGTGGGTCCATGGTCCATGTCGGGATTAGGGGAGTGTGGGAGCTGAAGCGGTAGGAGAACATTCTCCTATTCATTTCACGAATGCCACGAATAGATCTAAACCCTATTACTGGCCTCCACTATCTTAAATTATCATTAATCTTTACTTTAATTATCCAAACAACAATTTTAAGTGAAGATTAAGTCAAATCACCATCAAAACAAGGCAAGAGCCATTGCAATACCTTCGGAACCGAGCCAAGTGTTCTCTATTTTGGATCTAATAATTTTATGAGTGATTAAGGTAAGTAGTTATATACTTACTCACTAATTATGGTATACTAGCGTGTAAACACGTTATAAATATATGTAAAAATGTTGATAACTCGTTATTAATCATACAATGACATGCATATAAGTTTCGACATGATTTGAAAAACCCAAAATTTGAGGGGTTAGGAAAATCCATGCTTATTTTGGTGTTTAATCTTACTTGGATGATCAAAATGTTGTTTGATCATGTTTGGTATGTTAAGACAATGCCTATAGATGCTATGATCAATGCAAATACCGTCGAATGGAGAAATAGGACGTTAGAATCTCTCAGAGGATGAAGTAGATTCTGATTGACCATGTTTGATTTGACAAAGTCGAGCCGGGTTAACCGAGTCGGATCGACATGAGAATTTGTTGGGATGGCAAGGAAGGTCCTAGGAGGCTTTAGGCCAAATTTCAAGTCATTTGGAAGAGCACGTTATGGAGTTTACAAATTTGGTTCGACTAAGGGAGGTCGCTTTGGTTCGGCTAGGAATGAATTAGGAACAGACCAAGGGATGCAAAGGTGAAGAGCTTCTGATTCGATGGTCGGGTTAAGCCTCGAGTCTAATCGACTAAGTCGATCTGAATTAGGATCGGCTAAGTCCGGACCGACTGAGTCAATCTGGATATAGGTGACCAAGTTTTGTTTGACCATGTTGAACTGGCGTTGGGTAAGCCCGGAGGGTAATAAGGGAACATAAGTCTGTACGTTTTGCATGGCATGGCGGTCCTTCGTGGCGATGATCGCATTCTTTTGAAGACGAACTCCAATTCGATTGATCAATCTAAGGTTAGAAGAAATTCTAAGGGAGAGTTACCGCATATGTTCCAAATGGGGAGCCATAGGGGTTGATTTTCGAGATGAACTTCGTGCGGACACATGTGCAATGGAGACATTGGTATTCATGATTTAGTAGACTATTGGGCGAGTGACAAGTGGATGAATCAGACCAAATGCTATGTGGACTGGTTGGCCTGGAACCCAGAGCCAATGCTGTGTGGACTTGGTAGGGTATAGGTTATAGTTCGTGATGTGAAACATAGCGACAGTTGGGTAGAATCCATGCTGTGGGGACTACAAGTGTCATGGTGGATTTTGTAACTTAACTAAGGAATATCGTATGCTCGGAGCACTGAGTGAGAGAATTAAGGATGCTTGTTATGTTTGGATGTTTGTTATCATTATTTCACACACACACTTCCATTTACACACAGTATATTGATCACCCTAGAGTAGAGTACATGATCATGTGTACTAACTCTTTGGATGTAGGGATAGGTCAGGTATGATTCTTCATAACTATAATATTACCGTATTTTAGTGACTGAGGTCACTATTGCTCATATCAGATTTTGTCTGACTTGGGGTTTTATGCATTGCTTCTTATTACTCTAGATGCTCTTAAATGAGTAGACTACTGACAGGTTGGTGTTCTCGAGTAGCTGTCCGGAGATGAGCATGAGGCTTCCACGTATTATATATACTCTTATCCCTGTTTATTTCTGTTGATCACTACTTTGGGCGTAGTAGTGTATTTTGAGTAGAGAGAGAGTATTATGAAGATATATCTATATTTGACTATTTAGTACATATGCTATGATGTGAATCTACTACTCTGATGCTTATGATTCATTTCATCCTATATTGTCTCGTCGGTTTTATATCTTTCTATGTTATTATGATAATTGTTCCATGAGAAGTGAGATATACGACAGGTTATATGGGTTACCTTTCTTACTTTAACCTTGATGATTGCCTTGTATTAGTCGAGCACCATTGCGCGCACATAGTTGTATGTTGACAAGCACCACTATTCGTTTGTCTCATTGGAATTGCTTATTTCCAGTGCCAACAAATATCTAGTTCATCTTTGGGACGGGCTCCTTATGTTCTAAAGGATCCGTGATGGCCTACACATGACTGCCTACATCCAGATTTTCTTTAGATTGTTGTTAAAAACATCTTATGAGATTACCACCCTGTATCATTATTTATTAGACCATATGTCTAGCTCTTTTTTATGCGTTTAATTAACTCTTGTCTTACTCTTGCTTACTTCATTCTATTATTGTGGGTCACTTATTTCTGTGCCGACGAATATTTGGATTTTTGCTAAAAAATGTCCTAATTATGCCATTTTGCATTATTATGATATTCTTATTCTTTTTAATTTTTTTACTTTTTCCATGATAGTCACTATCTTTAAAATCTTTATTTATCTTTCTTGAACTACTTATCATAGTAATATTTTCATTTTCCTTCTTTATTTATATAACTTAAAGATATACATGAATTTCCTTTATCCATCTTTACAACTTTTATTGCCTATACTTTATCTTTTCTCTAGTTTACCAAACATTCAACTTGGTTACAACAGTTTTTTGTCTTTATCTTGAACGTTACATTTCTACTTCTCTTAATATTATCTTTAATATTATCCTCATGGGGTTATTCATATTTTAGCAAGTTGGCAATAGTGGATTTATTGAAATATATTTCAATTTTTTCTATAAATTTGATCTTTTGTACAATGATCCATAACTATAAGATATATCATCTTCTTATTTTGGTAGGTAGTACCAAATATAGTAACATCCTATATTTTGTACTTATCTTTTTTATTTCTAGGTTCTATTTCCACTCTTTTAATTATGTTCACCACATCCTTTTGAAACTGGAATATGGAAATCTATTCTTCCCAACTAACTAGAGTATTAAAAAATTCCCTAAATCAGGTTATAAGTGCTTTCTTTTTATTCATTTTATGAATTCTATATAATTACTATAATTTCTCTCCTTATTAAGCTTGGCCATTTCTTTTCATTAATTCCAGATTTACTCATGGATTCACTTTATTTCTATTTAATATCCTTTGCGCCTATATACAGATTTATGTTACATTTACAGTTTAGTATGAACAACTTCAAATGAACCAATTTCTATAATCAATTTGAACATAACAACTCTTATTGATTAACTGAATAGGAATCAAATGATGTCGTGTATCATTATAATAAAAGATATTAAAATTTAACCCACTCGCCCTTTTAAGCACTCCAATTTTCTAGATCAGATCCATATCCAGTCTTATTACCCATATTCTTCCCAACTGTAATCCTTATTTGGAATCACAAATTAAAATACATATAGATCTACAAATTTGGATCTGAATAAACTATATTATCTAATAAAATCATATTTGAAACATTACATCATATGAATGACCTTCAAAAGCAAACCCTATCCTAGATTCACAATCTTCTTCCTCAAACGGTTAACACAAAGTTTAAAATACTATATAATTTCTAAGATCTTTAAGGAGAAAGAGAAGTGATAGGAATTTCGCACTCATTCATAATAAAATTAGTATGAGTGCTAGCTCTATATGTTTATTTATACGGACTAGAATCATTATGATTCGTTTGATTTAGAATAGATAAAATCTATTAGTTTATCTTGACGTAAGTACACAGTTTCAACCTCGGGTTGGCCGCTCCTCTTGGGTGATCGACCGTCTAGGGTCAACCAAGCCCAAGGGTAATCGACCCATATAGGTGAAAACGTGTACTTGTGGATTTTTTTTTCCATATTAACTTCAAGCATTCTTAAGTAATATATATGTAAAATTAGTTACAATGTTAATTTCTTGTTTCCAAAATTCATATACGGTTGATTATTACTTGTTTATTTTTGTATTAATGCACATTTGAATTTGAAATTCAAGCCTACTTCAATTCGAGGAATTTTTAGCTAATATGTACATATTATATGTATAACCCCTTGTTTATGCATATAATTATTTTCTGATACCGAACTTCAAACGTTAACTTCTCCGTTCGAACTCCTTTCATAGCATATAATATATGTAAACTGATTCGTAGCATATAATATATGTAAACTGATCAGAAGATCGCCAAGAATAAAATGGTATAAGATTCATGGTCAAATCCTAACAATTTTAAAAATATTTATTTTCTTGGTTTCATAATTAAATTGTATTCATTATTTATTCTGAAAGAGTGGGTTGTTACATTCTCCCAAGCTCCAGGAATTTCATCCTCGAAATTTGACAAGGATAAAACTATGTAATCTCATACACCACTTCATATACTAGAATTCATCTAGTGTACATCAAATTTTTACAACCATTCATGTCATAATGCATAGTGAATCACATCATAAATAACATGAATGTACATAAATTCTAAGTGAAACCTTCTATATGAATGCTCATTTCTTAAAAATTATTTTTAACACATGATGCAAATGTCCTAAGTATTCTCCCAATTCTACATGAATCTAATCTTTAGAAACCAAAAATAGTTTTTTTCCATTCCATTTTTCTTACACTTCTTCTGAATAGAGCATAGGTCAACCAACTTTCGCATTCAAACACTATCACAAAATTTCTAATATCTGAATGTAGAAACAGTTTATATTCTAAACTCGATTCCTCATGTTATAAAATATATAAAATGGAAAATTATGTATTTTCCATTATTCGTTTATGTACCTTATACTTGAAACTTTTCTCAATGCTCTTGCTGCAATCATTTTTTTTCCAAGTATAGTTTACATAAGAAAGATTTTTTTCTTTGAATCAATACATTTTTGCATGAAATTATTCATTCCTTTAAATTTGTCCTTTCTTATTACTGTAATTATATTTATCACTTTTATTCAAATTTGTTATATTTTTAGTTTTTCTTTTCCTTTTATTTTTTACTTATTAGTTAAGTTATTTATTATAATATTAAAGAGTGATCATCATAGAAACACAAAAAGGGAACATTTTACTAACAAGCATTGATTTATAACAACTAATACATAGTACTTGGTTAAGAATACCTACAACTGAGTGAAAGAAAACACAAACCCAACTACAAAGCACCACCACCACTATCACTAAATAATATAATCTACTCTCGAGGGCTACGATTATAGCATCAATGCAACCTAATCGCTGCTCCTACCTCATACCGCTCTCTACTAACTCGTGTTGTATGTGAAGGAGCTCCTGCTAATCTTGCTTCATCTTAACCTAACATTGGGATATATGGGTCTTCCCGACAAGGGTAACTTCCAACGATCTAAACATTATAGTATAAAGGTTACTAAAATGGAGGGAAGTCCTGTGAGCATCAGCCGCTCCAGCATAATGGGTCATAATCGCTCTAGCCTACTTCATCTAAATACGTCTAAAGATCGCTATATGGTTTTTTTGACTGCTGGATAAACCTGGTCAAAACTCTCAGTCTTGGAGATGAGGTTATACTGCAAAATGCATATAACCAGTCCAGCTATAGGGCACAAGTTTCTTGCACGTCAGGCAGTACGCTGAGGATCAATAAATATCTACCCCAAAAAAGCATCATTTGTCATCTACACATCATTCAGATCCTGATCTTCCCTATTGATCGTCCCTAGATAAGCACTGGTAAAGGTTACTCTAGTCCCCTTGACCTCCGATTAGAAGGTCGCCTCCTGGGCTACAAATTCATACTTTAATTTAGCATTTGCACGAACCCAGGTAGGCTAATCTTTCAAAGCATCATGATAGAGAAACCGAACAAGTCCTACATCTATGTAAAGTTGCTCCGACTGTATCACTTCAATGTCTCGAAATCTAATCTCTTTAACCTATAGAATGTGAAAAACGAGAAAAAGAAGAAGAGAAGTGGTTATGAAGAAACATGACTTTTGGGCCTTTATATAGCTGTTGAAGTGTCCATTTATTCAAAATTCAAATTCAAATTTTGGTGCCAAGTTGGTTGAACTACTAAATCTTCGATAGTTCAAATTCAGCAAATGAATACACTATCCTGATCAAAAAAACGAGCCCGTCGCAATAGAGCAGATCTCATCATCAAATTCCAGAAGATCAATTCAGAATTCAGAGAATATCGAAGAAATGGATCTAAAAAACGGGTACGTCTTAATTAATTTTTAAATTTTTGGTTGAATGGATGTTCTGCTTGCTTTGCTTTGTTTTAAATTTGAAATTTAAACTTTAAATTCAATTTTGAAATTTAAAACTCAAATTTGAAATTTGAAATTTAAAAATAATTATAATAAAATTAATATAATAATAAAATAAATTCTGGATGTTTGTTAGGATTAGAATTATGTCAGGAAATAGTTAAACCTGTAATCGATATTTTGAAACCAAAGTCACAAAACCATATTCTCTTTGAATTAATACGTATATGTCAGTATATATATATATATGTATATGTTAACATATCAACCTATAGAATGAAATTCAAATTTTTATCTCAAAGATTTAAACTTTCAAACTTTCCTCCATCTTTTCAATTAGAAAATGCCAATTAGTTATTAACTTTATCTATTTACTTATTTTCTTATATCTTGTTACAATATATATATATATATATATGTATAATAAATGTAAAATTTAATAAAATTATATAAACATGTTAATATGATATACAGAGTTAATATAAACTTTTTGATATTATTATAAAATATAAATTTATTCATCTTTTATATAGTTTAAACATGCATAGTTTAACTTATACAATATTCCTATGATTTCGTGACAATTTTGGGTTACATTATCACAAATACTATTTGTAACTTAATATTTATTTTGACTTCCTATTAAGATTTATAAAACTTGTATGTTTAACTTAATATAAAGAAATAAATATACATGATTTTTTTAAGAGTTTAAATATAAGAAGTTTTATAGATTACTTTATAATGTTTTCTTCTAAAGTCTAAATGTTTTTTTAGCAAATAAATACGTTGTGATATCTAAAGTTTAAATTTAATCAAAATATTAATGTATATCTCATTAATTAATATTTAAGTTCTTTTTAAATTATTTTTATATATACTTACGAATATATGTTTATATAGCTTACGTTATATTATACAAATTTTATATTCGCTTTAGAAAGGTCTTCAATTTTTACAATATTTACCCTACTAATATTATTTAACGTCATGATTTTTCTGAATATTTTACTACTTATCATGAATATTACTTTTAATTAAACTCTTATCTTTATTATTCTTTTAATCAAATTCATTAATATAATTAATATAAATCTAGAAATCAACGTTATCTTTTTTGATTCAAATAATTCATAATAGTTAAGTAGTACTTTGAATATATGTTACCTAAATAGATATAATTTTGAAATCAATTTGCATCCTATCATCACACATCTTATTTCATATCATACATCATTATTAGAGTAAATCTCAAATTAAAATCATTCACATCCCAGTTGCATTTCATTCAATACATCACTTCATATTGTTATGCATATGTCATACTACATTATTACCAACACACCGCGTTACATATTAACCTTTAACTCCACATATAATAAGTATACTATATAGGGAATTATTGTCTTAGAAATACATAGGATTATTAAACATATAACATAGTTACTTTGACTTGATTAACTGGATTGATTAGTTTGACTTGGTTGAATTGATTGAATTTATTGGATTTATTGACTTGTTTGGTTTATTTGATTTGTTTGACTTGAATAACTTGATTGACTTACTTGACATGGATAAATTTCATTAGTGCTTGATAGGTTTGTTAGAAAATACTTATTTTAAGGTTATCTTAATTAACTCTTAGTCTAGATTAAATTCTTATTATAGTTTAAAGGGAATTAGGATATAGGATATGTCTAGTCTTGTATTAAATTAAGGGGGGAGTTTTAGAGCTTCTAAGGATTAGTTAAAGGTTATAGAATACTTTGGTTGATTTAATTATTTAATATGATTGTTTGAATTGGTTGTCTATTTGAATTACTTGTTTGGATTGATTTGGTTGTTTGAATTGATTAGTTTGATTAGGTTATTATCCTTCTATTTAGTTTATTAGACTAGTGTAGTCATAGATTTAGGGGGAGTTACAGAAATTTATTGAGAATTATTGATTAAGGGAGAGTTATAGATTTAGAGGAAGTAATATACAGAATTAGGATATTATATAGGCATAAATTTAGGGGGAGTATTGTATAAGGTATAGATAGATTTAGGATTCAGGGGGTGTACTTTACTTTAGTATAGGAAATATTTAGATATAGGATTTAGAGGGTGCATGTTTAGAATTTCTTTTTGATAATGTCAAAGGGTAGAAATTATAAAATATAGACATAGTTTATAGGATTCATATAGACAGGGGGAGTATTAGAAGGATCACCATCAATTAGTATATACAGGTATGAATACAGGTATGATATTTTATAAAACTAAGGTTGTCATCATCAAAAAGGGGGAGATTGTTGGAGAATGGAATTTTGATGACAACAACCTTATTTCAATTATCATTGATTATAAAATATAACTAACATTTTTGTTTAGAATATATATATATATATATATATACAGACACATATGCAGGATTTGTATACAGGAATTAATACTGAAGACTGTACAGTTTAAGAGTTTTTAGAGATTCAGAATTCAGAGTAGATTCAAGACTCATGAGTAATCATGATTTCAAGAGTTCTAGAATAATATATTTATAGAGTCTAGATTTTGTAAGACTCCAAATAGCACTTCCAGTTCAAATCCAAATTCAAATTCAAATTCTAATTTTTCAATTCTTTCCTCATTCTTCTCTATTTTTGTTTTTGTTTTTATCCTCAATCTTATCTATTTTGTTTTTTTATTTAACTCTATTTTTATTGTTTTTCGAACTTAAGTTTTTTATATATACTTTATTTATATTTTATATATTGCCTGAACGATCCATTTCGTAGTCCCTAACATAACTGCGATAAATAGCAAACAACCATGGCGAAATTCAAGGGGTATGATACCTGCGGACAAAAGCGATTCTACTGGGATAGTAGAGTAACCGCTGCGTGTCTGCGATCCATAGGGGAAGTGAAGTACATTCAACATCTGTTTTACTAAAAGATCTTAAAGTAATTTCACTGGAAGTTGAAACAAGTATACTTAAGTACTTGGAGTTTTTGTCATTCGCTTGGCTAGCGTATGTCTAACGTCGCTGTAAGAATAATAATAACTTGTTAAACTTTGAGTTATTAAGTATTTTCGAACTTTAAATAACAAATCAATAATTGGAAATTTAATCTTATAAAACTTCAACAAATAAACTAAGGAAGAGATTTTGAAGGTTTTGCAAGTGCACAACTTTGAAATATATAACAAAAAACCTTTTCCTAAGTTTCCAAAGCGAGAATTGCAAGTTTAAAAATTATATTTTTTTATAACCAATTTGAAGTTTTAAATAAAAGAAGATTTGTGGCATTCAAATGAATTTTTGCAAAGTTAATAAATTTAATAGCAAATGAGTATTGTAAAATTCATATAGCCGAATGAACATGAAAAAAAACCACTAACAAATTCAGCGTTAAATGGAAAACATGAATTATGGATTGAAATCAACATAAATGGATTAGAATGAGATCAATCCAAACGAGAATAAATTGAATCTAAGTGAAAATGGATGTTAATAATTCAATGTAAAAAGGTTTGAATTCAAAGAATGTGAATCCATTAAGCGACTAAGAAAATGAAGGATGATAACTCTTTAAATGAAATTGGATTGAAAGGAAAAAATCTATTAGGCTATGTATATGATGGTAAGTAAATTTAATAAGAATGAATCAACATGTAAATGATTTGCATGATAGAATATTGATTGTAAGAGAATTTAATATGATGATAGGTATATGGAATAATAATGGTAGAAATAATAAAGCGAGTGTAATTAAATGAATGATGTTAATGTGGATCTTTATAAAAATGAAACGAGTTTGCATTTAAATGCAAAGATTCGTTTTGTAAACAAATCTTGTTTCATGTATACCGAAATTTACATACCATGCTTGCTTATGCTTTATATAATAAGTTTCGTTATATATATATATATATACTATAACAACCTGCAATTTCTAAAACAATTTTTTTAGCAATTTTAACAATTTTGAATGTTTAAATAATTTATTTTAAATAATAACGACTAAAATTTATTTAAGTCGAAGTTAGAATGAATTTTTTTAATTTAATTGTAAAAGGAGTTTAAAATGGCGCAGCAGTTCGAAAATTCGATTTCAAATTTCAATTGACTGTACAGGATTCAAAATAAATTGGATTTCAGTAAACCCAGAAATATTAGAATCTGTTTGACAATATCTTTCTAACTAATGTGAAAAATCCAAATTTCATAACAGGAATTAAAATTTATTCCCAGTTTAAAATTCAGAAAAGTCGCAATAGAATTTATATATATTTTAGTATAATATATGGCCCTAATATCCATTTTGCAAACAACCTCCGTTTTTGACGAAACCAATTTTGTTGGATCCGGGATGTAAAATTATTGCTAGATTCAAAAATTCATAATTTTTGGAATCAGTATGTGAGCGTGGCACAATAAAACGTGTTTTGTCAATTTTAGTCAAATTGGATCGACCAGAAATTGGCCACTTTTCAAACGGTCCTGAAATTCAATGAAATTAGTTTCGCTAGGACCGTATCGTCAAACCAAAGCTAGATACAATTTTTTTGTAATTTTTAGAGTTAGTATGTGGCCTCGGTAAATTGAATTGTACGTTTAAATTTAATATATATTGTTTTATATTTTAATTTTTGAGAAAAACCTATCGAAACAGTCGAATTAGCTTACCGAACATATCCTATTGTGTTCGGAATGGGGGTATTTGGCTAGGGACGACACTTATTGGGTTTGATTTGGAGTTATTAAGGAGTAACAGTTTATTTTGTAAATAAATGAATTAAATTAAATAAAAAAATATGGTATAAATACACCGTATTATACACAAACCCTATTCTCCCTAACTAGTCGCCATCCTCCTTCCTATGGCTGATATCGTCTAAATTAAATCCTTTGATTTCTTCATGAACATTACAAATTATCTGTAGTTTTATTGAAGAGACCCGAACTTCCCTGGTTTCCGAAGAGAAGAGAAAGAACGAATTACTTTGAGAACAAGACCAATCAGAACACAAGCAGAAGAACATTTCATTGTTTATTACAACAATTCCATCAGAATACAAGAATATACAGAGCAATGAATAAATATTACACATTTGACAAATATAAGAGATTACAATAAACTACATAGCAGCAGAAAATAAAACAAAACACAACTGAAAGGAGATATACGGACACAGAGCTTTTCGAGTATCGTTCCAGCTGTAAACCAGGATCCTGTGAATATAAATCCGCAAAATCAAAACTACTAGCTGCCCGTGTGGAAATAGGGGCACGCAGAATTTAGGTTAAAACAATAAACTCCAGGTCAATCATGTGACCGGTGTGAGAACTAAAACAGTTATTAATCTTTATTTTTTTTAAGTTAGGTAAATCGAGGGACCACGCTGTATAACACGGAACGGATTTTACCCCATGAATACCAGTGCACAAAACAATAATGCAATGCTAAATAAAGAAGAATGAAGCTATTATAAGACCCAGGTCCCATCACACAATGCAACGCAAGCCGGAGGATAGGGTTTTTACCTTATAATAGCCAAAAATGCTTGGTACATGGAATTTCATATTTTATTATTACTATAAGTGAAGAAAGCAACTTCAGTCATAATGTATAAATCATAGATGGCATAAGTGACCCATACCACTATGTCTCCGTACTTGGGTCTACAAATTAAACCAAAAGTCACGTATTGGAAATTGGATTCCATCATGAGTCGAGGCAAGGTGTAAGCTCCTCTCCGTTCGAGACACTCTAGCAAATGTCTCATGACCACATACAGCGATCCTTGGAATTGGTTGGGCCGGTCCTCACCTAACTTTGGAGGATAAGTTATTCCTGAACACACGTTTCCCGGTCCTATAGGACCTATATAATAATGGTCTGTACGTCGGCTCACATTGTGCCAGCTATCGACCATTTATTTGAGGCGCCTCGCATTCCAACAACCACATAGGTAAAAAGTATATAAATGTTAGGGCTGGTAGGTCACTGACATCACCCATAGCTAGAAAGAAATGTCGTGTTCTCCTAACGGTCCGTATCCCATTTTTGACTCATACTGAGGTGTGAGGCTCGCGAATTCACGTTATACACAAGGCTATGCCACACAGGCCGTGCTTTGATCATCAACCACAAGACTTTGCTTTTCATTAGAAGCCTTGATCATTTGCCACTTAGGCATGCCACACAGGCAGTTCACTCCATGCGACTGATGTCCATCGATATACAACCTTTGAGCTCGTACGTCTCAGAGAAGGGCGTTAAGCTAGAGAATAAATTCTCCGCCACCAAACATATGTATATTTAACAGTGATCAATCAACACAGAATAAAATCCAATGTCAGACACATAATCCATTTACAAGTTCGTTCTGGGTCTGAACGAAAACGGAGTCACTTTCCTCGCATATCCATCGATCTCCAAGTATGTCTGGACGATCACCAACTGATTCCCTCCTCTTGGGCCCAATCAAGATCATCAATAATCCTCTAAACGATGTGAAGACTTCCGGTCTTTAACCACCATCTTTATCTTTGACCTATCGTTGAATCGGTTATTCAGAATGGGTATAAACCCGGCCTTTCTGAATAACCCACATGTAAAATAAACAAGTGTTATACAAACACAACATACGCCTCATTCCAATTCAGAATATTCTTTTATTCAAAATTTCACATTCTTAGGGAAAGGTTCCTGTTAATTTTATCAAAGATAAATTCTTCTAAATTTGTTCTTTAATCATTCTTTGGATATCATTTCAAATCGTATTATGGTCTTCCAAACTAGTTGAGATTAGCGAACCACACCGAAGTAATTATTTATTTTATTTCCCAATCCCAACCTATTCATCCCGTGGAGCAAAACTGGTAATACTCCATATCTAACACCACGATGTTATCGGTAAATATCAATTACCATTTCACACTCAAATCTAATTAAAGATTTAACTATCGCCTTGGAGCAAAACTAGGGATACTCCATTCTCGATCACTTTCCAAATCTGATAATTTAAATTATCAATTCACATTTCAATCTAATTACAGAATCATTAAACTCCACTTAGTTTTAATCTTCTTAAAAATCAATATCCTGTCTTTAATTGGGTTAAAGAACCAATGTCATCTAAAACATGGTTCACGATAAACTCGAAATCACTTTCCATTGTTAATCGGGTTAAAGAACATGTGTTATTCAAAACACCGCTCACGATAAACCCCAAACCAATTTAAATTCAATTCCAATTAATATTATTTAATTGGACAATTTCACTAAATCTTAATTAAAAGATTTGTTCTTTTCTAAACTGGATTCAAGAACAGTGTTATTTAAGACACCATTCACGGCGAACCCAAAATCCCATTTGATATTAAATACAAGGCTCTGAATAGAAAATATATCGGCTTATATTCAATATCAAATTTTGAAACCAACAAATATCATAATGGAAATAACGATATATATATAAATATATCTTTCAAATTTCCACAACCATATCTGTATAATCACGAAATCCAACATCGAAATACACCGAAGATAATTCGATTCAAATCCATTCCAATTCACGTATTGGAAATTCTGGTTATTTTCAAAACCATTTCAAAACTAGTTCATTTCAATAAAAATATATTTTTATCCTTTCAAATGTGGAATTTTTATAGAGGTGAGCATTTGGTTGTTCGGTTTATCCGATGATGAAAATTGTCAAACCAAACTAAAACCGATAAAAATGAAAACCAAACCAACCAAATTAAGTTTGGTTGGTTCGGTTGGTTATCCGATTTAACCAAACTAAAAATACTTTAGATCTTACGTTTGTAGTATTAACTATAGTTTGAAATATATCATAAATATATGATTAGAGTATTGTTGTTTATGATTCTCGTGCTTTTTAGAAGTAATTTTGACACATATGTGATGATTAAAATTTACTTGGATAACTAATCTTTATTAAAATATTGATATTTCTAAAAATATAACAAAAGTTCGGTTAATTTGGTTAAACCGATAACCAAATTAAATAATTTTCCAAACTGATTACAAACCGATCTAGTTTTAAAACCTAACCAAACCGACCAAAATAAATTGGTTTGGTCGGTTTATTTGGTTTAACCAAATAATGCTCATCCCTAAATTTTTAATCCCAGTTCTTTCCAATTCATATATTATGATTTTACACAAATTATTAATATTTTTAATAATTTTATCAAGGCCCGTACAGTCGATGTCCATCAACGGCCATCGAACTGCACTTACAACAACCTTTTCCAAATTTGATTTGGACAAAATTACAAATCCAACCGTTAGATCTCAGACTTCTAATATTCATTGGAAAGCTCTTTTCGATACGAACCCAACGGTTCTGGATTCAGGAGAATCCGACGGTCGGATCTCTCGCAATGTCAATTCGAAATCAATGGTTGAAATTCGCGAACTGCCGCAATGTCAATTCGAAATCAAAGGAACTAATCATGCCTTTACGCGTGCGCCCGGAAACATAGGACGACTGTTGAGCCCACTCTGGCTCACCCGCACCACCGCACCCGGGGTCGGGGTGCGAGCCACCCAAGAAGCAAGCTATTACAGCGAGCGGCTGGAGCAGTTGGGAGCCGAGGAGCAATGCAATAGATAAGATAGAAGAATGGGTCAGGCTCCCAGTAGAGCAGAGGAGACGATTAGGATACCGAACTTGAAACGTGGAGACCGAGTGGCCGACGAGCGAGTGGTTAGTGGCAAATAGCGCCCTAGTTGATGGCATTCCTCTCTGCGGTGGGCACTCGAGGAACCACGGGGCACTCCATAAAGAGCAAGCAAGTCTTAGGGGTGAGACGCCCACGCAAGGACGTCAATTCTGATTAGGAGGTCGAACCAAGGACCTATAGAAGTCGGGGCTACCCCGTCCCCATGGCAACGTAACAGTGTCCTGAGGGAGGTAGCGCAGCTGAGGCCTTATATTATAGTAGCACGGACCTTACCTTCTAGGTCATGCGAAGGGGGCCAATCCAAGATTGTACAGTTATTTTCAAAAAGACACCAGATGCTCTATATTATTCTTGGGGCTAGGCGCCGCTCTCTTTATGAGTTATTCCAGCTTCTTCATTTTTTCGTGATCTTAATTACCAGTATCTTAATTAGCCAGTATAAACATTGGGGCAACAACAAAAAAAGTGGGCTGCGGAAGGAGAAGGACCTGCAACGGCAGAGACTACTTATCCTCTTCTTGTTCCTAGTCGTCTGTTACGAGTTCGGGAAGGCCAGGATCCTCAATATGAGGGATCCCTCAAAATAGAGAACGGCGGCAGCCTCCCCCTGCTTCCCGGTCAATATAGATGAGAGGGGCCAACATAACCAGCCTCTTTGTATGTACACCTTTGTTTCAGGGTGGGACCGTCCTCCTGCTAATCCGGCCATTTTCGAACCGTACTTCTAAATTCTTTCTCTTCCCGGCCCGGTGCAAAGCGTGGTTATGTACATGTTCCGACTCGCCGGTCATTTATTATAGATCTAGTGGGATGGTGAGGCGAAGGGATTGGATTTCACCTATGATCAGACCTATAATATACTGGGGGCAACCAACGTGTACTTTTTTGTGTTGTTGACGTTGACTTTCAAGCTCATTTTTGAGTAGGCCGGGATTTTGGGAGCTGGGAGCAGCTCACACTATGGTGGTCTTCCCTGCCGCCGTGAAGATCTAGGAGTGTGAGCAGTACGAGCTGAAAGGCTCTCATATTGTTTAGAGGGCAGGGGCGAAGGAGCCAAACCTGACCCCTATCTATTGTCGTAGAAGCTGTTTCTTTGAAAGATTATGGTTCTCGGGTATCCAATCAATTCACTCTCCAAAAAACTAAACCGGGGAAGCGAAAATGAAATTGTAGGGTGAGGGGGAAGCTCAAGGAAGGCTTCGCTTGCTCAATTCGCTCGTTTAGTAGACAGTGAGGGCGTAGCCTGTAGGGGCAAGTATATCAATTGCGACCCCGATCAAGGGGAACATCTTCCTTAGCTGTATGTAAAGGTGCGCAGCGCAGGGTACGAGGATAGGGTGGAATTGACACCAGTATGCCAATCAAAACAGAAGACTGAGTCTCCAAGTAAGTCAAGAGTCCTTCCATACCGAGTGGTAAGGCCCTAGATATTGGTTGGGTCGATGAGAACTTTTACTACCAAGCTTACACAGTGGAGTTGTTTGGAGTTTCCTTGGTGGACAATAGAGAGCCAAAGTTGAAGATGCTAGGGCTCGTGGGTGAATGTTTATAATAGGAAAGTGCAGGCCCCAATTTATATACTGGGTTGTGGGGATAGAAAAGCTAATGGAAGGATCCTTCCACTATCTTTGAACCGAGACTAGGTGCGGAGCTTGGTTATAATAAATAGCATAGAGAGCATAGAAATCTCTCTCATCCACTTTGAGCTCAATAAACAATGGGGAGCGTCAATCGGTGCTCTTCACTTCAAGTCTTTTCCCCCTTCCTACTTTCTTTGGATCGTTCTGACAATGCTTATTCTTTTCTTTTTGATAGTTCCTCGTCTTCTTTCATTTATTTGATTTAATATATTTCCGCCTGCATAGCAATCGTCCTTGGGGCTTCCTACTCCTTCGGCTAACACGAGTGCTCCATTCTCCTTGAATATCTCTTTCATCATATTTTGATCCGCGACTGCATTCGTGAATTAATATAATAGTCGCACCTCTGCAATTTCTGTTCTGGTGCTAGAACTAGAATAGGCTATGCTTGGCGAGATCTCAGCTGTCGGGCAAAGAATATCTCCAACTAAACCAAATACCGAATTTGAGGTGACCACTGGTTGCTTAGGGGGGTCTATTTCAATGACACCATCATAAATGATCTGATCTTTAAGAACTCAACAATCTTCTATCAGATGAAAAAGAACCCGATGGAATGAAATTTCTTATGCTTAACACAGTCAAAGTTAGTACAACGTCTTAATATGAGTTAATTTTAAATGATTCTTGCGGGGTAGAGCAGTTTGGTAGCTCGCAAGGCTCATAACCTTGAGGTCACGGGTTCAAATCCTATCCCTACACTGGTGTGTGTATGGAGAGATTGTCGATCGAGAAAGCAACGCCTAATTGTTGCCTAGCCATGAGTAGGCCGAAATGGTCTCGCGAAGCCGGTCACCGTCTGCCCTAAGATCGCAACTCTTTCCATATGCTAAAGTTCATACTCCCATCGGGGGGAGAATTCAAAATATAAAGAAAAGAGCCTGGTATTAATAGCACTCTCCTTATTTGAATGGAATAAGCGAGTGAAAGTGACTAGGTAGGCCGAACTTGACCGATGATTGGGTGAGACCGCTTCTTGTCTTCCGCTATGCACCTTACGTATGCCTTCTCTTTCCCGACCTACTCTTGTTTGTTCCCCGCCCAGTGCTTGCGGTTTCTCCCGGAAATGATTCAGGGTCTGAGGCGCCTCGAAGAATTTTTTGGAGTCCTTCGAGCTCGGGGTCCTAGAGGAATCCACTCCGAGCCCAAGTTAAGGGACGGGCTCGGTGAATCAGCCAGAAGCAAGGCCTTCGCCCTCCTCTAATCCAAGCGCTTCCAGGGAGGACTAAGCCGGTCCAGCTAATCGGACCCCCCCAGTGGTCCCCTATCCATATCAATATGATGAGGGGTGTGAACTCCCAACGCTTGTTGCCGGCTCCCGCTGCCGAGACTAATCTCCTAGACGTAGACGAGGCACATAGCCTAGACAATGCGACCTTCACACAATCCATAGTCGAATATGATGCCCAAGACCTGAGGGTTGAAATCATCCGGCAAATGCCCTTGTTTAGTGCCTTGGTCCAACGGGGGATTGGCTGGGACGGGGAGCGCGCGCTGGATAATCCGCGTACCGGGAGAGGAGCCCCCAGTATATATAAGCAGACTCTATACTCTTCGAGATGATCTCAAGTCCAGTATAAACATTGGAGTCAAATACTCTTCCTATTTTTTATTAAAAGTGCCAGGTGTTCTCACGAATTGATCCGGATGAGCACTCTTCCGCATAGACCGTACAACAACCTTAACCGCACAAGCCTAGGCTGGGCCTATCTCCATTCCTAGAGGAGCCGTATGAGGCATAAGCTCCACGTACGGTTTTGAAGCCAAGCCTTTCCAGCAATGGGGCCTAGGGACCGATATGATGATTGGTTTAGGTAGGACGGCCGACCTACTATGGGCACCTATATGGATTAGTGCGTGAGACCGCGATCCACAAAAGCATGGGACTCACACTTGGGAATGGAGAAGGGAAACATAGCATGTCACAAGAGCGAGGGGCCCTACAACGAGAGGGACGCCTCACGAGCCGGGCTTTGGAGATGAGGTGCATAGCGGCGAAGCCAAGTCAATTTCGGGCCACCAAACCCTGCAACTGATGAGAAGGACGGGGGAAGCGTGTACGTTGTCACACTCCCTCCCTTCCAAAGGTGCCTAGAGGACGGGCCAGACGCAGCAGACCGAGGCGACCAACGGGAGGGAGTGGATTCGCCACCGGCAAGAGGGCTAGATACGACCATCTCAAGGCACATCACGACCTACAAGCAACACCGGCGAGACCCGGGAAGGCAACCGGGAGTCAGAGGATCCATAGTACCTGCAGCCTCCCGGACTGAATATTCATCATTTTTGAAAGTGGGGGTAAGGGATCTCTTTTTTGCAACGGAAAAAAAAAGCGGAGCAGATTTGACTCGGCACAACCTAACGATACATCCAATACCAATGATGTGTGCAATTAATATACTTGCGTTGCTAGATCTCTGCTAAAGCTATACAGGCAACAACACGGCGCTTCCTTTCATTACTTCTTTTGCGACGAGGGAACCGCCTAGTATATTAATTTGTCTGCATCAGTCGAAGTGGTGGAACGCCCTCTTAAATCAAAGAGAGAGCTTCTGCACCTTTCGCCAAGACATACAATTCGGTATCTGAATCGGCTGAAGGAGAGTGAAAAGGCGCCTACTCTCCTAGCCCCCACAGGGAAGCCTCTTCTTTCTGGTCTACATCAAGTGCATTGAATGCCCCACAATCAGAATCTAAGAGGATGGGCAATTAATATACTAGCGAGGTGTGGACCCAATTAATGTACTAAAGGTCTCCTCATAAGCTGCTTCGCTTCCTTACCGCTTAACGAACAAGCTTGGAGACTGCTTGAACCAAGGCTTGCTTACTAACTCGCTTTGCTCCTATGATAGCAAACATCTCAAAAGCTGCTTTTACCAACCGGCACTACTAAGGCTACCACTACATTATTCTTACGGCTCGGCCTTACACTCTTTGCATGCTGCTTGCCTTCATACTAGCTTGCCTCTCGTCTTTAGAGTTTGGCTCCTGCCTTGTAGCCACTGGTAACTGCTCCCTGAAATAACTAGTTGCCTATTCGCTACGCCTATCGATGAATGCACGAATGCTTGCATTGCAGCTTACTATGAATAAGATTGTTGGCTTATCAGATGTCTAGAAAGCCCTGTACTAGAAGGAGTAAAAGGAGTTTTTCTCCGGGGTAAGAAAATAACAACAAGGCGGGGAAAGTAACATCTCGAACAACTCGGAAAACTCATAGCCCCTATGTAATAGGTCAATCTAGCCTCCCGAATGTTTATACTGGCGTCTCCTGCCCTATTAGTTTCTTGATGGAAACCTCGCTATTCCCGGATACTTAAACGAGTCTATTGATTCCTGTAACAGAAATGTATCCCATTTAATATGGGCTAGCCCTCTCTCGGGTCGTTCTTTGAATAAGGTAAGGCAAACCCACGACCTAGACTACTGGTCTAAGTGTAGCTTTGGTTGCACAACCTTTGATCTATAAGCATATTCTGCCCATAATATACTAAAGACTGACGTGATAAGTACTAGCTTCGCAACCTCTGGTCACTACTTCGCTAACTCAGGGCCGCATTTCACTATTCCGAGCGAAGAGTCTTTTTATTATCAAGGTACGCTGGGCCATGAATTTACTGTAATAGGGGACAATGATGCTATACCAGAGTTCAAGCTCATGGAATGTTGAACAAACCAGTCCGTTTGATTTGGTACAGAAATAGGCTTACACTTCTTTGCTACGCACCTCTTTCATAGTTTGGATCGGTATCAAATTGTAACAAACAAGAAACTAATCATCAACTAAACGATTTTACCCTAATGATTCTCTGGTTTTAGCGAACAAGACAAGAAAAATGCTGCGTGATCCAACTCCAAAGAACAAAAGAAGAATCAATGCAATGGTTAGTGCTAGGTAGCCCCGATGCCAATACCAATAGTCGTTCACTACCTGCTTTCTATAGGGAACCGAGCATGTTCTGTAGTTAGGTAACTCTCTTGTTCTATGCGGAATATAGAATAATTATGAGAAAGCCTAGCCAAGTTAGTTGAATATATCCTTGTTGCTTGGCTTGGAGCGAATAACGCAAGGAGGAGGTGCATAGCAATTTCCCGATTGAGCGGTGTAAGCGAAGCGTAGTAGTATTTACCTGTTGTTCTTGTTGGCCTTCGGCTCCTTGTGACTCCGGACGCGTACTTTGTTAAAAAAGAAAGATGCCTTGCCAGTATATTAATTTGTGCGTAGCCAGTCCTGCCAGTCGCTCTGCTCGTTCCACTCCGTAACTCTGGTTGATAGTAATGTAGTTTTGTCTTAGAGGAAAGCACAAAGATCGATATTAATTGGAAGTTGAACTAATAAACGATGTTCGGGGAATCTAGGTACGGGGTTGTTGAAGCCTTATAGTTTCTTTGCTTATTCCAGTTAGCTCTCTACTTATTCCAGTTAGCTTCCTAACTATGCCTGTCTGATGGAATCTAGGTACGGGGTTGTTGAAGCCTTATAGTTTCTTTGCTTGCTCGTTCCACTACCTTTACCTTATGTCTCTGCTGCTGTTGCCATTGTTACTTGCCTGCTCTGGTAAGAGTAATGGCAGAGTGAGTGTGGAATAGGTATAACTGCCAATGTTCAATCTGGTTTCCCTAATAATATAGGCGTTCTAGCCAGTATATTAAGTGCCTTCCCGGTCTTCATCCTGCAAACAGGGGTTAAGTTAGCTCACTTGACTGAATATTAGTTAGGTTAACTCGATCCACTTCCCACGATTGATCGGGGTCACCTCCCAATTAATATAATGGACTTGGTATACTAGGCACCTCTTTTCCATAGCCAAGAAAAATGAACCAATATCGATAGGCTTCTTACTCAGTATGAGTAAGACCTAAGTAAGGTAGAAGGAAAACAACGAGAGTCTTTATTACTACGCTCTACGCTCCGGGCAAACACACTAAGAACAAGGGAGAAAACAATCCCGGGACAGGAAGAGGAAACGCTTCCATCAACAACAAGAACAATCGAACGAAAAGTCATTTAGGTATGATGTGACTCCCTGGTCCGATAGGACTGATATCTTATGCTTTTGTCCTATGTGGTACTAGATGTGAGGCTTAGCCGATTGGGAATAGATTGCATTGTACCATATCATTCACTACCTATCTGGTGTTAGGATCCGGAAGTGGTTCAAAAGGTTCAGGCCTACTCTAGTGTGCTGGGACCGTTAGCCCAGATAGGTCCCAGGCACTCCCTTATTATTTAGCTGCACAGATCATCTTCCAAGGCTCCATACTGAACTTACTAGATCCGGCTCATTTGAGTTGAACCAACAAGTTCTTCATAATAAGAAAACACTCAACATGGCAGTTCGGAAGAACTAACTAATAATTCCACTTGAGTGAGTAATAAGCAATATCAGAATGAAACTTGGAACCAACGAAGGTAAACTGGAATAGGTCTTGTGCGTAATAGTTATACATCAGTAATAGGAAGAAGCCCCCTAGTCCATACTTCGCCCAATTAATATACTAGGCCGCCACAGCATACCTAGGCCTTGAATGCGAGATTTTGTAGATCTATTACTGAGTTGTACATTGTGCCAGAAGCCAAGGTGCAGGATGAATATTGTTCCCAATGTTTTAGCATAGATATCGCTGGGCCTGTGCCTGTTGGAATATCATTGAACCTTATTTTCTTCCTTGCAATCAAAAAGGAAAATGAAAAAGAAAATTAGATATTTACCCACTATCAATTAATATACTGGCGCCTGCCCCAAATAATATACCGGTGTAGGAAAATTTGTCGATTCTTTTTTCGGGCATTGTTGAAACTGAGGATTTCTTGGTATAACTTCCGAATAGAATGGATCTCTTACGCAGTTTTGCATATACCAATCGCCCAATATAAACTCGCCTTTTCAATGAGATTTTCTTACCCTGGAATTGAGTGTATGAACTGAAATATTGGGCCAAAATATAAGATATCCAGCTAGAGTGTAAGCAAGCGTCAATCTAAGTAAGGCACTTCTGAGAGACTAATCCAAGGCCCTGAAAATACATTCTCCCTCGGGATCTAAAAATGTCATATAAAAAGACCGGTCCCCTAGAGGCCTGTTTATACTGGCCAATTAATATACTGGGCTAGCCCTCCTGCTCACTACGCTCGCCTCTTTCTCGCTCTTCCCATTTTTTTCCAGTAAGCCCTTCCTTATCTGTTAACAATCATGCGTTATCCTTTCCTGCAATGGAGACAGAATTAATGTCATGTCAGGTTTAAGATGATAAAAGAGATGTCAAGCAAGCCCCGAATCTTAGTACTCAACTTGCCCGACCTGCCTCTTCCACTGGACCTTGTCTTTCGAAGAGCACCAGCTATCCGAGCCCTGCAAGCTGAATATAACCCTAGTTTCCTAGACCAAGTCGTCCCATAAGAAGGGTTTCGACAATTTATTTGTTATGTAAGTTTTGAAATATTATTCCTTCTATGCTGAGAGTAAATGGCGGTTGTTTCCTTGATTAGAAAGTAAGCGAGCTAAGGTTAGGCAGTTCAGTCAAGTGAGTAACACCCCTGGTGTCCTCCTAAACTAGCTGCTCTTGCTTAACTCGTCTAGTGAGCAAGCAAACTGGTCGGGGAACAAGAGAAGGTCCGGTCGGACCAAAGTAAGGAATGGGAATAGCATTCACTCATTGAAGTCCAGCCAGAAACAGGGGTTGTCCTCTTCCTTAGTCGTAGTCATTTTTTCGTGCTAGGGAAGTCAAGCAAGATTGAGGGCCCCAGAGTTTGGTAGCTCGAAGGAAGCAAAACCTGACTTCTTAGAGAATGAGGACTTGCATGCAGTACATTAATTGGGGCGAGGCACCAGTATAAACATTGGGGAGGTATATTAATTGGTGCCTAGTATACCAAGTCTAGTATACTAATTGGCATTCGTTTATTTGCATCAACCAGGGGCCCATTCAAGACTTACCTGAACTGCTACTCAACAGAAAATGAGAGCTTTGGTTTCCTCTCATCGGGATAGGGGCAGACAAAAGAGGGACTTTCGTCGTTTGTGGATCACTCGAATAAATGCAGCTGCTCGTGCTATAGTTATAGTAAATTCATACACAATTTGTACAAGAAGCAATTGCTTCTTAATCGTAAAATACTTGCACAAATAGCTATATCAAATCAGAATTGTCTTTACATGATTTCCAATAAGATTAGCAAATAAAAGAGATTCAAAAGTAATATATATGATAAATTCATAGCGAAAACAGAATCGAATTCCCTATTGATTTACTACCTAGGACTCCGGGAAGATATTTTCAAAATGCATTTTTGAAATGAAAAAGAAATTAAGATAAGTAGTGGCGAACATCTTTCAAAAGATTTCGCTACGCACTAGAATTATGCTTTACTATCGTTTATGGGACATAGTGCTCTTGTTACTATGGAGGCAACCAAAGGCCAATGTTTATACTGGGCGAGCACGGTCTATGAGAGCACGAGGCAAGAGGTGGCACGGTCATAGAGGTGACACGAGTCCAACGAGTGGACTGCAAGGAGTGCGACATTACGCTAGGATGCGAGCTACCCCTTTAGTCTAGTCTTTCGACCAGAACCTAACCTTCATGCAAGCACCTTAGAAACAAGGGTACTCCGCTTACTCTAGGCCCTCTACCTTCCTTCGCTATCCAAACAGGAGTCTTTAACGAGGTACGCGAGGGGGAAAGGGTTTATGAGCACTACCAAAGGCGATCAACGTGAGTTGTTCTGCGTAAAACTAGGTTTAGGGGGGACGAGACCAATGTGACCAGTTCCTAGTATATTAATTAGCCAGATTATTTCAGGACTGCGGTACTAACTGAACCACACGCTAGGCTGTTGGCTTACTTTCTTTTCCCTTGGGAGTAGTGGTTTAGAGCGGTTCCTGTTATTCCTCTGCCAGGGGTGGGATCGTGCCCAGAAGACGATAAAGAGAGGTGCTTGCGATACATAACCCGTTGTAGTAATATATGCCCTCGTTCCCCACTCCTTCGTCAACCGCTACGTGTCCCTTGGTTATTCTTTCATTGATACTGGGACTTTGGTAGAAACATAAGACGACTTGGTGTCTTCTTCGTGGTTCAAAAGTATACAGTTCAGATTTGTTTATAGAAATCGATGCTTCCCCAAGGGGTGCTCTTGTTGCAATGGAACGAATGGAAACATAAGACGACTTTGGTAGAAACATAAGACGACTTGGTGTCTTCTTCGTGGATCAAAAGTATACTCTTGTATTTTCCGGAGCCCATGATTTCATGAATACTGATCAGTTCTCTCATTTCAGTGAACTAATGGAACGAATCCAAGATGAAATGCAGTAGCTTCGCCACTATTACTTACTCTCGCAAGCACCTAAGTCTGCTGTTTTTTTGTTTATATTAATTCAGGATATTTCTTTGGGAAAATTTTCAAACAACCTCGGCAGTAACAATACCTCAGGTCCGGACAAATAAGGTCTCAAAGAAGCATCTTTGGCAAGAACAAAGACCTTGGCTTAGGGACAAACATAACATGCATGCGATGAGGGCTTCCCATCAACTCCCGGGGATCTATCTATCAGTCGATCTACCTAAATGCCCAGGAGCTTTTGTTCATGAGAGAAGAGGTTCGATTATGGAAGGGGATATTATTACAGAGGGGTGGGATGAACGAAATTCCAGTTAGGTGAAATCAATATTGTCTAAACAGACCGGTTCACAAAATAATAATGGCTTGGATCCGTACCTTGAGGGCGCTCGGCTGGGATCTACTCTTCGATCTTTCAAGGATTTTCAATTAAGTGTGCTGACTGAAACTTAGTTTTCTAAGTAATATTACCGAAATATTACTTACAGTTTAGATAGAGGAATTCTCTATCAAATTCTAGCCTAAGTGCGACTATTCCTCTCACCTTTCAAGTCATGGCAGAGAGAGCATTTCCGTTAACCAAGGTGGCGAGAACAAGGCGCCAGTATATTAATTGGGTCCACACCTCGCTAGTATATTAATTTCCTTTAGTATATTAATTGGGGAGGTATCTTAATTACCAGTATAAACATTTGCGACCAACGGGACCAGGGCCAGTATAAACAATGGGAAGGCCAGTATATTAATTGGGGCCATGAACGCTGGTTCCAGTGCGTAGCAGTGGGATTGATAGGCAACCGAAGAGACATTTTAGGGAGAATATCGATAGGAGGCACCACCGGAATAAGAATTCTAGATAAGTATGCCCAGTTCTATTAGTTCCTCGCTATTATTCCCCCAGTAAGCGATAGGAGGCGATAGCAAGCTCGACGGAGGCATCAAAGTCTGTCCTCATAAGGAGACCAAAGAAGGAGTATAGCTAGGAAGTAGGGGGTTTCATAAGTGGGGAGTTTCCTTTGATCAATGAGCGTATCTGTTGCGATTAGCTTTTCCTACCGAAGTGTGACTAGAATAGTAAAAACGAATTTGAATAGAAAGGTAGTAATATGCTTACAAGAAAAAGAGTATTCCAAGCCCAGGGGAAACGATTTCAACTACTCTGCATTCATGGTTATTAAGTATTTCCTTGCTATCTACAGTACGGACCGGGGCTGAAATCCAAACCAAACCAAATATCCGTAAAGAACCTGTTCCCGTATCCGCTTAGCTGCCGTCGTCAATAGTTTGGGACTTAGTATACTAGGCACCTCGAGCTCAATTGTTTGATCCGGTAGTAAATGTAGCTAGAATTCAAGGGGTATCTTATGTAGGATCTCTATGTATGATATGATCAATGGCCTTGGTTTTTAATAACAACTTCGAGAGAAGGAATTGCGTTATCGTCTGGTGTCAAAAGTGATTAGGTAAATGTTTAGTAAGCGGATGCGAAGGCTACCAGCGAGAGGGTGCAAGCAACGAGAGAGAAGGCGCCCGAAGGAAGGCGGGAGTGGGATTATAAAGGACGTAGAGTGGGAGTCTAACATTGTGCAATCCGTCCCGGAGCTACGCTACCCAACTAATATACTGCGCGTTCGTTCGTGCCAATTGCTTGTCCAGTACCATTGAGAGCGAATCAGTCTTCCAGTGGTCATCTAAAGCACTCCGTCCACTCTATATTATTCTTGGACCGCTCTATCTACCTTTGCCAGTATATTAATTGCAGCCCAGAAATGTGAAAGTAAAGAGTGTGGTGCTTTCTTTGTTTACTACCGAAAGTATATTGGATTTATGCTCTGCATCCATTAGTTTCGATCCCGACGAACTCCCGAAAGAGAGAACTCCCTTGTAGCCACTCCCGGAGTGCGACGTCTCAATTAATCCAAACCATGGCACTGGAAATGTACCATAATAAAGATAATCAATGGTTAGGACCAAGCATTCTTTCACAGGACTTCGCCCAACACGACAGGAAGAGGATTTCCCAATAATAGCCATATTAATTGGGGCAGGTAATGCGTCTAGCCTTCCAATATGGATTCATCACCGAACGAATGCCCACTCGTGGAACTCGTGCCTTTTCGTGGAAATCGTTACCTTATCCATCCTTGTTCTACAAGGTCACCTTCCTCCGGGTTCACTTCTTTCTCCTTACTTGGAAGCGGCTAAGAAGAGGAAGCAAAGGCCGAAGAAAGAAATATCCTTCCGCATGACTGCTCTTCTTTCCTGTTTGTTGTAACTGTAAACAGCCGATTTGCTTATTCAACAACTCTCTAAGTGGTTAGGGCACTAGGCAATAATAAATGGTAAGGTTAGTATGGACCCGGTCACTAGAGTGGCTCCCTATTAACATACTGGACTTTCCGAATGAATATCTGAGGCTCAACTTATTAATATACTGGTCCAGAGCCAAATTCATTATAATGGGTTTTTAGCAATTTGAGGAGGCTAGCGCTTATCAGACGAATCAGAGGAGGCTTGCCAGCAATTAGTTTAGGACAAGTAGGGATCTAGTGCAGAGGTAGTTGTAACTCTCAGTTCCATTAGTGGACCAGCCCTGACTAGCATACTCCCATGAGTAGGTAAGAGCCTAATCCTCTCTTCTTTCTCTAGGGGAGGTGCGACTATTATATTAATTCACGAATGCAGTCGCGGCTGTTCGGCTCCTTATCTCTCCCTGATTCTCTTCTGGGGAGGGCCCTTCTACCCAGCTGCGATCACAACTCTGGGATTCTCCTGGTGTCCAAGTAAGGCCAACACCTTACGTAGCATCTATTCGACTTCCTCAAGCACAAGAAGAGTTTCTCCAAATTTTTGTTATTATGGAAGGGCAACACAAGAAGGAGTAACTTCTCCTGGAGCAAAGAACTAAGGTCAAGTAAGTGATTCAGGTGCTGGTAGAGAATCTAAGTATTCCCTTTCTAATAAAGCTGCTGGCAGCTCCTAGCCTGCTTCTTCTTCTATGGCGTTCTAGGCATATTATATTAATAGTAGGGAACTAAATTAAATAAGTGGTCATGAGTAAGTGATTCTGGTGCTGGTAGAGAACCAGTCTTATAATCAATAGAGGGCTATAATAATTGATAATAGCTGGGTTGTTATTCAGGGTATCGAATCGAAGATGATCATGAGTAAGTATCTAATCTAAGTTAAGATGACTGCCCTTACCAGTATATTAGTAGCGAATCACATAATTAAGAGTACCGGTCTTATAGCTGGTAGAGAATCGACCCGGAATCATAGGTCATCTAATCAATAAAGATGGAATCATGAGCGTAGCCAAATACCATGGTATCGGATCAGTCTATACTAATGAGGCTCATCGATTTAGGAATCGAATATGTAGACATTGCTGTTATCAGCTTCATATGAAGGTGTCTAATAAAATCGTATAATAGCTCATCTGATGAGGCCATATTAAACACATATGAAACTATTAGATAGTAGAGAATCAATATACCAAAGAAACCAATATGTTAATTAATAAGATAGTAGAGAATCTAGGTTGCTAGTAGGGTGCTGAGAAAATCCAGTCTATAATCATTTCGAATAGCTGGTTCTGGTAGGGAATCCAGCAAATAAGGTCTAGGTTGTTATTCCCCTGTGCCGGGTATCAAATTTATTCTCCAGAGTCCGTCGTGGAGTTAGTTATGTGCGGAATCATCATACCAATCAATAGAGGGTAGAGAATCATCATACTCAGTTGGGGCTTAAATACCCTAATTAGTCTCATATTAACTAATTATCAGGTATCGAATAGAATATATACCTGGGGTCTAGCCAGTTGGCACCAACGGGGACGACTTCGTATACTAGGCAATTTAATGCATTTTCTTATGAATACCTTCCAATTCTGATCGGGATAACCTATAGGTTCCCGAGGGGAGCAAGCGAGAAGTCGAGGACAGGGAATACTTACAGATGCCCTGGAGCGAGAAGTCGAGGACAGGGAATACTTACAGATGCAGCACCTGGGCGAGCTTGTGAGATGCAGTCAGATGCCCTGGAGCGAGAAGTCGAGGCTTGTCCAGAAAGAACATAATGTTCTTTGCCGCATCTTATGTCTATAAGGATAGTTTTGGTATAAAAACATGATGGTGCCTTACGTGTCCTAATTATTAGACCCAGGATAACTACTATGATCTACCCTCTAGCCCTTATCTACCAGTTCTAACATGAGCTAATTGGTTAATATTCGAAGGATGCTTCTCTACCTGCAATTGGAGCATTAAGGGGTGCCAATTAATACACAGGCATGAGCAATTGGAGTATTTAGGGATGCTTCTCTACCTGCTAATTAGTTAATTAGAGCATTAAAGGATGATTAGATACCAGATAATGAAGGCCAGCTCACTAAGCTTAGAAAAGAGGGAGCTACACATGAGTGAGTGATTGGTTGTGGACAATCATTCAAAACTATTTATATGAGGGATCTATTTTCCGTCTTAAAAGAATGGGGTTCCAGATGAGGGAATGATCTTAATACCTAGGATAGGCACTTGACTTGTTTACTTGACTAGGTTTACGACCTCTCCTATTAATATGCCCTAGTAGAATCTTAAGGAAGCGGAGATCCCATATAGATGGGGGATTGCTTTAAGCAAACTTTGTTAAGTGAACTTTGAGATAGAACTGGATGAGAATCAGAGGTGGGCGAAGTGAGCTTGAATCGGCTTAATCTCCAATCATCCATTTTTATTCTATGGCTTAGGAGGACTTTCATACCAAGGAATTACGATTCTCACCTGCCCCATATATTCATTGGAGACCTTAGGGAGGATTCTCCATGATATACTCTTATTTATGTTATGCTTGTTCCTAAGAAACTGCTTCTCCAGCTGAGCATGAACACTAGCTCAGCCTAATGCTACTATATACAGGCGGGAGGAACTATTCTTAGACAACTAACAAGGGAGGCACATAAACCTTTGATGAAACAATCCAATTAATGTACGGGGCTTTCTTATCATAAACCACTTTGCCCCGGTTGTATGTAAACCAGTCAATGATTCCTTGCATAATAGGTGTAGTAGGTTGGCCAGCCTGATCCATCTCAGATGCGCTGGTATCAAGATTTTACTATCCTATGCATCTGCTCCTATATCACTTTAAACATAACTACCATTAATCTATTTCAGCCATCTCATTCATTCACATTATCTCAACTTAGGCAGCCTGATGCGAGTGCAAGTATATTAATCCGGGAATGCGACTCTGCATCCTTACGAATACAAGAGTGGGTTTTTAGGGTATAGCAGGACTTGAACCTGCGACCACGAGGTTAAAAGCCCAATGCTCTACTAACTGAGCTATACACCCGATTCGACAATCAATAGACAATGTAGATTCGTTTTTTTTTTCTATGGAAATTTCTATGAGGCATATTATTCCCTTTTTTAAGCGCTTTTTTGACTCTGAAGTTCTTTCTCGGCTTCATAGATGATCACGCTAGAATTAGACGGCTGGCTTCTATATGATGAAATGCAAAAGTGAAGTTAGTGCAATGTTTCATGCCCGGTATGCACCACGACTCTTCATTCTTAGATAGGAAAATCTATAATCAGCCCCTGTCAAATAAAGCAAAATGGGGGATAGTTCATATCTAGTGCTTTATGGAAGTACTTCATAGAAATTTCCATGGAATTTTGTGATTCATCAATCAGACCTCATGTGCTCCTCCACACTAATGAGTTGTAGAATTGAAAAATCGCCATCTCCTGGAAGTTGCTTGAGGACTTCTACTGGGAATGAAAGTTCCCTATTAATTAGGATCCCTAGTAAAGCCTGATGCCTTAATTTAATGATAGCTGCTTATCTTAGTAAGAAGACGATGGCTCCTATTATTGGTGAGCAACCTCCTCTACACGTTATCTTTGGGCGTTTTACTCTCTTCCAAAGAATAGACTATTCAAAACCCCCAATTAATATACTGGTATTCGGATGCACATGCTTTGTTTAAATTCGCTCCGCTCCTCCTCAAGACAAACTGAGCCCTACATCTCACCCTTTTTTTTTAAGTATACCGCCTCATCTCGAGCTACCAGTGTTAATGATCCTTCTACACGATGATTCCACCTTTCTTGACATGTATGTTTTTCGAACATCTCCTTATGGTTGCCTTGGTATTCAGGACTCGGTGCTTTTATTGAGATTCCCTGTGATGGTAGGCCATATTATGTTCCCGTGTCTCCCGAGAACTATGGAGGAGTTTCTGTGAGACAGCATCAGAATTCTCCGATTTCATTGAGTCAGCAAGATCCGGGTGACCAGAGTGATCAGCACCTTTATCAGCTTAAGGGGAAGTTTCGAAGGTTTGTGAAGACATATTCTTGTTAGTCAGTTTCCAGAGCGCTGAAATTAATATATTGGTTATCCGAAGAAGATCGCCTCTCTCTACTTCGAACCAAGACTCTTCATCAGACTTAGGTTCTCTAGCTTCCATTCTCGAGGACAGAAAAGGTTAGGGATCCACCACCCTCGTTTTCCTATTCAGGAGTTTGTATAAACTAAGTCCAAGGTTTACCTTACTACTTCTCATGAGTCTTTTTTTCAATTGAATCCAAATTATTTAACCTGAAATCTTTTCTGGTATGCACCACCTCAACCCTGCTCTGCTGGCAGCTCTATGCAGAAAGAGCCTAAGATACTGGGGCACTAGAATGGTTTGTTACTTGGGATTGACTCACTCTTCCTCTAGGGAAAGAGTTGGCTACAAGTGGGTCTATAAAGTCAACAACTGATGGAGCAGTTGAGAGGTTGAAGGCTAGATTGGTGGCTAAAGGATATACACTAGAGTATGGAGTCGAACCCCAATAGCTCAATCGAACTAGATACCAACTAATATCCACCCTCCCTCTCAAGACAATTAGAAATTGTACTCTAGCATTACCTATTTCCCTAAGATGACTCTATCATTACGTTAAGTTACTCCTGCACGCTACACACCTTATTTTTGTGATTATGTGACACATTTATTGTAACACCCCAACTCCGCTAGGGTCACTCACAAAGGGAATCTACTAGTTTAGGTGGAGTATTATCTAGGTAAACATGCACAAAGATATCACAAGGCAGAACATAAATAAAGCAGCGGTAGAAATTAAAAACCAACTTTTTATTATTTCCAAGAAAAGAGCCAAAAGCTCATATATCCAATATACAAATTATTCCATTACATCAAGTTCGTAGTAAAGAAGCATAAAATTAAAAAAAAAGTAAATTATTCCCTATAAATAGCAGAAGCAGCCATAGCATAGCCCAAGACAAACCGTACATGATCTGTCAGAAAGCAAGTTGAATCCAAGCTAAGAGCTAGTGTTTCCTCCCTGGGAACCTGAGGGGGAAACGAAAGAAAAAGGGGCGAAAGAAAAATGGTCAGTCATAAAGACTGGTAAGCCCTTGTGACTTTCAGTATGAAAACTAGTAAAGCTAACATGATATGTGAAAACTGGAATTAAACATAAGGATGATAACAGAACTAGTTGGATAATTAAGATAACAAGATAAGTCAAGTCTGGCATCGCATGTTGAAGATCCGCTGCACCAACTGTACTAGTGTTCTAACCCATATCAAGTATTAACCATGAAATGATCCCTTAGCCCAGTGTCATGAAGTGACCCATTACGGGGTCCTAAGGTACGATCTACTAATCGATCGGCTCCCTACAAGTCCTTGCTCGTCATGTGTCTATGTCATACGGCCCTATCCAGAAATGTAGTTACCTGTGCTAGGTCCACCATAGGGTGTATCAAGTCCTATGGTGCCAACCACCGACACGAATCAAGCACGCACAGTGTAAATCTACGGGTGCCCAATGCCTTCTTTTTCAACTCCAGACTACGTGCACGACCATAGCCCGCCTGAACCTACAATGGCGCACCTACTCAGCCGTCGTTCTGGTCGCTTACAATCAACCCAGTAATCGTGCCCCACCCTGCCTAGTCCTAGGGTATCGTGATACATCTAAGTGGGTTACTGCTGAAAAGGACCGCGTAACTAGGGTTTCTAATGGGATAAGTGTGGTCATTCAAATTCATGACTTAACCCTATCCAGATCATGTATCAAGTTGGTTAAGTGTGTTCAAGCAGTTCATGACTTAACCCTATCAAGTCATCATGTCAAGTTGGTTAATTATATTCAAGTGGTTCATGACTTAACCCTATCATGTGGCATTAATTCATTAGTGCATGCCAACCTCTCACATTAGACTAACTGTTGTGGTTACTGGATTTGTCGGGCGGTTCCGGGCAGATTTACACCACAACATAGTCTAACCTCGGGTTTTTACATGAGATACGACCAACTACCCACATTGGATCCTATTGTTTGCAGCCACTGGATTTGCCGGGCGGTTCCGGGCAGATTTACACTGCAAACTCAACCCAACCTCGAGTTGGCCATTTTTAAGTTTATCTAACTGTCATGCCCACGTTCCAGTTTTCATGTTTAATTCATGTCGAGTTTTCAAGTCATGTTTTATGTCAAATCGTGTCAAGTTCATGTCCATATTCAGGTTCAAGTCATAATAATGCTCATGTTCAAGTTTAAAGCTAATTCATATTTTACCTAATCTTCCCAAATCGTATTCCCATCGCACGAAGGTTCGAATCGATACAAATTAATCTAATTAGGGAGTGACATAAAAAGAAATGGGTATAAGGTGGCAAGAGTGATTACTAGCATAGCATGATATGACTTGAAATAAAACATTACTGGCATATGAAATATTGGCCTCAGACATAAAGATTCCAAATCTAGCAAGATAAGGTACTAATCAAAATAACAGTTGTCACAAGGTGATAGTATAGTCATAGTAACGATTGTCATAAAATGATAGTATAGTCATGGTACGACTGTCATAAGATGATAGTATAGTCATAGTAACGATCGTCATAAGATGATAATCATAAACATGTGGCTGATAACAGATTCAACATGATAATAAGAGGGGTTTCTCTTTTTGATTTACAACATGAATAGGCCCCAAATCGATGTCATAGTAATATTCAAGAGTCAAGAACCAAGATGAACAAGAATGAATGTAAATAGTCATCATACATAGGTCCAATTTCAATTTTACATCATATTCATAATACATTTACAGTTTAAATCTGAAAATAACTGGGGCTTACAGATCGTGGTTCGAGAATTAGAAAAAGAGAGTCGTTTGTTGCTTAGTCAAGTCCTAATAGAATTCCCCTAATCAGCAATTCCTTTAACGCAGTCTCAACGTAGTAGAAGCAGCCCCTCTCTCAAACTTTTCAACCAGAATCAGAGCAGCATAAGGTCAGAAAGAAATTTGGTGTAGAGAGACTGGTGTTAGGGGCTGTATTTATAGGGTCAGGTCAACGAATGTGGACAAAAATAAGGCCACATACATCAGAGTGAATCTAGCTTCAGAAATGGGCTCGGGCACCAGGTCAACCCCCAGGTCGACACTATGGTCGACCTAGCCCTGGGTAGGTCGACTACATAGTCGACCCCCAGGTCGACCTGGTCCTGGGCAGGATTTTTCCCGCCCAGTCCATTTGGAGGTTTGAAATTCGAATTTTGAATTCGAATTGAGTCTGTTTTGAATTTGAAAATTTCTGAAAACTTCGAATGGTCATAACATGGTCATACGGACTCCGATCTTCGAAACCTCGGACTTGTTTCCAAGTAAAATTTCGAGACGAACGCAATCGCGTAACCCGTTTCCCTTGATTCTTATTTTAAAAATTAATTCTGGCTTGATTTATGGTTATTACACATTATAAAAACACGGGTTGTTACATCTATCTTTGAAACTATTACCATAAGCTAAAAAACAAGGATAAAGGTAGGGTGTAACTAAACCGGCTCGGTTCTGCTCTGAGAGTACTCTGACCCCGACTCCGTTAAGGAGGATCGCTAACCCAACTCCCAAAATTAATTTCTCTCTGACTAAGCTGCTACGCACCTCGAGTACCGTTTTCGAACTACATGGCTAACGGAACCAGTAACCGTTGGGCTTTTGAGGAGCGGGAAAAATTGTTGGAATTCTATGAAAGAGTCTTGGGAGGTAGGATGCATGCCAGTTTCATACGACCTGGTGGAGTGGAACAAGATCTGCCTCTTGGCTTATGTCGAGATATTGATTCCTTCACACAACAATTTGCTTCTCGTATCGACGAATTAGAAGAGATGTCAACCGACAACCGTATCTGGAAACAACGATTAGTGGATATCGGTACTGTCACTGCACAGCAAGCAAAGGATTGGGGATTCAGTGGTGTAATGTTAAGAGGTCGTGCGACATGAAGACATTGGTAGCAATATGAGGTCCCGCCGCAATTAATATACTGGCGATTTTACAGCCCTAATTAATATACTGGCCTGAAGCTCACTAGAGGAAGTTTCTGTTTATCAAGTATATTAATTCGGACCCGAGGAACTGGACCTCTGGAAGAGGTCGCCTCTTTAATAGGCCCGGCCCCCTTCCCCTCCCTTATGTTTAGGAGCGGGATCTGCCCAAGAACGACCTATGGTGGTACGGAAGGCACGGACTCCGCGATAGTCCCGCACCCTCAGATAAAGAAACTCCTCAACCATTACAAGAAAAAAGAAGTATAACGCTCTGTGTCTGACTCTATTGGTAATAAAGAGTTCCTTGCTGTTGCGGCCGGTGCTCGTTTACGCGCGCACCCGAGAATTAAGGAAAGGATGCCTCTCGGGGCATCTGAGAATGATTCGAGCCGTATGAAGGGAAACTCCCACATACAGTTTTTTTTTGAGGGGGGGGGGGAAGGAGCCTTACAGGGTCCCCTCACTGACTCGGCCCAAGCGAGGGAGGTGGTGGGCCTACCCATCCCAACCTGGGGTATGCTGGGATTTGCGAAGAGCAGCACCTTACGATGTTCATGACCAATCGGATCCTGACGTACCAGTAGGTACTAGAGGAGATCGCTATGATCATTACTGTATCCGTATCGAAGAGATGTGACAAAGTGTTCGGATCATTGTGCAATGTCCTAATCAAATGCCTAGTGGCATGATCAAAGCCGATGATCGTAAGCTATGTCCTCCATCACGATGTCGAATGAAACTATCCATGGAATCGTGCGCCATGTGAAACGTAGATCATCGCCGTTCTTAACCGAGACTCAGGTTAAGCTCCATCTCGGAACTGTCGTGGGGTTAGGAGTAAAGCATCCCGAGGTTGGCACATCTCGTTGGGCGTGTAAAAGCATTGGGAACCCTAATATCTTTCTTCAGAGCAATTTCTTTTCCGGTATGCACCACCTCGCCCCGGCATAGCGCTTCGCTTCCGGTTCTTCGGAAGAATTCTTGACTTCTCCCTTCTTCATTGATCCGGGGGAAAAGGAAGCGTCTACCAGTTGGGAAGCTAGACATCAAGGTTGTGGCTTGATGAGGATAACTAAGCTGACACGCTGGAATTGACTGCTGGCACAACAGGGTGGTGCCTTACCACTAGATATTAAAGTGAAGTGCTAGTAAGTGGCGCACGCACGGTAGCGTTTGTGGTGGTGCTTCAGGATTCGAATGTACTGCGTCCAAGATCAGAACGAGCTTGTTGGCGGACCACTGCCGTCCCATTCTTGAGTGAGCTGGAGCGCAACCATCTTATCCACTGAAAAGGCGTCAAGCTATCGCTTTGGGTCGAAGCACTAAAAGAAAAAGGACTGGGAAACGCGGCGGCATAGGAACCACGGGAACCTAGGAGGTGCTTGCGACGATGTACGGAATACGGGATCCTCGTAGTAGGCTGGACCAAAATCCAGCCGAGAGAGGGCAGCCTTTAAAAACAACAGCGTCCCGCAATTAATATACTGGCCTCCCGTTAGTCACCTTGTTAGTTGTCTAAGATTGGATCGGTCCAATTAATATACTGGCCCCCCCAATTGATCGGGGTCGCCAATGAATATATGGGCCCCGGATTAATATACTTGGCCTAGAGTAAGAATAGTTTGGATCGGTCCTGCAATTAATATACTGGGCACCCCAGTATCTTAATTAGAGGTCTGTTTATCAAGTATATTAATTCAGACCCGAGGAACTGGACCTCTTCCAGAGGTCGCCTATGGTCTCCTTTTTTTAACTTCTTCCCGTAGCACAAAAAGAGGTGCTTCAAGCGCATTATTGACACCAAACCACTAACACCTTCCTCGTTGGGGCTTCGCGCAATGGGAAAAGGCTTCTGCGACGGGAAACCGACCACCAGTTATGAAGTGAACACAAGGTATCGAGAGGTCCTTCACAGTCAAGTGCGACGCAATTGCCCCTATTAGTAAAGTACTCGTCTTCCTATTTAGTAGGGGGTTGAGGCGAGCTCTCTCTTAGAGAGCTCCCGGTCGCTTCCTCCGGCGCGGGAGTTCCGTTCGCCACGCACTGGCCCCATTCACTTGCAAGCAACTCGTAGAGGCTGTAATTACACAGTGCCCCACAACTATCAAAGTAACGTGGGGTTGAAGGGAGTGCCTACCTCCGAGCCGAGAGTGCCCGCCCCTTCTGTCAACTAGGCAACTCCGGAACTATGAGGCTAATATGGTATTTAATACCTGCCGGGATAACCGTGATCGTGTAGACGAAAATTTCTTCGATGCTGTCATTTTGAAATGTCCGCTTCACTCCCTCACCCTTCCCAATTAATATACTGGCGCTCCCATCCCAATTAGTATACTGGATGTTAGAGCTATGCTACCTCACTCCGGTTGTTGTATACAGCGTCCCTCCCTTGTTAGTTGTCGCCTCCCGGAGCTACGCTACCTCCGGTCGAAGTATACTGGACCTCTAGGACGCCTATGTTTATACTGGGTGGACCCAAGGTCGCCTCGGTAGCGAAGCACTTAAGATGAAGCGTCGGTAGCAAAGCTGACAACGCAACGCGTTAGCGAAGCATCATTCTCACAACGAGGTGGTGCAACCGAAGTGAGGTTAGCGAAGCGCTGTAGTAGCGCCGAAGCCTCTGTGCTATAATGCTGAACCAAGGATGCTCCGCCTTATCTATAGAAGTTGTCAACTGAGTTCTGAACGAATGGGATCCATGGTGGCTCAATCTATAGATAGAAAGCCTTATGATGGTAAACTACCACTTTAAGTTTGGAGAGAGATGGGATTGGTTATAGTTTAGGGAGAGCAGATGCAAGCTTTTTCTTTCCATAGCCGGCCAAATGACTATAGGATCATCGGTCTACTCTACCTCAATTCACCATTTCGTACCTTATAAAGAAGGTTTTTCCGTACCAGCTCCTTCTACCTATACCCCAGTTGAAGCACCGAAAGGAGAATTTGGTGTCTTTCTTGTCAGTAATGGAAGCAATCATCCCTACTGTCGTAAAATAAGAGCACCTGGCTCTGCCCATTCACAAGAACTCGATTCTATGTCCAAACATCACATGCCAGCAGATGTAGTCACCATCAAAGGTACTCAAGATATTGTGTCTGGAGAGGTAGATAGATAGGACTACGTCTTGCTCGATCAGGACCGTCTATTGCGAGCCAAAACACCCTCAAATAATCAATATCATCGGTCGAAGGTAGAGCAAAGGAACTTATTCCGAGCTCTAGTGCAAGAACAACTCAACCACTAGGCGCATAGCGAGAAAGCAGATTTTTTCAATTATAGCAAATATGGAGAAGACAGATCTTTGTGCCAACAGTTCAGTAAACCACTACTCGATTCTGATACCAATACCTTGTATAATAAAAATGATCTGCTGGGTTATACCAATCAGTCCACTAGGAAACAAAGCAGGGGGCTTGCCCCTTCAAAAACCCTGCCAGCAATCCCAATTCTTACACTCGATCAAAGAAAAAGAAAGATATTTCACATGTCAGAGTTTAGGGAAATGTTCTAGTCGACTATGGCGATTGGGTAATAATATTGGCAGGTTGCTGTGCCCTTTGTCCTTGTATGTTCCCAGATTGACGTAATAAATAGACAGACTAATTGATATAAATAACCGACACTCCAGCATAACCTCTATCTTCGGTTGCCTAAGGAAAGAGATTGTGGCCTAGTGTATGCAAAGTGCGCTATTTCATATTGGATTTGACTTATCATCCAGGTAATAAGAAGCTCCCCGCCACTTTTGATAGATCTCAGAGATCCACCAGCAAAGTATTCCTCTCCTAGGTACTCCCGAAGTGATTTGAATAAGTCATAGCGAGAGAGAAAATTGGATTTTCTCACTTGGTTTACAGGAGCTTCGGCATCGGTTGAACCAGCTGTTTGTGACGAATTTCTATGCGCTTTTCGCTACATAAATTATGGGACACCCTACAGATTAGAGGTCCAGATTCGCATCTATAGACTCCTAATAGAAGAACCAAAGCTGTCAGTTCCGCCCCTGGTTCATGTACAATGCCGCCTCCCAAATGAAAAAAGAAAAGTAAACTAAGTTAACTAACCGAGGTAGCGATCGCTGGTGCATAATACACCTTTCATACTGAAGAAAGCGAGGGTGGCCTATTAACTTGACATTTCTATCCTTGTGATCGGGAGCCTGAACGGGGAGATAATAAATAGAACTCTCAATATTAATTCAAAACCCCGTATTTATTATTCGCTGTTGATAAAAGGTGCTCGGGTACCAGAGGGAACCCTGTATATTATATTGGGGGACCAAACTTCTTGGCTAGGTGAGTTCTACCGCCCGCTGTCTCCTTCTAAAAATCTCTTTATATTTTTGAGGATTCACAAGTCGAGTAAAACAAATAGGTCAGGTTACGCCAATGTTTATACTGGAAAATTTCTTGCTTTGTTCGACTAACTTACTAGAATTAATAAATAAGATCTAAATGGGAGTTTCAACCCAGTATATTAATTGGGATCTGACATGCCCTGTATATTGGGGGAGCGGGAGGAGAACTTGGTACTTTAACCAAAATGCCTTGACGAAATGTCCAGTTTTATACCAACTACTCAAACAACAGAACAACCCCTATCATTTCGAATAGTTTGGATTGGTCCCCTCTAGGCTGGTCGAAGTATACCTTCCTTCGGTCTTACGACCAAAGTAGTACCTTCTTGTTCGAAGATGTACCGGCACAAGTCGCATCTCTCTATAAGAGTTCACTGCCCCCCGTTCTTTCTTTAACTCAACCACATTTGGTTAACTAAACTACTACTTTCTTCTCTTTCGTGACCAGTACCCGGAACTATAATACTTCTTTCCCCTGTCCTGCTGGGAAGTTTCTCTTTTAAGCTAGTGTAGTCGACAACTGCGCTACCAAACCTGCTACCTTCTCCCGGTTGTCTAAGTATTCGATACGATCAGTCTAAGTCCTTCACACTACTTATCTTAGGCGGCCTTATTGTTCAGTTTCACCAGAATTGACTTACATTCGCACAAGGCACTTCAGAGCCGAACAGAAGAATGGTGACGTGACCTGTTCTTTCTATTGTTCCTTTCAAGGTGCGTAGCAAGGTAGCTAAGGGAGGCGCTACGGATTGAATCGTGAAGTGCTCTCTATCTAGGTTAAGCCAGGTTTCTATTGTTGGGATAACCATTGTGCCAATAGTATGACTCAACCTTTGCTAGTTCAGTCAAATTAATGAACCATGCTAAGTAGCAGGAGGTGCCTTACTATGGCTTATTCTCCGAAACCAAGTGCCATTAGAACTACTACCAGTTATATGACTCACAACCAAGTGCTATGTTCATTACTATGGAAACCACTATTATTGCAACGAGTATGAGTACTTACTATTGACTCTTCTCCGAAACCTAGTGCCATGTTGATTCATTTGGTGAAAAAGAGAGAGAATGTTTGTTGACCAGTTAAGCTAAGGCGATGCGCATCTACTACCATAACCATAAAAAATCAATTGATTTCTTGCTGCTATGAAGTAGAAGTCTCACTCGATTGAGCCGGTGCGGGCAGGGACGCCGCGGGTGTGCTAGACCGGAGGTAACTACTTGTATTCCAATACGGGAAAGACTACGCAGTAGGCGTGGTTCATTATGTGAGGCTTTCCGAAGCGAGAGCTTCTGCACCTGCTGTTCCAGGTTGTGGTGTTGTGGAAGATCTAACTCCTACTGAGAAACATATTCTTAAAGCAAGTAAACCGAGAATACCGGTTTTAAGCGAAGTAGTCGACTTAATAGGATAGGCTGAACAGGAAGCGTTCCAGGAGCCTGCCTTGCGAATGTTAATATATAGCGCCTCTCTTCGCCTTTCCCTGGTTTGGATGCCTCAGAAGCCTAAAAATAAGAAGTTGCTTTGAGATCCAACACTAATAGTCATCCCACAAGGCCCCGATGAATGAACCGGTTCAATGAGGCTTTCCATATGTTACAAGTAGAGGCCGCTTGGAATCTATTCAAAATCATGGAGATCAGTCATTCTAAGTTGAGGACGAGAGACCTTACTTCGTAATCTAGGCGCCTTTTGAATATGAGTGGGGCTCAATCAATTGGTTTCTTTCAGAACTAGGATTGTAAGTGAAAGAAAGATCTTCCCATTTGGACTTCCCTATATATTGGATCAATCCATCCATGAGTCCAAGGACTAGAACAAGACAAGGCAACTAAACTCTTTAACAGGTCCAGGTCCACTAGCTCCTTAGCTCACTTCTTGGTATTAATACGCCATTTGGTCTTTCTGGGTGCTCCACATCCCTTAGTTTGGACGCCTCCTTGAATTAATATACTGGATCGGTCTCTCCAATCAATTTAGTATGAGTTTCAGAATAATCCTGGGCAACGATCTCCTAATAGAGGCAATATGAAAGACGTCTCGTACGAGACTAGTATCTCCATTTGTGTTCGCAACTCATTCATGATGAAAGAGCGGGTTTGAACAACCAGCAAATCCATACATGGCTAACATGCCTTGGAGAGAGTCCAATCTATTCTTCTCTGCCCAAGCCCCGAGGGGTTCGCATAGTCGGGTTACCAGCTGGCATAGTATATTCCCGTAATTGAATCATTGATTGGCTACTCTTTCTGGTTCAATCACAAAGTAAGTCCACCGTCAAGTAGTCCGTGCAATGGGAACGACTCGGATTGGTATTTGTGATTGAATCATTGACTGAAAGCCAGATGCGCATGATGGGGCAGATAACAAGAAAGATATAAAAGATTTCGACTTGTATATATTGAGAAATAAATTCAAATTCGCTAGAGTTATGCTTAACACATGAAAGGAGAAGTTGAGTGAACTATTATTACTTCTCTCTGAGTGAACAAAGGTTGACTTTCCATTGGTCTAATACTAGAGAGTTCCCTAGTCCTTACTGAACTTCGAGTGGAATGTTTGACGCAATTGTCATGTTGATACCGGGAATCCAACCATTTCTTTGCAGTAGATCTTTCTTCCATCAAGTGAAGACTTCCTCTTCTATACCTTCTTTCTTATCAATCCCAAATGCTTCCCATGCAACTGGTCGAACTCGGTCTCTTCGAATTTCGAACATGGAAATTGATAGCAACTATGCTTAACACAAGCAAGCCGAAGATGAGGCTAATAGCCGAGCTACCTTCCTTGCTTCTTCTTGAGGCGAGGATGGAAAAGAAAGAGAGAACGAATGCAAGGGAGCCTAGTGAGCCACGTACTCTAGCAGTGAATACCAGCCAAAGGTGTTCTTTCATAGGTGGGCAGCCAAGCATCTCTTCGTGTAGCGAAGACGGTTGGTTGATTGAGGCGAAGCACAACTCAATAATTAGTCCTTTTCCCAGGTATTTCATGTTGTATGGAACTACCTAGCTCAGCTATGATATTAAGGAGGACTTGACTTATATTATAGAACGTCTAAGAAGAGATAGGCGCGCGACTTACTTCCAACAAATTTCTGAAAGCCTTCTGTCCATGAGGCAAGTCTTTCTCGCTTCTGCTGGCATAGTTGGTTGCTTGGTTCGGACTAGCTTCACTTGGTTCTTCGGCTCCAACTAGCTTCATCTCTCCATTAGGCTTATGTGTTCTCGCAGAGCTTATATAGTAGGTTCATCAAAGCAAGATACGAGAGAAGCGAGAGTCTTAAGTATGCATGGAGCGTTGCACAACTCCTCTAGATGTGCTTCTCCCAGGTATTTCATTCTGGAATCTGGCTTATGAAGGAGCAGATAACAAGAAAGATATAAAAGATTTCGACTGGTAAATATTGAGAAATAAAGTCAAATTCATGTTTGGATGGATGCAAGAAATGAAAGCAAAAGTATCAAATTTTAATATGGAAACGTAAGAATGAGTTTATTGTCTTCTTCGAAGGTTTTTAGAGAAAGATAGAATTAAGAACTAAAAATATTAATTGAAGCGTATTGGTACTTATCGGGTATAGAATAGATTTGCTTCTCTTTGTTCTTGCGAAAAGAATTTAGCCGTTATTTTCAATGGAATACAATAAAAAGTAACCTTTTCTCATACGGAATTCGATGAAAAGATTAGGTAAATAAAGTCTATTGTAATGCGATAAATTTACATAGTGTCTATTTTTATTTGAGAAAGGGGTATTTCCATGGGTTTGCCTTGGTATCATGTTCGTACTATCGTATTGAATGATCCCGACCAATTGCTTTCTGTCCATATAATGCATACGGCTCTAGTTTCCGGTTGGGCCGATTCGATGGATCTATATTCATTGGCGGTTTTTGATCCCTCTGACCCTGTTCTTGATCCAATGTGGAGACAAGGTATGTTCATTATACCCTTCATGACTCGTTTAGGAATAACCAATTCATGGGGGTAGTTGGAGTATTTCAGGAGGAACTGTAATGAATTTGGGTATTTGGAGCTATGAAGGCGTGGCCGGAGCACATATTGTGTTTTCTGGCTTGTGTTTTTAGCGGCCATCTGGCATTAGGACTTAGAAATATTCTGTGATGAACATACAGGAAAACCTTCTTTGGATTTTCCCAAAATCATTGGAATTCATTTATTTCTCTCAGGAGTGGCTTGCTTTGGCTTTGACGCATTTCATGTAATAGGCTTATATGGTCCTGGAATATGGGTGTCTGATCCTTATGGACTAACTGGAAAAGTACAATCTGTAAGTCCAACGTGGGGCGCAGAAGGTTTTGATCCTTTTGTTCCCAGCGGAATCGCCTCTCATAATATTGCAGCAGGTACACTAGGCATATTGGCAGGCCTATTCCATCTTAGTGTCCGTCCGCCTCAATGTCTTTACAAAGGATTACGTATGGCCAATATTGAAACTATACTTTCTAGTAGTATCGCGGCTGTTTTTTTTTTGCAGCTTTTGTTGTTGTTGGAACTATGTGGTATGGTTCAGCAACAACCCCAATCGAGTTATTTGGTCCCACTCGTTATCAGTGGGATAGGGATACTTCCAGCAAGAGATATATCGAAGAGTTGGTGCCGGACTAGCTGAAAATCTAAGTTTATCGGAAGCTTGGTCTAAAATTCCCGAAAAATTAGCTTTTTATGATTACATTAGTAATAATCCGGCGAAAGGGGGATTATTCAGAGCGGGCTCAATGGATAGCGAGGATGGAATAGCTGTTGGATGGTTAGGGCATCCCGTCTTTAGAGATAAAGAAGGGCGCGAGCTTTTTGTACGTCGTATGCCTACTTTTTTTGAAACATTCCCGTTAGTTTTAGTAGATGGAGATGGAATTGTTCGGGCAGATGTTCCTTTTCGAAGGGCAGAATCAAAATATAGTGTCGAACAAGTAGGTGTAACTGTTGAGTTCTATGGTGGCGAACTCAATGGAGTCAATTGTAGTGATCCTGCTACTGTGAAAAAATATGCTAGGCGCGCACAATTAGGCGAAAATTTTGAATTAGACCTGGCTACTTTAAAATCTGATGGTGTTTTTCGTAGTATTCCAAGGGGTTGGTTCACTTTTGGGAACACTTCATTTGCTTTGCTTTTCTTTTTTGGACATATTTGACATGGCGCTAGAACCTTGTTTAGAGATGTTTTTGCTGGTATTGATACAGATTTGGATGCTCAAGTGGAATTTGGAGCATTCCAAAAACTTGGAGATCCAAGTACAAAGAGACAAGTAGTTTGATACAAGACTGCTCAGGTACCATTATCCTCTATCTCTATTTTTTTCTTGGGTACCCGGTTTTATCAATTTATTCTCCCTCAACTAGTTAAAAGTATGAAATTGGCAGATATCATGACGATACTAGGTAGTATAGATATCATTATGGGAGAAGTTGATCGTTGAAATGATAATTGATATGACAGAAACGGAAATACAAGCTATAAATTCTTTTTCTAGATCGGAATCTTTAAAAGGAGTTTATGAACTCATATGGATCCATGTTCTTATTTTCACCCTTATATTGGGAATAACAATAGGGGTACTAGTAATTGTGTGGTTAGAAAGAGAAATATCTGCAGCAATACAACAACGCATTGGGCCTGAATATGCCGGTCCATTGGGAATTCTTCAAGCTATAGCAGATGGAACCAAATTCGTTTTTAAAGAGGATCTCCTCCTATCTAGAGGTGATATTCGTTTGTTCAGCGCGGGACCCTCTATAGTGGTCATATCTATTATACTAAGTTATTTAGTAATTCCTTTTGGATATCACCTTCTTTTGGCCGATCTTAGTATAGGCCTTTTTTTATGGATCTCCATTTCAAGTATTGCCCCTATTGGACTTCTTATGTCAGGATATGGCTCGAATAATAAATATTCTTTTTCAGGTGGAAATGATTCATAGGGCTGCTGCTCAATCTATCAGCTATGAAATACCAATAACTCTATGTGTGTTATCAATATCTCTACGTGTGATTCGGCAGAACATTATTATTTTCCCTCTTTTCTAGAACTAGGAATAGAATAAATAAATTGAATATATTATATTCATTGGATATTTATTTTTATTATCATTAGGGTTGATGAATTAAGTTAGATAGTTAGATGAGTAAAAGCAAACTGCTTATAAATTTGCAGTAAGAAGATTAAATCTCATTCCCTATGTACGAGAATAGAAACATAAGCAGTATAAACTGTTTACCCCAAGATTAAGATTCTTTGACCAATTATCATATCTTGAAGCGGGTACAAAAAATCACCCGTATGGGGTTTCTACTACTGTCTTGTATTTGTTACCATACCGGAGATCAATAAAAAATCAGTGGACAGTTAGAAACACCAAGGTACACAAAAGATTTGTAATGGAGATAATTTAAGATAAAAAAGACTTTTTTGCATAAACCTTTGGATAAAGCGAACCATAATGAGGCCTTTAAGTTGGTAGAAATGACCAAGTAGTACTTCTCCACGATTCTGATCTCGAGTATGCTCCTATTCACTGATTAAAGAAATGACTATAAAAAGCGAATTAATCCTTTATTTTTTTTTAGAGTACCTCCCTTCCTCTGAGAAAGAAGAATAGGACAGGTGCAAAAGAAATAGTTCTTATTTATTTTGCCCATTCAATATTCATATCTACTATATACATACATGGAATTCTTAATCATAAATTTGGAATTAATGATCAATTATTTCTAACTAATTCTTTCTTTAGAGTTATTGATAAAAAGAGTTATTGATAAAACCTAATTTATTGATATAATGAGTATTTTATTTAAGGACTAAGCATTAACTCCCCTACTCTTATTATTGTATTGAGAATTTATTGGTGAATGATTCAGATGCCATTAAATGCGACTTCCTGCCTGTCTTTGTGCTCCAGAAAATGCAACAGAATTGACTAGATGAACTTCCTCTCGCTCTAATCTAAAAAGGGTCGATATTACTTCCAAGCACCTTGCTTTCCCTTCCCGACTGATAGCAATAAAGAACCTTCTGTACCTTTCTTCTGGCACCTTCTCGCCTTACTTGATAGAACGTGGGAATGACTAGCTCTTGCTCTAGCACTTGGGAGTAAGAAACTTATTATAGCTCTATCCGCAGGGCACTGAGCTTATTCGTCAGCGCACGGCTAGGTTGGAATCACCTTTCCTACTCCTCTAAGGCTCATAGGCTTACTTACTACTGGCTTAAAAGACAACCCGTGGGAACCTGGCTTACTTTATTGAACTTCCCTGAGTTTGCGTTTCAACTGCCCTTGGACTGAATGAGTCACTAGCTTACATGATTAGTTACTTAGCTGGCTTTCTTCTCCTAGCACCAGGGGCACTCCTAAAAGGCATGGGCAAAGGCGACCATAGGGAGGACTATAGCGCCAACACTTTCATTCTAATTTCGCTACGCACCTTCCCAATCTCATAGTACTTTCTTCAGTGAACTCACTATAAGATAAGGGGCATAATAAAGTCAAAGTTGAGAGATCCTATAAAATAAAGTATTAGATAATGTCTACTGCAAAGTACATTTCCTAAACGTCAATGACAAATCAAATGAGAATTCAAGTAGGATTCCTCGCTTAGAATGGTCCGGCTTCACTAAGAAAGCATATGGTGTAAAGAAGAAAAGAGAGAAGAATAGGATTCGTATAATTGTAACTTATAGGTTATAGAACATATACTATTTGGTTGTTCAGATGAGAAACAAAGAAATGGGAAAGAACTTATTGGGGAATAATATAGAAACGGAAAGGATAAACCACTCTAAACTTCCATAAATTCGAATTGATTTCATAACACGCATGACCATTGAGCTTCGAGAAAAAGCATTATGTCAATGGTCTAACATTTTCAAAACTTGCTCAATAAGATCTAGTCTAGCATCTTTTTTTCTACCATTTATGTTGGGGCCATTTCCACTAAACTTATAGTTATGGAACTAAACTATCCATTCACTTTACAGATAGATATAGGGAAGAACTCCCTTTCTTAAGCTATGTTTAGCTATGACCGATTCCACTATTGACCGACAAGGGCGAATGAAAAGAATAAAGAAGTTTCAAAAAGCGATTGGTCTGAAAATAGAAATTGGCTTTTTGTTTTTTGTAAGGCGTAATTCAGAAGAATCACTTTTGATTGATCCAATCGGTCTAGTAAGGCTAGTTTCCTCTTTCCTAACTTTCCTAGAAGAGGGGAAGTAGATTTCAAAAAAATCCATCCTACTACTGTTTTGTTTCTTAAAAACAAAAAAAAACAACATCCATTGCCTATCTTGCAAGAACTTATACGTCGCACTTGCGACCATTGTGTCAAGAAAATGAAATAACACCTCTTCAGAAGGCCGGGGCAACAAATTTGACTTCTTCTATGAAAAAGTAATCTCATGTCTGTCAAAGAAGAAAGGGACAACACAGAACCAAATCACACTATGACGGGATTACACAAATCAAATAACCTGGCACTTTTTTAATACGTATATAATACCGATCTGAATCCAATCCAATAGGAAAAGAGATATCTTGTATACAGAGCCAAGAATTTGGTTAAAAATACTTTCACAAAAGAAAGAAAAGTCGCATTCAGGAAGATGCAGAATATCTTCATGCATAATTTAAGATGTAAGAACAAACCTAGAAAGAAAAAATCTTAGTAAAGAAGGCTAGTTCAGAGAAGCAAGAGACAAAAATAATATTATACTTTTGTATTAGAGAGCGGAGAGGGTTTTGGAGAAAGATAGGTAAGCGGTAAGCCGCAAAGGAATTCCTTTTTCTATTGATTCTGGGGACTTGAAATAATGTTTAATATAAGGAGAGATGGCTTCAAGCAAGGCTATAGTGCGTTCCCAAGCGCGAAAGGATAGAGAGTTTGTCCAGAGAGGGTCAAAAGGTATATATTAATCTCTGCAAACAAAAACCGCCTTGAAGCGAACTTCCACCTCTAACCCTAAATTTGGCGCTAACTGAGCCGTAGCTGATGAGCATACTGAGTCAAAGCTCTCACGAGATCTCATTGGCATTCCTTGTTAAGTAAATGAAAGGCAAGTCACGGGATCGGGGGATTAGACCGAAGGAAGAGAAGGCTTAAAAGAGTCAAGCAGCAAGAAGGAAGGAAGTGACTATTCAGGGGAAATTCTCCTAGCACTAGATGGAATAATTATTAGCCTTATTTTGAGCTTTAGCGCGACTAGGACTAGAAAATCTGGTATACCCAAGAGAGTGCACCATTTTAGGGAGCACACCCGGGCAAGGATGAAAGGTAGGCCAAAGGCTTAGGTTCCGAGTGTCAATGCAGCTACACCTTGCAGTGTCAGCAGAATATCACCTGTATTCGGGAGAAAACCTAAATCTATATATATTATTACCCCTACCCGCTGTGCACCTTCCTTAAGCATAGTGAACTAGCAGCAACCCATCTCCGGCCCTTGGTCTTTGGAATCAATCAGTGGTAGTCCAGCATGTCTGCTCCTCGACCCTTGACCTTGGAGTGCATACTCAATCTCTTCGATCCTTTTGTGAGGTCTGGGACCGAGTCCTACCTCTTCTTGCTAGGCTCTTCGATGTGACTTAAAGATGCCCTTCAACTTGCTATATAGAAAACGTCGGTAAACAACCATAGGTGAGTCTTTGTGCGTCTCGACCCGCGTTATCGATTTTAATGCATACTTGGATTTCTCCCCTGAGAAAACTAGTGAACTATTGGCAACCCCTGATCTTCGACGAATTGTGCTTATCTATCTCCTAATAGAGAGAAAGATTCTCTTGCTCCACTTTTGATCGGATAGGGAGGACCTCGAATGGTTGGGAAATCTAGGCTGATTCAGTAGGTCTAAGTGACTTCGTCCCTTCAATGGGACCATGAGGCGGATATCTCGATTTAGTATGGGCCTCTCTCTTCGCAATTAATATACTGGGGATAGAACAAGAGATCTGAAGGTAGGGAGAATTTGTCTAATAGTTAGAAAGATTGGTTAAATGATGAGAAGTTTGACATTTGTTACCAAAAAAAGCATATTGGATGGATGCCCGTTTTCACCCAGGGGACCTTAGGTGCATAGCGAGTGAAAGTCAACCCTTCTCTGTGCCAATTCGACCAAGCTTTGAATCAATAGATAGGGGAAGCTGGAGAGTCCTCTCTTCTCAATCGACCTCAAATATTATCATTGTTCTCATTTTTCTTATTAAGAAATGATTTTTTGCAGCAGAACACCGAGCCAGAACTTGATGCACTGATGCAATTAGAATATATTGGCTAGTGAGTTCGAAAATATTATCAATCTTCCGCGTACCCGAATGAACTATGTGCCTGTAGTTCTAGGTTGGATTCCGATAACCAACGAAAGAGAGAAGAGTTGGCATTTATGAAATGAATTTCAATATAGGTGGGTAGGTGATGTCGGAGTCGTACCAGGGCATGTTCGATCGGAACCCCTTCTTTGACTTGTTCTTGGTCTGGCTTGGCATACTAGAGTAGTTAAGGGGTGAAGCGAAGTCAAGTCCCCTTATATATGCGGAACTGGTCCGATTATAGAAGGTCCTTCCGGCTGTGAGTTGGGAAAGCCAGTACTTTCGGCTGTGGTTTAGGTGAGAGCTCCTTGCCTTCGCAGCTGCTTGGAGTGAGCAACAGGAATGTAAGGAAGGTGAGTTCCTATTCTCGTAGCTACTTGGAGTGAACGCTAGTAATCCCCAGAGAAGCGGTTGAGTTTCGTGATATGACAACACATCCCGAGGTACCTGGTTGGCCGGGTAGGCATCTCTACGAGGAACTCTTCATGGCCGATCAATGACAAGCCGCTCTTTCATTGTCTTTTTTTTTGGTTTTCTGAATACACTAGATATTATGTATCTACTTATTGTCCTTTTACCTCTGCTCGATAGTTCCATAGCCGGTTTTTTCGGACGTTTTCTAGGATCAGAAGGAACCGCTATAATGACCACCACGTGCGTTTCATTTTCTTCAATCTTATCAATGATTGCTTTTTATGAAGTCGCACTAGGAGCTAGTGCTTACTATCTCAGAATAGCTCCATGGATCTCATCGGAAATGTTTGATGCTTCTTGGGGCTTCTTTGGCGACCGTGAAGTCATCGGATGAAGTGCCGAGTAGATAGATCATATCCGGACGCTGCAGTTCCTCCGTGGCGATACGGACTCGACTCGCTCAAACCCACCCCCTGGGTATCATAGCATGTCGGGAATCGATGGGGGACATACTGGATGTAACAACTCCCTGGCTTAAAAGCTCCTGCCTTTCGATCGATAAATAGTTGAGGGGGCCAAATGCTACAGGTCTAGGAGCGATCCTAGTCAGGGAAGGCTAAGACGGCGCCTTGCATATGGGTAGCAAGAGGGCGCTTATGCCCCACAATTAATATACTGGGGGCCTGGGGAAGGGCCCAGCCGGGACAGCACAACCCCCACTTTAAGCGCACCTCTGTATCGACTGAATGACTCTATCTAAGGGTGACGTCGGTGGAACCGGTGAACCATGCGAGCTTATTAGATGCGTGGGGCAGAGGGCTCGTAGTACCCCCCTTTCTTTTCTTGATCCCACCTTTTCTTCACTTCGGTAGCTTCCTGCCTAAAATCCACGGCGCCTGCACGCCATACCTATACCCGGGCAGGTAGGCGGTGGACTCTTTGATTAGGGAAGGGAAGTAAGGGGCCTAAGCACGGCATCCGCCGTACACTTGAGTGGCAAGAAAGTGAGCATGACTAATAGCCCCGTTTTTCCAGGCCTGTACGGACTAAGGTATTTTGCTAAAAAAGATCAGAGCTATATAATCAAACCTCTAGTGATAAATAAGAAGATCAAGTTGGTGAGCCGTGTGATGGGAAACCTTCCCGCACGGTTCAGAGAGCACTGAAGACGAATGAGAGGTTCACCACCACATCATTGCAAGGGGAGCTCGCTCGATTCGCGGATTGGTCCGACTCGTAATTCACTTCTGACTCTGTGTTCGATAGCCCGACCGTAGTGATGTTAATTGTGGTTACATCCATAAGTAGCTTGGTCCATCTTTATTCAATTTCATATATGTCTGAGGATCCACATCGCCCTCGATTTATGTGTTATTTATCCATTCCTACTTTTTTATGCCAATGTTGGTGACTGGAGATAACTCTCTGCAATTATTCCTGGGATGGGAGGGAGTAGGTCTTGCTTCATATTTGTTAATTCATTTCTGGTTCACACGACTTCAGGCAGATAAAGCAGCTACAAAAGCTATGCCTGTCAATCGAGTAGGTGATTTTGGATTAGCTCTTGGGATTTCGGGTCGTTTTATCCTCTTTCAGACAGTAGACTTTTCCACAATTTTTACTCGTGCGTTTGCCCCTGGAAATTCATGGATTTCTCGCAATATGAGACTCAATGCCATAACTCTGATTTGTATTTTACTTCTTATTGGTGCTGCTGGGAAATCTGCACAGATAGGATTGCATACTCGGCCACCCGATGCAATGGAGGGTCCCACTCCAGTATCTGCTTCGATTCATGCAGCTACTATGGTCACAGCTGGCGTTTTCATGATAGCAAGGTGCTCTCCTTTATTTGAATACACACCTACGACTTTGATTGTTATTACTTCTGCAGGAGCTATGACGTCATTCCTTGCGGCAACCACTGGAATATTACAGAATGATCTAAAGAGGGTCATAGCTTATTCAACTTGCAATCAATTAGGCTATATGATCTTTGCTTGCGGCATTTCTAACTATTCGGTTAGCGTCTTTCACTTAATGAATCATGCCTTTTTCAAAGCATTACTCTTCCTGAGTGCGGGTTCGGTGATTCATTCCATGTCGGATGAGCAAGATATGCGGAAGATGGGGGGCTTGCCTCCTCGTTTCTTCTAACCTATGCCATGATGCTCATGGGCAGCTTATCTCTTATTGGATTTCCTTTTCCAACTGGATTTTATTCCAAAGA